>OY288279.1:57096523-57571523 GCA_958450335.1 Hibiscus tridactylites | reverse complement strand
CCTTGGATTGAATCAAGATAGTGGATATGTGAATTCATACGCCTCTCCAAAACAATGAATGGTCTAGTCCCTCCGCCTCGCCAATGACCAATAACAATACATATCCCTCTGCCTCGCCAAATCAATATAGGCCATAGCCTTAGGACCGTAGTCCACCCGTACATTGAGCTCATGAATTCTATGGCATGAAAATTGTATCCAATGTAAATATCAATGTCAGATGTTCATAATCTAACTTGTTGATGCTTACCAATAGTTCAGTTTAACAATCTGATGCAATATCCTTAAAAGAAATGTTAGTTATTTGATCGAAATTAATAATAATAAATTCAAGAAGGCTCCTCGCCTAATCCCGAGACTCCAATTACACTCACCTTGATAACTCGAAGCTTTCAAGGCTCTCGAATGACATTCCCCTTGTTTCTAGCCTTTGGTGAGGTCGATGGATGCTGTTTATCAAACTCTTGAGCTAGGAAATCAATAAGAGTGTGTTAGAATCGATACAACTATATCGTAATCAATATAATGATATAGAAAAATATATCGAAGCTCAACATAGCTATTAACAAAGAATTTCTATGGATGGACAAAACCTAATTTTACATTACTCTCATAAACACCATGGATTTCCGATGATAGTTTGAGGGGAATAGCTGACTCTAATAGAGGTACTTTCTTGGGTATGAGATGATGGATTAGAGAGGTGCTTGCTTAAGTTTAGTTTCAGGTGTGACTTGTACTTTGGCTACTCACTTGTTTTAATTTAGAAAGCTTTCCTTCCAATGAAGGAAGCTTTCCTGATCATCCCACGTATGGGAATTTTAATTAGAGAGCGGTTAATTACTAGATTAGCCCCTCAACTTTCAATAGTCTCGTTATTTACCCTCAAACTTTTGTTTCCAATAACTTTGTCACTAAAAGGTTTTTGGTATTATTCATTAAGGTCCATTTTGAAAAAAATTAATCAATTAGAGTCCAAAGTCAATATAATTGACTACATGGTCAAAGTCAATACAACATTTAGCCTTTTATGGTGTAGGGATTCCATTTGCCAGACCCAATTCTGACTAGACCGGATTACGGGGTGTTACAACTCTCCCCCTTAAGAAAAATTCGTCCTAAAATTTTACTTGAACTGAAGAGATGAGGGTATTGTTGCTTCATAGTCACTTCCGGTTCCTAGGTAGCCTCTTGACCTCTCTGGCAAGAATTTGAACCGGTTCTTCTTCATAAGACTAATTTGGTTGAATTTCTACAGACTTAGGATCGATAAGGTGCGAGGGATCAGAACGGTACTTCCGAAGCATCGATACATGGAAGACATCATGGATTTTACTCAATTTTGAGGGCAATTGTAATCGATATGCCACGAGGCCAACTCTTTCAATGACTTCAAAGGGTGCAATGAATCGGGGACTCAATTTTCCCTTCTTGCCAAACCTCAAAACTTTCTTACACGATGCAACTTTAAGAAAGGATTTTCACCAACTTCATAATTAATGTCTCTTCTCTTGAGATCGACATAGTTCTTCTTCCGGTCAAAGGCAGCTTTCAAGCGATCATAAATTATGGTAACCTGTTCTTCAGTTTCCTGAAGTAAGTCAGGGCCCAACATTTTGCCTTGATTGAGTTCATACCAACTTAATGGAGTTCAGCATCATCCGCCATACAATGCCTCATACGGAGCAATCTGAATTGAAGCATGTTAGTTGTTATTATAGGCAAACTCAACAAGGGTAGGGATTTCTCCCAAGTTTCACCAAAGTCGATGATGCATGCTCGAAGCATATCTTCTAAGATTTGTATAGGAGAGTTCAATAGCAACACGAAATTTCAAGGGTTCAATGGAAAAGTCTTACAACAATTACCTGAATTACCCTTTCTAACTGGCCATCATATTAAGGGTGAAAGACAGTACTAAGATTAACCCTGGTATCCAAAGCTCTTTGTAAGGTTCTCTAAAACTGAGATGCAAAATGATGATCTCTATCGTAGATAACAGACTTGGGTACTCCATGGAGTCAGATCACTTCCTTGATGTACAAGTCAGCTAATTTACAAAGACCGTAGTCCATTCTAACTGGTATGAAATGTGCCGACTTGGTAAAAGGATCTATTATGACCCATATAACATCATGTTTAGCAGGAGTAAAAGGTAGACCACTAACAAAGTCCATTGTGATGTTCTCCAACTTCCATTGCGGTGGGTTAATAGGTTGCAACAATCCTGTAGGAACACGATGTTCTTCTATAACACGTGAGACACTTAGATATGTAATCGAATATGTCTTACTTCATGCCCAACCACCAATAGAGTTCATGAAGGTCCTTATACATCTTCACAGACCCGGGGTGAAAGAAAAAAGAACTTGAATGAGCTTTTGTAAGGATGTTAGTGTGAAGAGATTCATCATTAGGTACACAGATCGGATCATGGAAACATAGGAGTCCCTCGGAATTAATTCTGAAATCAGGATTATCCGATAACTTAGAGACAATGGATTAGAGATCGGGATCTTGCTCTTGCAAAACATTGATTTCTGAAACAATGGTAGACTAGACTTGAAGTTCAACTACAAGGCAATGATGTAACGCCCCGGTTTTGGGCTTAGGAGTTTTGGGCGTTGACCAGTTTGGTCAAAGTGCTGTTCGAATCTAAAGAGGTGAAATTAGGAAAGCCTAGTTCGAGTTGCATTAAAAATATGGAAAAATGTTCTAAAATCATCTTTTAATATAATTAAGTGAACTGTGAAATCAATTTTGGAAAATGAGTTTTGGAAGTGTGACATTTTGGCTAGTGACCAAAATGTAATTTTCGAAAATTTGGTGACTGTTTTATAAAGGGTTGGAACTTTGAATCTTTAAGGAGCTATTATTCCAAAAGTAGTTTCTCCAGATTTTTCTAAGATATTTTAAGCTATATTCTGATTTTAAATGATATTAAAAGTGGAGGGAAAGCCATTTGGCTATTTTGGATAACTAACTTTCCTATCTTCTTTCTCCCATTTTCTCTCAATCCAAACACTTTCTCTCCAGAGAATTTGATCTGATTTTCTCACCTAAATCCCACCTTTCAACTCTCTTTTGATTCCTAATCAACATATTTACAAAACCTCACCATTTGCAACTTGATTCAACAAGGTTTTTGATTCCAAAAAGAGGAGAAACTCAAGTTTGGAGGTAAGAACGTCCTTCTCCTCTAAACTATCAGTTCTTTACTGAAATTCCTAAGTTTTCAATCCTTAATTGTTGTTTTATTAAAGGTTTTTAAGTGATGAAATGGATCTTGGCTTTTAATGCAAGATTTGGTGATTTTTGATGATTTTCGTTAGATCTGATTAATCTGTGATTTGAGATGTGTTTTTGATGTTAAATGAACGCTAAATTGATAAGGAATTGAGTTTTGATTAATGCAATCCCGGATAGGTTGAGTTTCCTATGTTTAGCTTGTGATTCAACGTTGTTTTTGAGGTGATCTTGTGGATCTGATGTTGCTGGAGGTATAAGGATGTTAATAGGCTGTTTTTAGATGTTATATGATGTTAAAGGATGTGTGGTTTTACCGGTTTATGGCTGGGCTTTGTTTAGAAGTGGTTTGGGTGCATTTTCGGTTGTGTTTGGTGGCCGAAAATGGTGTGTGGATGAGAGCAGCGAGTTTAGGTGCTTTCATTGAAGCAATTAATGCATGATGATGCATTAATCCTCTGCTTTGATGTGTTGAACCAGGGGAGGCATCTTTGGATCCAAGAGTTGTTGATCCGAAAGCTTGATTCGGTGCTTTGGCTTGAAGCAAGGAGGAATCGGTGAGTGCGTGTGTGAAAATGGGTTTTCGGCTTTGAAACCAATGTCTTGGGAGCTTAGTTTAAGTCTAAACAACTTTGCTAAGCTCAAGTGTAAGTTTTCGGAATTACTCTCCAGTGGTGGCCATGATCTTGTTGTGATGCAATGTGGTTTATTGCATGTTTTAATTACTGTTTTGAAAGCATGATTTAGCATGGTTTTTGCTGTTGTTGTAAGCCATATATTGAAGGAAGCTCAAGGTAAGAGTTCCTTGTTTTTGTACATTGATAAAATGTGGTTTGATGCTTTTAAATGCATGATGAATATGGCTTGGTTTAATGCTTTAAAACAGTGGATTAAATGATGGAAATGATGTATATTGGCAAGTGATGTTTTGAAAAGGTTAAGGTCACTAAGGTGGTTAAAAGTCCTTGAGTGAGCCTTGTTACTTAAGAACATCAAGGTGGTTAAAAGTCCTTGGATGGTTCTTGTTGCGGACACTAAGGTGGTTAAAAGTCCTTAGGTGATCCTTTCCATTGTGTTTAAAAGTCCATGGGGCCAAGGTGTTTAAAAGTCCTTGGGGCCAAGGTGTTTAAAAGTCCTTGGGGTGAATCAAACTATGGACACAAAGGTGGTTAAAAGTCCTTGTGTGGTCCTCTATCATGGTGGTTAAAAGTCCATGGCCAAGGTGTTTAAAACTCCTTGGGGCAAAGGTGTTTAAAAGTCCTTGGGAAAGTTGATGAACTTGTTTTAAATAAATGGAATCTATCACTTGAACCAATATGACATGTTATGTTAAGAAGGATGAGATGCTTGTTTTAAGTATGCTTTTGAGCATGTGCAAAGGTTGATTTGAAGCATGATTTATAAATGTTTTAAATGCATTATTGAATGATTTTTAAGAGCATACCTCACTAAGCTTTTGCTTACGCTCTCTTTCGTTTTCTTAATTCAATAATGCAGAACATTAGAGAACCATGAGGGCAGCAAGGAGGGCAAGCATTCAAGTGAAAGTAAAGCTCAATGTATGGAAGGTTTTGTTAGTACATTTTAGCTTTTGGTAATTTGGCAATGGGGGACCAATGTGAATGTTTTGGGAGGTGTTTAAAACTCCCTAAGTATGTTGAATGTTGTTGAGAATGCTGTTTTTTTGTGTTTGGCCATTATATGCTTGAATTGGAAGTTTGTGCTTGAATAGCTAGCTTGTGTAGGAAGCATGCCTATAGATTTGGGGCTTTTTGCATATGATGTTGTTTTGATGAATTGATTATGCTTGTATGTCTTATATATGTTGAATTGCATGCTGGTAAAGTTTGGTAGCTTTTGGAGCATGATTGAATGATTAATTGCATGTTTAGGGAAGCCTTTTGCTGCAATCTATGCAGGGTGTTTCGGAACCGTGCACACCTTTCGGAACGGGTGCCTTGAATGAACCCAGGCGTCCGAAACGGTAGGCACCGTTCCGAAACGGTTTGGCCACTGCCAGCCCGTGTTCCGGTACGCGTTGCGGAACGGCCCGTGTTTCGAAACGGGGTCTGCTTGTTCCGGAACGGGTGACCGTTGGGGGCTGACATTGGTAGTTATATGTTTTGAATTGTTTGCGTTTCAGTCCTGAATCTTGTTTGCGCAATTGTATGAGTTCGGGAAGTCCTTTTGAGCTGAATTTTCACAGAGATGCATAAAATCTGACTAATTTCAAGTTGGTAACTTTAATTTGGGTTAAGTCCTCCTATTTATCTGAAATTACAATTTGGTCCCTAAAGTTGTAAATTGTTCAATTGGGTCCCTGTTTGATCTCTGATGCTTGTGATCTTTGAATATGTTGTTGTGTGATCACAATTAGGGTTAATGTGCATCTAGACAAGTTTAAAAAAAAGGGTCGTTAATCAAGGTTGACTTTCGGGTTGACTTTGGTTTTCCCCGTGTGACTTTCTTAATTCGGGTCAACCGTCTAGGCCGGGTTAAGGGGGTTACATTTGGTGGTATCAGAGCTGAGTTCTCGAGTAATTGGGAATGTTTGTATGCATGATTGAAGTATGTGAGCTATGTATGCTTGATTGATTGAAAGCATGTTTAGTGGATTGTGATTTGGATGCAATTGAGTTGTATGCTGTGATGTAGCATGTTGAGGGTACCCATTGCCAAATCAAAGCTAATGAAATAATGTTGTTTTTGAATGAAATTGAGCTTGAATACTTGGATTTCTTACCTTGTTGGGCCTAATTTGTTTATTTGCATTGTGATTGCATGGTAAAAGTATGGCACCACGTAGAGAGTTAAGGAGTAACGTGAGAGCTACGACTCCTAATGAGAACGAGAACGAAGAGAACGCAGGTAGTGCGGTGTTACCTCCTCCTCCACCTGGTGGTGGTGGTGCTGAGAGGGAGAGAGCTGGAGCTGCAGCTGGTGCTGGAGCTGCTGGACCTGAGGTAGGTCAGGGGCAAGCTATGCCTGATATGACGATGCTGGTACAAGCTATTGCGGGTGCTTTTCGAGCAGCAGTAGCTGGAGCTCAAGGAGCTGGGCATCAGGGAGATGCTGGAGTTAGACTACCCTTGGAGCTTCTGCGCAGTCTTGGTGGGACTGAGTTTAGGGGTATGTCTGCTGAGAATTATGAGGCTTGGTTAGAGAGTACCAAGAGTATTTTGGGACAGATGAGCTGCACGGATGTGCAAAAGCTGGGATGTGTTGTGTCTTTGCTGCAGGACGATGCATATACGTGGTGGACGACCACTATAGATGGGATGGCTGAAGCTGATGTTACTTGGACATTCTTTCAAAATGTGTTCAAGCGAAGATATCTTGGAGTGAGATATCTTGATGAGAAGAAGCGTGAATTCATGTCTCTTACCCAAGGGAGCATGAGTGTGGCTGAGTATGAGGTGCAGTTTGTGCGACTTAGTCAATATGCACCGGAGCTGATTCCTGATGAACGGGAGAGGTGCGAAAGGTTCCGTTATGGTCTTGTGACGGAGGTGAAGATGTATGTGCTGGCCACTGAATATGATGATTTTGATGTGTTGGTGGGCCGAGCCAAGGACATAGAGATGAACTTGGGTTTGTCAGTGAATGGTGCTGGAGCGAGTTCTGGCAAGAGAGCTGCTGAGTATAGTTCCGGTGGTGGACGGAACAAGAGGGGACGTGATCAGAGGTATCAGTCCTCAGCTAAGAGAGGTGGTGGTGTACCTGCTAGAGGAGGCAATGCTAGAGCTGATCCGAGTGCTTGCTGGATCTGTGGTTCACGTGGTCACATGAAGCGTGACTATCCTCGTGCTGTGAGGGAGGTGCAAGCTCCTGTTGCGGCTGCTGGTAATGGTTGCTGGAATTGTGGATCTGCAGACCATCTGAGGCGAGATTGTCCTATGTTGGCTGGTGGCCAAGTGCGTGCTCATGTTGTTGCTGCACCGCAGAGAGGTCGTGGGCGCGGCCGTGGTAATTTCCAGAGGAGAGAGGAAGGTGGTCGTGGAGTAGCCCATGTTGTGGCTATTCAGCCTGAAGGTGGAGGCCAAGCTAGGGTGTATGCTCAGCGCGAGGGAAGGAATGATGAGGATGTGATTGCAGGTACCTTTACTTTGCAATCCTTGTCATTGCTTTCTTTGATTGATTCTGGATCTACGCATTCATACATTTTGCGTGAGCATGCTGAATTGCTTGGTTTGCCTGTTGAGTCTTTGGATGTTGGTGTTCGTGTCACTAGTTCTTTTGGTGAAACTGTTGTGACTCGAAAGCTTTATAGAAGGTGTCCCTTGGTTGTTCAAGAACATGTTTTTCATGTTGATCTTATGGAGTTGCCCTTTTATGGTTTTGATGTGATCCTTGGTATGGATTTGCTTGCTGAGCATCGTGCCGTAGTGGATTGTGAAAATAAGCGGGTTTCGCTTAAGCTTGCGGATGATTATGAAGTTTTTGTGGTTGGTGAGAATGTGAAGTTTCTTGCAAATGTGGTATCTACCTTGGAGGCGAGCAGGATGCTGAGGCAAGGTTGTGAAGCTTATCTAGCTTTTGTGATGAATCCTAGCTCTAAGGAGTTGAGGGTGCAAGATATCAGAGTTGTGAAGGAGTTTCCTGGTGTTTTTCCTGAGGAGTTGCCTGGTTTACCTCCTAATCGCGAGGTGGAGTTTGGAATTGAGCTGTATGAGAATACAACTCCTGTGTCCATTACTCCCTATAGAATGGCACCTAAGGAACTGAAGGAGCTGAAGACGCAGTTGCAAGAGTTGCTAGATCATGGTTTTATCCGGCCGAGTGTGTCACCTTGGGGAGCACCGGTTTTGTTTGTGAAGAAGAAAGATGGCACTATGAGGATGTGCATTGATTACCGTTAGCTGAACAAGTTGACTGTCAAGAATCGGTATCCTTTGCCGAGGATTGATGATCTCTTTGATCAATTTCGGGGAGCTGCTGTGTTCTCTAAGATTGACTTGAGGTCAGGGTATTATCAGTTGAAGGTGAAGGATGTGGATGTGCCTAAGACAGCTTTCAGGACAAGGTATGGGCATTATGAGTTCCTTGTGATGCCGTTTGGTTTGACAAATGCTCCTGCTGCTTTCATGGACATGATGAACTGTGTGTTTCATGAATACCTGGACAAGTTCGTTGTGGTATTCATTGATGATATTCTCCTGTACTCGCGTACTGAGGAGGAGCATGAAGAGCATTTGAGGATTGTGCTGCAAGCTTTGTTGGAGAATCAGCTTTATGCTAAGCTGAGCAAGTGTGAGTTCTAGCTTAAGGAGGTGGTGTTCCTTGGTCATGTGGTTTCTACTAAGGGGATTCGTGTTGATCCTCAGAAGATTGAAGCGGTGATGAATTGGAAAGTTCCTAAGTCTGTTCATGAGGTCCGTAGTTTCCTTGGTTTGGCAGGATACTACCGGAGGTTTGTGGATGGTTTTTCCAAGATTGCTGCTCCTTTGACGAAGCTGTTGCAGAAGGATATTAAGTATGAGTGAACAGAAGCGAGGAAGCAAGCTTTTGAGAAGCTTAAGGCGGCTTTGATGCAAGCTCCTATCTTGGTTCAGCCTGAATCAGGGAAAGAGTTTGTGGTTTACAGTGATGCGTCCTATGTTGGTTTGGGATGTGTGCTGATGCAAGAGGGTAAGGTGGTGGCTTATGCGTCGCGGCAGTTGAAGGTGCATGAGCGCAATTACCCTACGCATGATATTGAGTTGGCTGCAGTGGTTTTTGCTTTGAAGATCTGGAGACATTATCTGTATGGTGAGAAGTGTACTGTGTACACAGATCACAAAAGTTTAAGGTATCTGATGTCTCAGAAGGAGTTGAATCTTAGGCAGCGTCGTTGGTTGGAGTTGCTCAAGGATTATGATCTGACGATTGAGTACCATCCTGGAAAGGCTAATGTCGTTGCGGATGCCTTGAGTAGGAAGGTAGCTGTTGAGCTGAGAGCTATGTTTGCTAGTTTGAGTATATCGCGAGATGGTGGTCTTGTTGCTGAATTGCAAGTGAAACCATCTTTGGTTCAGTTAATCAAGGAAAAGCAATTGTTGGATGATTCCTTGGTGTCTCATGTTCAGGATATCGCGGAGGGTAGACCTTCGGATTTCTGTTTTAATGATGATGGAGTGTTGTGTTTTGGGAGTCGAATAGTAGTGCCTGCTGATGCTGAGTTGAGGCGTGCTATTCTGACTGAAGGTCATAGTAGTCCTTTTGCTATGCACCCTGGTAGTACTAAGATGTATCGTGATCTGCGTGATGAGTACTATTGGGTGGGTTTGAAGAAGGATGTTGCGGAGTTTGTGAGCAAGTGTTTGGTGTGTCAGCGGGTTAAGGCTGAGCATCAGGTTCCTTCTGGGTTGTTGCAGCCGTTGAGAATTCCTGAATGGAAGTGGGAAAGGGTTACCATGGATTTTGTATCTAGTTTACCTTTGTCTCCTTCAAAGAAGAATTCTGTTTGGGTGATTGTGGATCGCCTGACGAAGTGTGCGCATTTCTTGCCTGTGCATACTACGTTTTCTTTGGATAAGCTGGCAGAGCTGTACATTGCTGAGATTGTGAGGCTGCATGGTGTGCCTAAGTCGATTGTGTCGGATAGGGATCCGAGGTTCACATCGCGTTTCTGGCAGTGTTTGCATCAAGCTCTAGGTACAAGTTTGCATTTCAGTACATCCTATCATCCTCAGTCGGATGGTCAGTCTGAGCGAGTTATCCAGATTTTGGAGGATATGTTGAGGTGTTGCGTGATTGAGTTCCAAGGTTCTTGGGAGAAGCATTTGCCTTTGGTTGAGTTCGCTTATAACAATAGTTATCAGGCGAGTATACAGATGGCACCTTATGAGGCTCTGTACGGGAGGAAGTGTAGGACTCCTCTTTGTTGGGCTGAAACTGGTCAAAAGTTGGTTTCGATGCCAGCTTTGTTGAAAGGAACCACGGGGAAGGTGAAGCTCATTTGTGAGCGGTTGAAGGCTGCTTCTGATCGGCAGAAGTCTTACGCGGACTTGAAGCGTAAGGAGATAGAGTATGCGGTGGGTGACCGTGTGTTCTTGAAGGTTTCGCCTTGGAAGAAGGTGATGAGGTTTGGCCGAAAGGGTAAGTTGAGCCCTAGGTACATTGGACCATATGAGGTGGTTGAGCGAGTAGGTCCTGTTGCGTATCGGTTGAGGTTACCTCAGGAGTTGGAGAAGATTCATGATGTGTTCCATGTTTCTATGCTCCGGAAGTATAGATCTGATCCTTCGCATGTGATGCCTGTGGAGGAAGTGGTTTTGAATCCGGATTTAACCTATGATGAGGAACCGGTGAAGGTTCTGGATTCGGATAGCAAGGTTCTTCGTGGCAAGACCATCGAGTTGGTGAAGGTGCTGTGGAAGCATCGAGGTGTTGAGGAAGCCACGTGGGAGCGGAAGGAAGACTTGCTGAAGCAGTTTCCTTATCTCTTTCCTTCAGGTAAATTTTGAGGACGAAATTTCTTAAGGGGGGGAGAGTTGTAACGCCCCGGTTTTGGGCTTAGGAGTTTTGGGCGTTGACCGGTTTGGTCAAAGTGTTGTTCGAATCTAAAGAGGTGAAATTAGGAAAGCCTAGTTCGGGTTGCATTAAAAATATGGAAAAATGTTCTAAAATCATCTTTTAATATAATTAAGTGAACTGTGAAATCAATTTTGGAAAATGAGTTTTGGAAGTGTGACATTTTGGCTAGTGACCAAAATGTAATTTTCGAAAGTTTGGTGACTGTTTTATAAAGGGTTGGAACTTTGAATCTTTAAGGAGCTATTATTCCAAAAGTAGTTTCTCCAGATTTTTCTAAGATATTTTAAGCTATATTCTGATTTTAAATGATATTAAAAGTGGAGGGAAAGCCATTTGGCTATTTTGGATAACTTTCCTATCTTCTTTCTCCCATTTTCTCTCAATCCAAACACTTTCTCTCCAGAGAATTTGATCTAATTTTCTCACCTAAATCCCTCCTTTCAACTCTCTTTTGATTCCTAATCAACATATTTACAAAACCTCACCATTTGCTACTTGATTCAACAAGGTTTTTTATTCCAAAAAGAGGAGAAACTCAAGTTTGGAGGTAAGAACGTCCTTCTCCTCTAAACTATCAGTTCTTTACTGAAATTCCTAAGTTTTCAATCCTTAATTGATGTTTTATTAAAGGTTTTTAAGTGGTGAAATGGATCTTGGCTTTTAATGCAAGATTTGGCGATTTTTGATGATTTTCGTTAGATCTGATTAATCTGTGATTTGAGATGTGTTTTTTATGTTAAATGAACTCTAAATTGATAAGGAATTGAGTTTTGATTAATGCAATCCCGGATAGGTTGAGTTTCCTAAGTTTAGCTTGTGATTCAAGGTTGTTTTTGAGGTGATCTTGTGGATCTGATGTTGCTGGAGGTATAAGGATGTTAATAGGCTTTTTTT
Source organism: Hibiscus tridactylites (assembly GCA_958450335.1). NCBI lineage: Eukaryota > Viridiplantae > Streptophyta > Magnoliopsida > Malvales > Malvaceae > Hibiscus > Hibiscus tridactylites. The sequence goes on along the minus strand of OY288279.1, from coordinate 57,559,868 downwards.
AGATGTTATATGATGTTAAAGGATGTGTGGTTTTGCTGGTTTATGGCTGGGCTTTGTTTAGAAGTGGTTTGGATGCATTTTCGGTTGTGTTTGGTGGCCGAAAATGGTGTGTGGATGAGAGCAGCGAGTTTAGGTGCCTTCATTGAAGCAATTAATGCATGATGATGCATTAATCCTTTGCTTTGATGTGTTGAAACAGGGGAGGCATCTTTGGATCCAAGAGTTGTTGATCCAGAAGCTTGATTCGGTGCTTTGGCTTGAAGCAAAGAGGAATCGGTGAGTGCGTGTGTGAAAATGGGTTTTCGGCTTTGAAACCAATGTCTTGGGAGCTTAGTTTAAGTCTAAACAACTTTGCTAAGCTCAAGTGTAAGTTTTCGGAATTACTCTCTAGTGGTGGCCATGATCTTGTTGTGATGCAATGTGGTTTATTGCATGTTTTAATTACTGTTTTGAAAGCATGATTTAGCATGGTTTTTGCTGTTGTTGTAAGCCATATATTGAAGGAAGCTCAAGGTAAGAGTTCCTTGTTTTTTTGTACATTGATAAAATGTGGTTTGATGCTTTTAAATGCATGATGAATATGGCTTGGTTTAATGCTTTAAAACAGTGGATTAAATGATGGAAATGATGTATATTGGCAAGTGATGTTTTGAAAAGGTTAAGGTCACTAAGGTGGTTAAAAGTCCTTGAGTGAGCCTTGTTACTTAAGAACATCAAGGTGGTTAAAAGTCCTTGGATGGTTCTTGTTGCGGATACTAAGGTGGTTAAAAGTCCTTAGGTGATCCTTTCCATGGTGTTTAAAAGTCCATGGGGCCAAGGTGTTTAGAAGTCCTTGGGGCCAAGGTGTTTAAAAGTCCATGGGGTGAATCAAGCTATGGACACAAAGGTGGTTAAAAGTCCTTGTGTGGTCCTCTATCATGGTGGTTAAAAGTCCATGGACAAGGTGTTTAAAAGTCCTTGGGGCCAAGGTGTTTAAAAGTCCTTGGGAAAGTTGATGAACTTGTTTTAAAGAAATGGAATCTATCACTTGAACCAATATGACATGTTATGTTAAGAAGCATGAGATGCTTGTTTTAAGTATGCTTTTGAGCATGTGCAAAGGTTGATTTGAAGCATGATTTATAAATGTTTTAAATGCATTATTGAATGATTTTTAAGAGCATACCTCACTAAGCTTTTGCTTACGCTCTCTTTCGTTTTCTTAATTCAATAATGCAGAACATTAGAGAACCTTGAGGGCAGCAAGGAGGGCAAGCATTCAAGTGAAAGTAAAGCTCAATGTATGGAAGGTTTTGTTAGTACATTTTAGCTTTTGGTAATTTGGCAATGGGGGACCAATGTGAATGTTTTGGGAGGTGTTTAAAACTCCCTAAGTATGTTGAATGATGTTGAGAATGCTGTTTTTTTGTGTTTGGCCATTATATGCTTGAATTGGAAGTTTGTGCTTGAATAGCTAGCTTGTGTAGGAAGCATGCCTATAGATTTGGGGCTTTTTGCATATGATGTTGTTTTGATGAATTGATGATGCTTGTATGTCTTATATATGTTGAATTGCATGCTGGTAAAGTTTGGTAGCTTTTGGAGCATGATTGAATGATTAATTGCATGTTTAGGGAAGCCTTTTGCTGCAATCTGTGCAGGGTGTTTCGGAACAGTGCACACCGTTCCGGAACGGGTGCCTTGAATGAACCCAAGCGTCCGAAATGGTAGGCACCGTTCCGAAACGGTTTGGCCACTGCCAGCCCGTGTTCCGGTACGCGTTGCGGAACGGCCCGTGTTTCGAAACGGGGTCTGCTTGTTCCGGAACGGGTGACCGTTGGGGGCTGACATTGGTAGTTATATGTTTTGAATTGTTTGCGTTTCAGTCCTGAATCTTGTTTGCGCAATTGTATGAGTTCGGGAAGTCCTTTTGAGCTGAATTTTCACAGAGATGCATAAAATCTGACTAATTTCAAGTTGGTAACTTTAATTTGTGTTAAGTCCTCCTATTTATCTGAAATTACAATTTGGTCCCTAAAGTTGCAAACTGTTCAATTGGGTCCCTGTTTGATCTCTGATGCTTGTGATCTTTGAATATGTTGTTGTGTGATCACAATTAGGGTTAATGTGCATCTAGACAAGTTTTAAAAAAAAGGGTCGTTAATCAAGGTTGTCTTTCGGGTTGACTTTGGTTTTCCCCGTGTGACTTTCTTAATTCGGGTCAACCGTCTAGGCCGGGTTAAGGGGGTTACAAATGATGCTTCCGAAGTCGAAAGTGAGCATTAATTGCTTGAGGGTCTACAAAACAGCGACTTTGCAACGAGTCAATGTGCAACACATTACATATAACTCTATATTCATTGGCAATACTTACCAGACAAAGGTTTGCGGCTGAGTGCATCAGCTACAATGTTGGCCTTGCCCGGATGATAATCGATAACAAGATCGTAATCTTTAAGGAGTTCCATCCATCTTCGTTGTCAAAGTTTTAACTCTTTTTGGATCAATAGGCACTTAAGGCTTTTATGGTCGGTGAAGAGATAACATTTTTTATCGTAGAGGTAATGTCTCAAGATTTTCAATACAAAGACAACTACAACCAACTCAAGGTCATGAGTTGGGTAATTCATCTCGTGCAGCTTAAGTTGTCTCGAAGCATAAAACGATGACTTTGCCTTCTTTCATTAATACACATCCTAACCCGAGATGCGATGCATCACTGTAAATTGTGTAGTCTTTTCCAGACTCGGGTTGGGTTAAGACTGGTGCGTGAGTCAAGACATGTTTCAACTGATCGAAAATCTGTTGTTGATCCTTGGTCCAAACAAATGGAGCTTCTTTCCTCAACAACTTAGTCAATGGAGGGGCTATCATAGAGAACCCTTTTACGAATCTTCTATAATAGCTAGCGAGCCCAAGAAAGCTTCTGACTTCTCCAATATTCTTCAGTGGATGCCAATCTTCAATAGCTAAAATTTTCTTTGAATCCACCTGGATACCTGAAGCCGACACAATATGTCCATGGAAGGCAACCTCGGTGAGGCAAAACTCACACTTAAAGAATTTTGCATACAATTGCTTTTGTATAATATGTCATCTATGAACACCACTACGAATTTATCAAGATAGGGTCCAAAGACCTAATTCATCAAACACATAAAAGCTGATGGTGCATTGGTTCGCCCAAAGGGCATCATCAAGAATTCGTAGTGTCCATATCTCTTACGAAAAGCAGTCTTTGGTACATCATATTCTTTAACTCTCATTTGGTAGTAGTCTGACCTCATATCAATCTTGGAAAGCACATAGGCATCATTTAGTTGATCAAACATATCATCTATTATGGGTAATGGATACTTGTTCTTGATGGTCACTTTGTTTAATTGTCGATAATCGATACATAATCGCATGGATCCATCTTTCTTCTTTACAAAGAGAACCGGAGCTCCCCAAGGGGAAGATCATGGTTGAATAAAGCCTTTATTTAACAATTCTCGAATTTGAGCTTTCAACTCTTTTAATTCAACGATTACCATTCGATATGGTGCAATGGAAACTGGAGCAGTCCCAGGTTGCACCTCAATGCCAAACTCTACTACATGGGTTTGGGGTAATCTCGGAAGTTCATCAGGAAAGACATCACATAATTCACATACAGTGTCAATGTCCAGTAATTGAGATTCATCTTTTGCTTCTAAAGAAAAAGCATACAATGTAGGATTCCTCGCATTAATCAAGAATAACGATTTCCTTGCAAAGACCCTGAAGATACAACTTCCTCTTCCAACAATCTACCTAGGCTTGATGCTTACTAAGCCTATCTAAACCTAGGATGACATCAAAGTCGTGGATCGGTAAAGCCAACAAATTAGCCGAGAAAAGAATCCCTTGGATCATTACGGGCAGTTCTTGCATAATACCCTCACGGTGAAACAAGCTCCTAAAAGATTAATTATTGAGAATCTCGATGCTATTAGCTCTGATGACATGTTATACTTTTTGACAATTATGGTGCTTATAAAAGAGTGAGTAGAATCGGGATCAATCATTTCATATAAAGGATACGAATATAACTCAATGGTACCTGCAATGACATCAGGCTCGTCCTCCTCTTCCCATCTTCTCACATGATACATCTATGCAGGGGCATTAGTGTCTTGCTTGTTAAATGGTTTCCTCGAACCACTTGATCTCCCAAAAGTTCCTGATGATCCTTGCTTTGATCCTTTACCTTGAAAGGATTGAGAAAGAGAGGCAGTAGTAGTCGCGGTAGCTGTAGACTTGGTTGCATTCAGTGGACTGTCAAGAATGAAGTGACCTTGCTCACCACAACAATGACAACCTCCAGTTTGCTTACAACAGTGACGCGTTGGATACTTATTCTGGCAGTAGTTGCAAACTGGATGTTGGGTGTTTCGATTCGAACCTCTGGTGTTGTCAATAGATGTTGCCTTAGCAAAGGATTGAGTCACAGATTGAGGCCTACCAAAATTTCCAAAATGAGAGGGCTGTAGATAAACAATCTACTTAGGGCCTTGATATTTTTCTTTCTTGTTCCACTTGAGAGGTCGATAATCATCCCTAAACCTCTTTTTTGATTTACGGGACCCATCAACCCGTTGAGCTTTTTGTGGAGCATCAGTGGCCATAACTCGGATCATCAGGTCTTGAAAATCAACAATGATCAATGCAGTATACATAGGGAGTAACTAATTATAAAGCCCTGCAATGAACATTCGACACTTCTCCTCCTCCTTGATACATTCAACACCATATCTACAGTACTTACAGAAGTCATGGATGTACTGCTCGATCGGTCGTCCGTCTTGCTTGAGGTAGAGGAAAATACTCTACTTTTCAATGAGATAGAACTCACTGATGCACTTCTTACGAAATTCTTTAAGGAAGAACTCCCAGATTACAGCATCCTTAGAGACCGTCAATGTAGTAGTCTCCTACCAATGGAGTGCCTCATTAGCCAACAACGCAAGGGCACACTTGAGTTAGTGCTCGTCAAAGCACTGCAACTGCTTTTACAAGATCCGAAGAGTGTTATCCAACCAATACTCGGCAACTTCATGGTTGCCATCATCTTGACCGGTAAAGGTGTAAGCTCGGTATTGAGATAATTTGTCGACAAGATCCCGAGTATGTTGAATAACATGAACGATGTGTTGTGCAACCTGCTCAACCTTCATTGCAATCATAAGTTGCTTGAACATATCAGCCATGTTCTTATTATATTCAGCCTGAGCAGTACGTGTTGTAGGCTCAGAATTCTGAATAGGAGGGTCCTGAGGATTCATAGGGTCTCCTCCTCTTATCTCCTCACCAGGAGTCGAGGAGCCGGTGGCAGGCTTATCAATGTGAGCTTCGTTAGTTTCAGACATATCTATATTACAAAGAGATTAGATTAGTCGATAAAGTCCCAATATACACAATATATAACTCCAGGTGGCAAAGTAACACAATAATAATTCAATAAGCTTCAGTTTAGTCCTGAAATTGACTAAACTCTAGCTCTGATACCACGAATGTAACACCCCCTTCCCTGCTTGGACGAGAAACAAGTCGGAAAGTATCACCGGTGAATAATACGATGATCGGTGCGATAAAATTTCAATCAATAACAACCCAAAATCAAAGTTTTGCTTAACAAATGTTACCAAACATATATCTTAGTCTAAAATATTCACTTTGTAACAGTGATTTCTCAATTAGGACCAAATTCTATCTTTTATAAGCTTTAGGGACTAAATAGTAATTTCAGTAAATTGAAGGTGCTTTATTGCAATTGAAAACATCAAAATGCAATTTAACTTAATGTCAGCAAGCCTGTAAATTACCATATTATTCGGAGTTCATTTACCCGTCCATTTAAGTTATCCAAAATCTACTGATCAATCTGTGAACAATGTAAAACTTCAATCTATGTCTTTTAACCAACTTAACTAACCCTGTATCGAAACACCCTGAGCCATTTCGAAACAGGTGTACAAGAGTTCAACCTAGGTTGATTCTGCCATTACCCCGTATCGAAACATGTAAGTCCTGTTCCGATGCGGGTTGACCTTCTTTGACCTTGCCAATTGACCGGTTTCCATCCAAGTTAGGCTCGTATCGAAACGAGCTTTGATAGTAGCAAATCGTATTAAAACGTCTCTAAACTGTATTGATACACCTTGCTTTTCCTTGTTTTCCAGTAGCCTTATTAAAGAGGTTGTATCGAAACACCATCACCTATTTCGATACGTGTGACATGTAATGACAAATTTTAGCTGGTTTTTAGAAAAATCAACATACCGAATGATGTCCAAATACAATGAAACTTTATACACAATATTTCAAAACTATAAACTACTGGCATGCCAAATTTCATGATCATTTGAATATGTCTACTAGGTTTTCACTTATGTGAGCCATTAAGGTCATTTTGACAAATTTTAAGCACCAAAAGAAGTCATGTTTAGGCCTTTAACCATATTACATTTCATACACATCAAAACATACCAAAAAGGGCACAAAAGACTAGTTCGAGTACTTTGCCACCCTCCTAGGAGTTCATAAGGACAAAATACATTACTTTAGGCTTGTAGTGACTTGTCTCACCTCGACGAACTTTGATAAGTTGTTCGATAAGCCCATAATGCTTCATCGAGTCTTGAATGGAGACATTCCCAAGGTTGTCTTGAAAGTTGTTCGATAAGCCCATAATGCTTCATCGAGTCTTGAATGGAGACATTCCCAAGGTTGTCTTGAAAGTTGTTCGATAAGCCCATAATGCTTCATCGAGTCTTGGAGACCAATCCTTCCACTAGGGATTGACCACCTTCTCTAGAATTTGTTTTATCTCTCGATTGGAGATCTCAGCTTGGCCATTGGTCTGAGGGTGGTATGTCGTAGTAATTTTACGCCTCACTCTATAACGTTGTAATGCTTTAGCAATGATTTTGTTGTCAAAGTGGTTGCCTTCATAACTTATGATTGCTCTTGGGGCTCCAAACCTTGTAAATATGTTCTTGTGAAGTAACTTTAAAACAGTCTTGGGATCATTCCTTGGTATAGCAATTGCTTCATCTCATTTCGACACATAATCCACTGCTCATAGGATTTAGAGATATCCAAAAGATGATGGAAATGGTCCCATGAAATCTATTCCCATACATCGAAGAGCACCACATCCAAAATGCATTACAATGGTGTAACGCCCCGGTTTTGGGCTTAGGAGTTTTGGGCGTTGACCGGTTTGGTCAAAGTGCTGGTCGAATCTAAAAAGGTGAAATTAGGAAAGCCTAGTTCGGGTTGCATTAAAAATATGGAAAAATGTTCTAAAATCATCTTTTAATATAATTAAGTGAACTGTGAAATCAATTTTGGAAAATGAGTTTTGGAAGGGTGACATTTTCGCTAGTGACCAAAATGTAATTTTTGAAAGTTTGGTGACTGTTTTATAAAGGGTTGAAACTTTGAATCTTTAAGGAGCTATTATTCCAAAAGTAGTTTCTCCAGATTTTTCTAAGATATTTTGAGATTTATTCTGATTTTAAAACATATCAAAAGTGGAGGGAAAGCCATTTTGGCTATTTTGATAACTAACTTTCTATTTTCCTTTCTCTCATTTTCTCTCAACCCAAACACTTTCTTTCCAGAGAATTGTTTCTGATTTTCTCACCTAAATCCCTCCTTTCAACTCTCTTTTGATTCCTAATCAACATATCTACAAAACCTCATCATTTGCTACTTGATTCATCAAGGTTTTTGATTCCAAAAAGAGTAGAAACTCAAGTTTGGAGGTAAGAACGTCCTTCTCCTCTAAACTATCAGTTCTTTACTGAAATTCCTAAGTTTTCAATCCTTAATTGATGTTTTATTAAAGGCTTTTGAGTTGTGAATTGGATCTTGGCTTGTAATGCAAGATTTGGTGATTTTTGATGATTTTCGTTTGATCTGTTAAATCTGTTATTTGAGATGTGTTTTTGATGTTATTTGGACTCTAAATTGATAAGGAATTGAGTTTTGATTAATGCAATCCCGGATAGGTTGAGTTTCCTAAGTTTAGCTTGTGATTCTTGATTGTTTTTGAGGTGATCTTGTGGATCTGATGTTGCTGGAGGTATAAGGATGTTATTAGGTTCTTTTTAGATGTTAAATGATGTTAATAGATGTTTGGTTTTGATGGTTTGTGGCTGGGCTTTGTTGAGAAGTGGTTTGGATGCATTTTCGGTTGTGTTTGGTGGTCGAAAATGGAGGTTGGGTGAGAGCAGCGAGTTTAGGTGCTTTCATTGAAGCAATTAATGCATGATGATGCATTAATCCTCTGCTTTGATGTGTTAAAACAGGGGAGGCATCTTTGGATCCAAGAGTTGTTGATCCGGAAGATTGATTTGGTGCTTCGGCAAGTGGCGAAGTGGAATCGGTGAGTGAAATTGGGTTTTCGGCTTTGAAACCAATGTCTTGGGAGCTTAGTTTAAGTCTAAACAACTTTGCTAAGCTCAAGTGTAAGTTTTCGGAAATACTCTCTAGTGGTGGCCATGATTTGATGGTTGTGCAATGTGGTTTATTGCATGTTTTAAACTCTGTTTTGAAAGCATGATTTAGCATGGTTAATGCTGTTTTTGTAAGCCATATGTTGAAGGAAGCTCAAGGTAAGAGTTCCTTGTTTTTGAACATTGATTAAATGTGGTTTGATGCTTTTAAATGCATGATGAATATGGCTTGGTTTAATGCTTTAAAACAGTGGATATATTGGCAAGTGATGTTTTGAAAAGGTTAAGGTCACTAAGGTGGTTAAAAGTCCTTGAGTGAGCCTTGTTTACTTAAGAACATCAAGGTGGTTAAAAGTCCTTGGATGATTCTTGCTACGGACACAAAGGTGGTTAAAAGTCCTTGTGTGATCCTTTCCATGGTGTTTAAAAGTCAATGGGGCCATGGTGTTTAAAAGTCCATGGGGCCAAGGTGTTTAAAAGTCCTTAGGGCCAAGGTGTTTAAAAGTCCTTGGGGTGAAACTTGATACGGACACAAAGGTGGTTAAAAGTCCTTGTGTGATCCATTCCATGGTGGTTAAAAGTCCATGGGGCCAAGGTGTTTAAAAGTCCTTGGGGTGAAAGTTGATGAACTTGTTTTTAATGAAATGGAACTTATCACTTGTGGCCAATATGACATGTTATGATATGAAGCATGAGATGCTTGTTTAAAGTATGCTTTTGAGCATGTGTAAATCTTGATTTGAAGCATGATTTATAAAGTGTTTTATAAATGCATTATTGAATGGTTTTATTAAGCATTCCTCACTAAGCATTTTGCTTACGCTCTCTTCGTTTTCTTAAATCAATAATGCAGAACATTAGAGTACTTTGAGGGCAGCAAGGAGGGCAAGCATTCAAGTGAAAGTAAAGCTCAATGTATGGAAGGTTTCTTAAGTACATTTTTAGCTTTTGGTAATTTGGCAATGGGGGACCTATGTGTATGTTTTGGGAGAGGTTTTGAACTCCCTAAGTATGTTGAATGTTGTTGAGAATGGTGGTTTTTGAGTTTGGCCTTTACATGCTTGAATTAGAAGTTTATGCTTGAATGGTTTGCTTGTGTAGGAAGCATGCCTATAGATTTGGGGCTTTTCATATATGATGTTATTTTGTTGAATTGTTGATGCATGTATGTCTCATATATGTTGAATTGCATGTTGGTAAAGTTTGGTGGTAATTGGAGCATGATTGGATGGTTAATTGCATGTTTAAGTGTGCATTTTGGGGCAATCTGTGCAGGGTGTTTCGAAACAGTACCTACCTTTTCGGAACGGGTGCTTTAAACAAACCCAGGCGTCCGAAACGGGAGGGACCGTTCCGAAACGGTTTGGCTACTGCGAGCCCGTGTTCGTGTACGCGTTGCGGAACGGCCCGTGTTTCGAAACGGGTTCTGCCTGTTCCGGAACGGGTGACCGTTGGGGGCTGACATTGGCAGTTAAATGTTTTGAATTGTTTGCGTTTTAGTCCTGAACCTTGTTTGTGCAATTGTATGAGTTCGGGAAGCCCTTTTGAGCTGAAATTTCACATAGAAGCATGAAATCTGACTAATTTCAAGTTGGTAACTTTAATTTGGGTTAAGTCCTCCTATTTATCAGAAATTACAATTTGGTCCCTAAAGTTGTAATTTGTTCAATTGGGTCCCTGTTTGATCTCTGATGCTTGTGATCTTTGAATATGTTGTTGAGTGATCACAATTAGGGCTATTGTGCATCTAGACAAGATTAAAAAGAAAAAAAAGGGTCGTTAATCAAGGTTGACTTTGGTTTTCCCCGTGTGACTTTCTTAATTCGGGTCAACCGTCTAGGCCGGGTTAAGGGGGTTACATTTGGTGGTATCAGAGCTGAGTTCTCGAGTAATTGGGAGTGAATGTATGCATGATTGAAGTATGTTTGCCTTGTATGCTTGTTGTTCGAAAGCATGTTTAGTGGCTTGTGATTTGGATGCAATTGAGTTTTATTCTGTGATGTAGCATGATGTGGGTACCCATTGCCAAATCGAAGCTAATGAAATGTTGTTTATTTTGAATGAAATGGAGCTTGAATACTTTGATTGCTTACCTTGCTGGGCCTGACTTTGTTTTATTTGCATTGTGATTGCATGGTAATAGTATGGCACCACGTAGAGAGTTACGAGGTAGTGTGCGAGCTACGGCTCTTAATGAGAATGAGAACAAGGAGAACACGGGTAGCGCGGTGTTACCTCCTCCTCCACCTGGTGGTGGTGCTGAGAGAGAAAGAGCTGAAGCTGCAGCTGGTGCTGGAGCTGGAGCTGCTGGACCTGAGGTTGGTCAGGGGCAAGCTATGCCTGATATGTCTATGTTGGTACAAGCTATTGCGGGTGCTTTTCGAGCAGCAGTAGCTGGAGCTCAAGGAGCTGGGCATCAGGGAGATGCTGGGGTTAGACTACTTTTGGAGCGTCTGCGCAGTCTTGGTGGGACTCAGTTCAGGGGTATGTCAGCTGAGAGTTCTGAAGCTTGGTTAGAGAGTACCAAGCGAATCTTGGGTCAGATGAGCTGCACGGATGTGCAAAAGCTGGGTTGTGTTGTGTCCTTGCTGCAGGACGATGCGTATACGTGGTGGACGACCACTATAGCTGGAATGGTTGAAGCTGATGTGACTTGGACATTCTTTCAGAATGTGTTCAAGCGGAGGTATCTTGGAGTGAGATATCTTGATGAGAAGAAGCGTGAATTCATGTCTCTTACCTAAGGGAGCATGAGTGTGGCTGAATATGAGGTGGAGTTTGTGCGACTCAGTCAGTATGCACCGGAGTTGATACCTGATGAGCGGGCAAGGTGCGAGAGGTTCCGTTATGGTCTTGTGACGGATGTGAAAATGTTTGTGCTGGCCACCGAGTATGATGATTTTGATGTGTTGGTGGGCCGAGCCAAGGACATTGAGATGAACTTGGGTTTATCTGCGAAAGGTGCTGGAGCAAGTTCTGGCAAGAGAGCTGCTGAGTTTAGTTCCGGAGGTGGACGGAACAAGAGGGGACGTGATCAGAAGTATCAGTCCTCAGCTAAGAGAGGTGGTGGTGCACCTGCTAGAGGAGACAACGCTAGAGCTGATCCTAGTGCTTGTTGGATCTGTGGTTCACGTGGTCACATGAAGCGTGACTGTCCTCGTGCTGTGAGAGAGGTGCAAGCTCCTGTAGCGGCAGTTGGTAATGGATGCTGGAATTGTGGATCCGCAGACCACTTGAGGCGAGATTGTCCGAGGTTGGCTGGTGATCAGGTGCGTGCTCCTGTTGTTGCTGCACCACAGAGAGGTCGTGGGCGCGGCCGTGGTAATTTCCAGAGGCGAGAGGAAGGTGGTCGTGGAGTAGCCCATGTTGTGGCTATTCAGCCTGAAGGAGGAGGCCAAGCTAGGGTGTATGCTCAGCGTGAGGGAAGGAATGATGCGGATGTGATTGCAGGTACCTTTACTTTGCAATCCTTGTCATTGCTTTCTTTGATTGATTCTGGATCTACGCATTCATACATTTTGCGTGAGCATGCTGAATTGCTTGGTTTGCCTGTTGAGTCTTTGGATGTTGGTGTTCGTGTCACTAGTTCTTTTGGTGAAACTGTTGTGACTCGAAAGCTTTATAGAAGGTGTCCCTTGGTTGTTCAAGAACATGTTTTTCATGTTGATCTTATGGAGTTGCCCTTTTATGGTTTTGATGTGATCCTTGGTATGGATTGGCTTGCTGAGCATCGTGCTGTGGTAGATTGTGAAAATAAGTGAGTTTCGCTGAAGTTTGCGGATGATTATGAAGTTGTTGTGGTTGGTGAGAATGTGAAGTTTCTTGCCAATGTGGTGTCTACCTTGGAGGCGGGCAGGATGCTGAGGAAAGGTTGCGAAGCTTATCTAGCTTTTGTGATGAATCCTAGCTCTAAGGAGTTGAGGGTGCAAGATATCAGGGTTGTGAAGGAGTTTCCTGGTGTTTTTCCTGAGGAGTTGCCTGGTTTACCTCCTAATCGCGAGGTGGAGTTTGGAATTGAGCTGTATGAGAATACAACTCCGGTGTCCATTACTCCCTATAGAATGGCACCTAAGGAGCTGAAGGAGCTGAAGACGCAATTGCAAGAGTTGCTTGATCGTGGTTTCATCCGGCCGAGTGTGTCACCTTGGGGAGCACCGGTCTTGTTTGTAAGGAAGAAAGATGGCACTATGAGGATGTGCATTGATTACCGTCAGCTGAACAAGTTGACTATCAAGAATCGGTATCCTTTGCCGAGGATTGATGATCTCTTTGATCAATTTCGGGGAGCAGCTGTGTTCTCTAAGATTGACTTGAGGTCAGGGTATTATCAGTTGAAGGTGAAGGATGTGGATGTGCCTAAGACAGCTTTCAGGACAAGGTATGGGCATTATGAGTTCCTTGTGATGCCGTTTGGTTTGACAAATGCTCCTTCTGCTTTCATGGATATGATGAACCGTGTGTTTCATGAATACCTGGAAAAGTTCGTGGTGGTGTTCATTGATGATATCCTCGTGAACTCGCGTACTGAGGAGGAGCACGAAGAGCATTTGAGGATTGTTTTGCAAGCTTTGTTTGATAATCAGCTTTATGCTAAGCTGAGCAAGTGTGAGTTCTGGCTTAAGGAGGTGGTGTTTCTTGGGCATGTGGTCTCAGCTGAGGGGATTCGGGTTGATCCTCAGAAGATTGAGTCGGTGATGAACTGGAAAGTTCCTAAGTCTGTTCATGAGGTCCGTAGTTTCCTTGGTTTGGCGGGATACTACCGAAGGTTTGTGGATGGTTTTTCCAAGATTGCTGCTCCTTTGACGAAGCTGTTGCAAAAGGATGTTAAGTATGAGTGGACGGAAGCGAGATAGCAGGCTTTTGAGAAGCTTAAGGCGGCTTTGACGCAAGCTCCTATCTTGGTTCAGCCTGAATTAGGGAAAGAGTTTGTGGTCTATAGTGATGCATCCTATGTTGGTTTGGGATGTGTGCTGATGCAAGAGGGTAAGGTGGTGGCTTATGCATCACGGCAGTTGAAAGTGCATGAACGCAATTACCCTACGCATGATATTGAGCTGGCTGCAGTGGTTTTTGCTCTGAAGATCTGGAGACATTATTTGTATGGTGAGAAGTGTACTGTGTACACGGATCACAAGAGTTTGAGGTATCTGATGTCTCAGAAGGAGTTGAATCTTAGGCAGCGGCGTTGGTTGGAGTTGCTCAAGGATTATGATCTGACGATTGAGTATCATCCTGGAAAAGCTAATGTTGTTGCGGATGCCTTGAGTAGGAAGGTAGCTGTTGAGCTGAGGGCTATGTTTGCTAGCTTGAGCATATCGCGAGATGGTGGTCTTGTTGCTGAGTTGCAAGTGAAACCATCTTTGGTTCAGTTGATCAAGGAAAAGGTTAAAAGTCCATGGGGCCATGGTGTTTAAAAGTCCATGGGGCCAAGGTGTTTAAAAGTCCTTGGGGCCAAGGTGTTTAAAAGTCCTTGGGGTGAAACTTGATACGGATACAAAGGTGGTTAAAAGTCCTTGTTTTTGAACATTGATTAAATGTGGTTTGATGCTTTTAAATGCATGATGAATATGGCTTGGTTTAATGCTTTAAAACAGTGGATATATTAGCAAGTGATGTTTTGAAAAGGTTAAGGTCACTAAGGTGGTTAAAAGTCCTTGAGTGAGCCTTGTTTACTTAAGAACATCAAGGTGGTTAAAAGTCCTTGGATGATTCTTGCTACGGACACAAAGGTGGTTAAAAGTCCTTGTGTGATCCTTTCCATGGTGTTTAAAAGTCCATGGGGCCATGGTGTTTAAAAGTCCATGGGGCCAAGGTGTTTAAAAGTCCTTGGGGCCAAGGTGTTTAAAAGTCCTTGGGGTGAAACTTGATACGGACACAAAGGTGGTTAAAAGTCCTTGTGTGATCCATTCCATGGTGGTTAAAAGTCCATGGGGCCAAGGTGTTTAAAAGTCCTTGGGGCCAAGGTGTTTAAAAGTCCTTGGGGTGAAAGTTGATGAACTTGTTTTTAATGAAATGGAACTTATCACTTGTGGCCAATATGACATGTTATGATATGAAGCATGAGATGCTTGTTTAAAGTATGCTTTTGAGCATGTGTAAATGTTGATATGAAGCATGATTTATAAAGTGTTTTATAAATGCATTATTGAATGGTTTTAGTGAGCATTCCTCACTAAGCATTTTGCTTACGCTCTCTTCGTTTTCTTAAATCAATAATGCAGAACATTAGAGTACTTTGAGGGCAGCAAGGAGGGCAAGCATTCAAGTGAAAGTAAAGCTCAAAGTATGGAAGGTTTCTTAAGTACATTTTTAGCTTTTGGTAATTTGGCAATGGGGGACCTATGTGTATGTTTTGGGAGAGGTTTTGAACTCCCTAAGTATGTTGAATGTTGTTGAGAATGGTGGTTTTTGAGTTTGGCCTTTACATGCTTGAATTAGAAGTTTATGCTTGAATGGTTTGCTTGTGTAGGAAGCATGCCTATAGATTTGGGGCTTTTCATATATGATGTTATTTTGTTGAATTGTTGATGCATGTATGTCTCATATATGTTGAATTGCATGTTGGTAAAGTTTGGTGGTAATTGGAGCATGATTGGATGGTTAATTGCATGTTTAAGTGTGCATTTTGGGGCAATCTGTGCAGGGTGTTTCGGAACAGTACCTACCGTTTCGGAACGGGTGCCTTAAACAAACCCAGGCATCCGAAACGGGAGGGACCGTTCCGAAACGGTTTGGCTACTGCCAGCCCGTGTTCCGGTACGCGTTGCAGAATGACCCGTGTTTCGAAACGGGTTCTGCCTGTTCCGGAACGGGTGACCGTTGGGGGCTGACATTGGCAGTTAAATGTTTTGAATTGTTTGCGTTTTAGTCCTGAACCTTGTTTGTGCAATTGTATGAGTTCGGGAAGCCCTTTTGAGCTGAAATTTCACAGAGAAGCATGAAATCTGACTAATTTCAAGTTGGTAACTTTAATTTGGGTTAAGTCCTCCTATTTATCAGAAATTACAATTTGGTCCCTCAAGTTGTAATTTGTTCAATTGGGTCCCTGTTTGATCTCTGATGCTTGTGATCTTTGAATATGCTGTTGAGTGATCACAATTAGGGCTATTGTGCGTCTAGACAAGATTAAAAAGAAAAAAAAGGATCGTTAATCAAGGTTGACTTTCGGGTTGACTTTGGTTTTCCCCGTGTGACTTTCTTAATTCGGGTCAACCGTCTAGGCCGGGTTAAGGGGGTTACAAATGGCATTTCAATACTTCGCGATATGTTCCGCGTTCTTTGGCATCTATCACATGCCTTGCAAAATTCATGCACGTCTTTAAAGAGTGTGAGCCAATAGAATCTTTATTATATGACCTTTGTAGCAATCATGGCTCCTCCAAAATGGCCTTCACACGAAGATGAATGGCAATGGAATCAGATCACCCTTTCCTTGTTTTCGGGGACACATCTTTGAATCATTTGGTCCACACATTTCTTGAACAGATAAGGTTTGTCCCAAAATAGAATCGCACATCATGCTTGAATTTCTTTTTGCTCTGGCTATTCAAATAAAGAGGAAAAATACCACTAACAAGAAAGTTAACAATATCAGCATACCATGGAATTGCTGTAGCATATAGGACTTTCTCATCAAGGATTCCTCCTTAATTTCTATGTCATCCTTACTTTCAATCTAATTTTCTAGCCTAGAAAGATGATCAACAACTTGAATTTCACAACCCTTTTTATCCCTAACCTCTAAGTCGAACTCTTGAAAGAGGAGTATCCACCTAATAAGTTTAGGTTTAGTATCCATTTTAGTCACTAAGTAATTAATATCAGAATGGTCGGTATGTACAATGACCTTAGTGCATATCAAGTATGCTCTAAACTTATCAAAGGCAAACACAACAACAAGTAATTCTTTTTTGGTGGTTTTGTAATTGATTTGTGCATCATTTAGAGTGTAGATAGAATAATAAATAACATGGAAAAATTTACCTTGGCGTTTTCCAAGTGCCGCCCCCACTATAACCCCCTCGACCCGTCCTAGGCAGTAGACCGAGCCGAACGGGTCACACGGGGAATTTGAAGTAATCCAGGAAGTTTACTCAAATGAACAATCCTATTTTTTATTTTTATCGTTTCTAGATGTTGGTTAAAATCCTAAGTGTTTATCATCGCAGCGGAACACTCACAACTCAAACGGGCAACGATTAAGACTTGATTGCATTCAAATACGATTTCAGGGACCATTTTGTAGTTTTATAAAATTACAGTTACTTTTGCCATTTTTTAAATTACCAACCTTTAATTAGTAAGTTTACATGCACCTCCGTCAACACTCAGCTCAAAATAATCATGCATGCTCATTTAATTGCATCCACGACATTTAGGGGCTAAAATGTAAAGAATCAGAACTTCAAAACATTGCATCAACTAACTTAACTGACAACCATTTCGGTACATGCTAACCATGTATTGAAACTGATGTATCAAAACAGGCTCATCTGGCTCAGAACACGGGCCCGTATCGAAACACCTTGGAGGTGTTTTAGAACTGTGATTTCCCGTAAGGAAACGTACCGAAATAGACCTACCCTATCTCGAAACCCTTAGGCCATTTCAGGCTCACTATTTCGGTACAGACTCAAGTTTACCGAAACACTTGGGCCTGTAGTGACACTTTTTGTTGGTTTTTCACACTTAAATCCATCCTAAACCATTCAAACATGCTTCCAACATACATACATCATATTCAAGCGTCAATCCTCATACATTCATGGCATATTCAACAACAATTCATGGCAAATTGCATCAATGGTAAACTATATGCATGCAACCTAGCAAATAAGCCACTTAAGGGTCAAACATGCATTTACATAATATGCCTCATTAATCATTTCATAACACTTTATCAATTATACTGGTTCACAAGTGATCATCAACATGTTCATTTCTCAAAACCACATCGGATGCACGGATTACCAAGTGTTATCCCAGCACTTCATACATTCTCATCGTCATCTCAAGGTTCACACACGCGAGTTACCCTCCACCATTGTGATACCCGTGATGGAGTATTCGGTACCTTACAACCTCTCAACACCACTCATCGTTACATGTATAACCCCACTAAGGAGAGACGAGACACAACTCAATTACCTCAATTGTTCGGGTACTTGGATGGAGTATTCGGTACACCGTATAAACCCCTCTATTCCAAGCCGACGTGTTTATAGTGCATTCAATCATATAGCCAACTAACTATGTCCAATTTCATTTATAAATCATTTTTTACATCACTTGCCAATATAATTCTCATTTAGCACAAACCTCATTGTTTTCAAAGCATTACCAATAAGACACATTTCCAAGCATCAAATCATGCTTCACCGATTGCTTTCGATGTATTCTCCCATGTTTAGACCATATAATAATAGAGGATTAATGCATCATAATGCGTTAAAATCACCAACAACTTAAACAATCTCGTTGCTCTGCCCCAAAACACCAAAACACCCATCCGAAACAACCGAAATCACCTTCGTTTGCTCTCTAAACTCAGCCCAGCAATAATCTAACACTTCCATCCTGAACAAGTTTAGGAAGAAGAATAATTCTTTTTTCTTCTAATCTGAATACAACCTTTTAAAGAATAGAAGAAAAAATAAAAAGGAAATAATCTCTAGAAATTAGCATATCCCTAAAAATTAGTAATTAGATTATAGCTAATAGTACAAGGAAATTCCTAGAACTAAGGTAGAAGATCTGCTTAATTTAAGGGATTCCAACACTCCCCCTCAAGCGGGAGTGTAAATGTTAATCAAACCCAGCTTGCCCATAATTTCTTCGAACATTTTTCTGCTCAAGCTTTTGGTTAACACATCTGGTACTTGTTGTCTTGTAGGTAGATATGAAACAAAAACTTCCCCCTTTGTTAATTTTCTTTGTAATAAAGTGGCGATCAATTTCCACATGCTTGGTACGATCATGGTGTACAGGGTTATGAGCTATGCTAACTGCTGCTTGGTTGTCACAGTATAATGTTATATGTTTTGTATTGGATTATTTTAGTTCTCCCATTAACCGTTGTAACCATATTTCTTCACATATATCATGGGACAAACTCGATACTCAGCTTCAGCACTGCTGCGTGCCACAACAGACTACTTTTTACTCCTCCATGTCACGAGATTACCCAAAACATAGCTACATTAACCGCTTGTCGAGAGCCTGTCATTAACTGCCCCTGCCCAGTCTACATCAGTGTATACTTCTATGCTTCGATTTACATGTAACGCCCCGGTTTTGGGCTTGGTAGTTTTGAGCGTTGACCGGTTTGGTCAAAGTGCTGGTCGAATCTAAAAAGGTGAAATTAGGAAAGCCTAGTTCGGGTTGCATTAAAAATATGGAAAAATGTTCTAAAATCATCTTTTAATATATATAAGTGAACTGTGAAATCAATTTTACAAAATGAGTTTTGGAAGGGTGACATTTTGGCTAGTGACCAAAATGTAATTTTTGAAAGTTGAGTGACTGTTTTAGAAAGGGTTGAAACTTTGAATCTTTAAGGAGCTATTATTCCAAAAAGAGTTTCTCCAGATTTTTCTAAGATATTTTAATGAATAATTCTGATTTTAAAGCTTAAGAAAAGTGGAGGGAAATCATTTTACTATTTTGTAACCAACTTTCCATTTTCTTCCAATTTTCCTTTTCTCTCATTTTCTCTCAACCCAAACACTTTCTCTCCAGAGATTTCTTTCTGATTTTGTCATCTAAATCTATCTTTTCGATTCTCTTTGGATTCCTAATCATTTCAACAACAAAACCTTGCAATTTGCTAATTGGATTTTCAAGCTTTTTGGCTCTTAAGAGGAGAAACTCAAAGTTTGGAGGTAATAACGTCCTTCTCCTCTAAACTATCAGTTCTTTACTGAAATTCCTAAGTTCTCAATCCTTAATTGATGTTTTATTAAAGGCTTTTAAGTTGTGAAGTGGATCTTGGCTTAAAATGCAAGATTTGGTGATTGTTGATGAATTTTCGTTGGATCTGTTAAAGCAGTGTTTTAAGGTGTTAAAATGATGATTAATGAATGGTAATTTGATGAGGAATTGAGTTTTGATTAATGCAATCCCGGATAGGTTGAATTTCCTAAGTTTAGCTTATGATTCTAGGTTGTTTTTGGTGTGATCTTGTGGATCTGTTGTTGCTGGAGGTATAAGGATGTTGTTAGACTCTTTTTAGATGTTAAATGATGCTAAAGGATGTTTTGTATTGATGGTTTATGGCTGGGCTTTGTTGAGAAGTGCTTTGGAGACATTTTCGGTTGTGTTTGGTGGCCGAAAATGGTGTGTGGATGAGAGCAGCGAGTTTAGGTGCTTTCATTGAAGCTATTAATGCATGATGATGCATTAATCCTCTGCTTTGATGTGTTAAAACAGGGGAGGCATCTTTGGATCCAAGAGTTGTTGATCCGGAAGCTTGAATTGGTGCTTCGGCAAGAGGCGAAGTTGAATCGGTGAGTGAAATTGGGTTTCCGGCTTTGAAACCAATGTCTTGGGAGCTTAGTTTAAGTCTAAACAACTTTGCTAAGCTCAAGTGTAAGTTTTCGGAAAAACTCTCTAGTGGTGGCCATGGTTTGATTGTTGTGCAATGTGGTTTATTGCATGTTTTGAATTCTGTTTTGAAAGCATGATTTAGCATGGTTAATGCTGATTTTGTAAGCCATATGTTGAAGGAAGCTCAAGGTAAGAGTTCCTTGTTTTTGAGCATGGGTAAAATGTGGTTGGATGCTTATATATGCATGATGAACATGGCTTGATTTAAATGCTTTAAAACAGTGGATTAAATGATGATAATGATGTATATTGGCAAGTGATGTTTTGAAAAGGTTAAGGTCACTAAGGTGGTTAAAAGTCCTTGAGTGAACCTTGTGGATTCTAAGAACTTCATGGTGGTTAAAAGTCCTTGGATGATTCTTGTTAAGGACACAAAGGTGGTTAAAAGTCCTTGTGTGGTCCTTGCCATGGTGTTTAAAAGTCCATGGGCCAAGGTGTTTAAAAGTCCTTGGGGCCAAGGTGTTTAAAAGTCCTTGGGAAGAACACAAATGTGGTTAAAAGTCCTTGTGTGTTCTTGGAAACTATAAGATCACAATGGTGTTTAAAAGTCCATGTGTGAGTCTTATGTTGAACATGTTGTTTTAAAATTTTGAGACTTATCACTTGTGGCCAATATGACATGTATGGTTATGGAAGCATGAGTTGCTTGTTTAAGTTGCTTTGAGCATGAGTAAATGATGATTTGAATCATGATTATAAAGTGTTTTATAAATGCATTATTGGATGGTTTTTAATGAGCATTCCTCACTAAGATTTTGCTTACGCTCTCTTTTGTTTTCCTTAAACCAATAACGCAGATCACTAAGGTACCTAAGGGCAGCAAGGAGGGCAAGCAATCAAGTGGAAGTTGAGCTCAATGTATGGATGGTTTTCTTAAGTACATTTTAGCTTTTGGTAATTTGGCAATGGGGGACCTATGGGTATGTTTTGGGAGATGTTTTGAACTCCCTAAGTATGTTAAATGTTGTTGAGATTGCTGGTTTTGTAATTGGCCATTATATGCTTGTTTTGGAAGTTTTATGCTTGAATGGTTTGCTTGTGTAGGAAGCATGCCTATAGAATTGGGGCTTTTCACAAGTGTTGTTATTTTCATGATTGGTTGATACATATATGTCTATTGTATGATGAATCTCATGCTGGTAAAGTTTGGTAGCATTAGGAGCATGTTTGGTTGGTCAATTGCATGTTTAAGGAAGCCTTTTGCTGCATTCTGTGCAGGGCGTTTCGGAACAGTGGCTACCGTTTCGGAACGGGTGCCTTGAATCAACCCAGGCGTCCGAAACGGTAGGCACCGTTTCGAAACGGGAAGCTCTCTGTCAGCTCCTGTTTCGGTACGCGTTGCGGAACGGCCCCGCGTTTCGAAACTGGCTCTGCCTGTTTCGGAACGGTCGACCGTTGGGGGCTGACATTGGCAGTTGAATGTTTCGGATTGTTTGCATTTTGGTCCTGAATCTTGTTTGTGCAATTGTGTGAGTTTGGAATGTCCGTTAGAGCTGAAATTTGACAGTGAGGCATGAAACCTGATTAATTTCAAGATGGTAACTTTAAATTGGGTTAAGCCCTCTTAATTTACAGAATTTACAATTTGGTCCCTAAAGTTGTAAATTCTTCAATTGGGTCCCTGTTTGATCTCTGATGTTTATGATCTTTGAATATGTTGTTTGTATGATCACAACTAGGGTTAATGTGCATCTAGACAAGTTTAAAAAGAAAAAAAAGGGTCGTTAATCAAGGTTGACTTTCGGGTTGACTTTGGTTTTCCCCGTGTGACTTTCTTAATTCGGGTCAACCGTCTAGGTCGGGTTAAGGGGGTTACATTTGGTGGTATCAGAGCTGAGTTCTCGAGTAATTGGGATTGAATGTATGCATGATTGAAGTATGTATGCTATGTATGTTTTATTGATTGAAAGCATGATTAGCGGCTTGTGATTTTGATGCATTTGAGTTGTACGTTGTGATGAAGCATGATGTGGGTACCCATTGCCAAATCAAAGCTAAAGTAATGATGTTGATTTTGAATGAAATTGAGCTTGAATACTTGGATTGCTTACCTTGCTGGGCCTAATTTGTTTATTTGCATTGTGATTGCATGGTTAAAGTATGGCACCACGTAGAGAGTTAAGAAGTAATGTGAGAGCTACGTCTCCGAATGAGAATGAGAACGAAGAGAATGCGGGTAGTGCGGTGTTACCTCCTCCTCCACCTGGTGGTGGTGGTGCTGAGAGAGAAAGAGCTGAAGCTGCAGCTAGTGCTGGAGCTGCTGGACCTGAGGTTGGTCAGGGGCAAGCTATGCCTGATATGACGATGTTAGTATAAGCTATTGCGGGTGCTTTTCGAGCGGCAGTAGCTGGAGCTCAGGGAGCTGGGCACCAGGGAGATGCTGGTGTTAGACTACCTTTGGAACGCTTACGCAGTCTTGGTGGGACTGAGTTCAGGGGTATGTCAGCTGAAGGTTCTGAGGCTTGGTTAGAGAGTACCAAGAGGATTTTGGGACAGATGAGTTGCACGGATGTGCAAAAGCTGGGTTGTGTTGTGTCCTTGCTGCAGGATGATGCGTATACGTGGTGGACGACCACTATAGCTGGGATGGCTGAGGCTGACATCACTTGGACATTCTTCCAGAATGTGTTCAAGAGGAGATATCTTGGTGTGAGATATCTTGATGAAAAGAAGCGTGAATTCATGTCTCTCACCCAAGGGAGCATGACGGTGGCTGAGTATGAAGTGCAGTTCGTGCGACTCAGTCAGTATGCACCTGAGCTGGTACCTGATGAGCGGGCGAGGTGCGAGAGGTTCCATTATGGTTTAGTGACGGACGTGAAGATGTATGTGTTGGCCACCGAGTATGATGATTTTGATGTATTGGTGGGCCGAGCCAAGGACATTGAGATGAACTTGGGTTTATCTGCTAGAGGTGCTGGAGCAAGTTCTGGTAAGAGAGCTGCTGAGTATAGTTCCGGTGGTGGACGGAACAAGAGAGGACGTGATCAGAGGTATCAGTCCTCAGCTAAGAGAGGTGGTGGTGCACCTGCTAGGGGAGGCAATGCTAGAGCTGATCCGAGTGCTTGCTGGATCTGTGGTTCACGTGGTCACATGAAGCGTGACTGTCCTCGCGCTGTGAGGGAGGTGCAAGCTCCTGTTGCGGCAGCTGGTAATGGATGCTGGAACTGTGGATCCGCAGACCATTTGAGGCGAGATTGTCCTATGTTGGCTGGTGGCCAAGTGCGTGCTCCTGTTGTTGCTGCACCGCAGAGAGGTCGTGGGCACGACCGTGGTAATTTCAAGAGAAGGGAGGAAGGTGGCCGAGGAGTGGCCCATGTTGTGGCTATTCAGCCTGAAGCAGGAGGTCAAGCTAGGGTGTATGCTCAGCGGGAGGGAAGGAATGATGTGGATGTGATTGCAGGTACCTTTACTTTGCAATCCTTGTCATTACTTTCCTTGATAGATTCTGGATCTACGCATTCATACATATTCCGTGAGCATGCTGAATTGCTTGGTTTGCCTGTTGACTCTTTGGATGTTGGTATTCGTGTCACTAGTTCTTTTGGTGAGACTGTTGTGACTCGAAAGCTTTATAGAAGGTGTCCTTTGGTTGTTCAAGAGCATGTTTTTCATGTTGACCTTATGGAGTTGCCTTTCTATGGTTTTGATGTAATCCTTGGTATGGATTGGCTTGCTGAGCATCGTGCTGTTGTGGATTGTGAAAATAAGCGAGTTTCGCTGAAGCTTGCGGATGATTATGAAGTTGTTGTGGTTGGTGAGAATGTGAAGTTTCTTGCCAATGTGGTGTCTACCTTGGAGGCGAGTAGGATGATGAGGCAAGGCTGTGAAGCTTATCTAGCTTTTGTGATGAATCCTAGCTCTAAGGAGTTGAGGGTGCAAGATATCAGAGTTGTGAAGGAGTTTCCTGGTGTTTTTCCTGAGGAGTTGCCTGGTTTACCTCCTAATCGTGAGGTGGAGTTTGGAATTGAGCTGTATGAGAATACAACTCCTGTGTCCATTACTCCCTATAGAATGGCACCTAAGGAGCTGAAGGAGCTGAAGACGCAGTTGCAAGAGCGGCTTGATCGTGGTTTCATTCGGCCAAGTGTGTCACCTTGGGGAGCACCGGTCTTGTTTGTGAAGAAGAAGGATGGCACTATGAGAATGTGCATTGATTACCGTCAGCTGAATAAGTTGACTATCAAGAATCGGTATCCTTTGCCGAGGATTGATGATCTCTTTGATCAATTTTGGGGAGCTGTTGTGTTCTCTAAGATTGACTTGAGGTCAGGGTATTATCAGTTGAAGGTGAAGGATGTGGATGTGCCTAAGACAGCTTTCAGGACAAGGTATGGGCATTATGAGTTTCTTGTGATGCCGTTTGGTTTGACAAATGCTCCTGCTGCTTTCATGGACATGATGAATCGTGTGTTTCATGAAAACCTGGACAAGTTCGTTGTGGTGTTCATTGATGATATCCTCGTGTACTCGTGTACTGAGGAGGAGCATGAAGAGCATTTGAGGATTGTGCTGCAAGCTTTGTTGGAGAATCAGCTTTATGCTAAGCTGAGCAAGTGTGAGTTCTGGCTTGAGGAGGTGGTGTTCCTTGGGCATGTGGTTTCTGCTGAGGGGATTCGTGTGGATCCTCAGAAGATTGAGGCGGTGATGAACTGAAAGGTTCCTAAGTCTGTTCATGAGGTCCGTAGTTTCCTTTGTTTGGCGGGATACTACCGGAGGTTTGTGGATGGTTTTTCCAAGATTGCTGCACCTTTGACGAAGCTGTTGCAAAATGATGTTAAGTATGAGTGGATAGAAGCGAGACAGCAGGCTTTTGAGAAGCTGAAGGCGGCTTTGACGCAAGCTCCTATCTTGGTTCAGCCTGAATCCGGGAAAGAGTTTGTGGTCTACAGCGATGCGTACTATGTTGGTTTGGGATGTGTGCTGATGCAAGAGGGTAAGGTTGTGGCTTATGCATCGCGGCAGTTGAAAGTGCATGAGCGCAACTATCCTACGCATGATATTGAGTTGGCTGCAGTGGTCTTTGCTCTGAAGATCTGGAGACATTATCTGTATGGTGAGAAGTGTACTGTGTACACGGATCACAAGAGTTTGAGGTATCTGATGTCTCAGAAGGAGTTGAATCTTAGGCAACGGCGTTGGTTGGAGTTGCTCAAGGATTATGATCTGACGATTGAGTACCATCCTGGAAAGGCTAATGTTGTTGCGGATGCCTTGAGTAGGAAGGTAGTTGTTGAGCTAAGGGCTATGTTTTCTAGCTTGAGTGTTTCGCGTGATGGTGGTCTTGTAGATGAGTTGCAAGTGAAACCATCTTTGGTTCAGTTGATCAAGGAAAAGCAGTTGCTGGATGATTCCTTGGTGTCTCATGTTCCGGATATCGCGGAGGGTAGACCTTCGGATTTCTGCTTTAATGATGATGGTGTGTTGTGTTTTGGGAGTCGAATAGTAGTGCCCAATGATGTTGAGTTGAGGTGTGCTATTCTGACTGAAGGTCATAGTAGTCCTTTTGCTATGCACCCTGGTAGTACTAAGATGTACCGTGATCTTCGTGATGAGTACTATTGGGTGGGTTTGAAGAAGGATGTTGCAGAGTTTGTGAGCAAGTGTATGGTGTGTCAGCGAGTTAAGGCTGAGCGTCAGGTTCCTTCAGGATTGTTGCAACCGTTGAGAATTCCTGAATGGAAGTGGGAGAGGGTTACCATGGATTTTGTATCTGGTTTACCTTTGTCTCCATCGAAGAAGAATTCGGTTTGGGTGATTGTGGATCGCCTGACGAAGTGTGCGCATTTCTTGCCTGTGCATACTACGTTTCCTTTGGATAAGCTTGCAGAGCTGTACATTGCTGAGATTGTTCGGTTGCATGGTGTGCCTAAGTCGATTGTGTCGGATAGGGATTCGAGGTTCACGTCGCGTTTCTGGCAGTGTTTGCATCAAGCTTTGGGTACAAGGTTGAATTTCAGTACATCTTATCATCCTCAGTCGGATGGTCAGTCTGAGCGTGTTATTCAGATTTTGGAGGATATGTTGAGATGTTGTGTGATTGAGTTCCAAGGTTCTTGGGAGAAGCATCTGCCTTTGGTTGAATTTGCTTATAACAACAATTACCAGGCGAGTATTCAAATGGCACCTTATGAGGCTCTGTATGGGAGGAAGTGTAGGACTCCTCTGTGTTGGGCTGAAACTGGTCAAAAGATGGTTTCGATGCCAGCTTTGTTGAAAGGAACCATCGAGAAGGTGAAGCTCATTTGTGAGCGGTTGAAGGCTGCTTCTGATCGGCAAAAGTCTTACGCGGATTTGAAGCGTAAGGAGATAGAGTATGCGGTGGGTGATCGTGTGTTCTTGAAGGTTTCGCCTTGGAAGAAAGTGATGAGGTTTGGCCGGAAGGGTAAGTTGAGCCCTAGGTACATTGGACCATATGAGGTGGTTGAGCGTGTGGGTCCTGTTGCGTATCGGTTGAGGTTACCTCAAGAGTTGGAGAAGATTCATGATGTGTTTCATGTTTCTATGCTCCAGAGGTATAGATCTGATCCTTCACATGTGATGCCTGTGGAGGAAGTGGAATTGAATCCGGATTTGACCTATGATGAGGAACCGGTGAAGGTTCTGGATTCGGATAGTAAGGTTCTTCGTGGCAAGACCATCGAGTTGGTGAAGGTGCTGTGGAAGCATCGAGGGGTTGAAGAAGCCACGTGGGAGCGGAAGGAAGACATGCTGAAGCAGTTTCCTTATCTCTTTCCTTCAGGTAAATTTTGAGGACGAAATTTCTTAAGGGGGGGGGGGAGAGTTGTAACGCCCCGGTTTTGGGCTTGGTAGTTTTGAGCGTTGACCGGTTTGGTCAAAGTGCTGGTCGAATCTAAAAAGGTGAAATTAGGAAAGCCTAGTTCGGGTTGCATTAAAAATATGGAAAAATGTTCTAAAATCATCTTTTAATATATATAAGTGATCTGTGAAATCAATTTTACAAAATGAGTTTTGGAAGGGTGACATTTTGGCTAGTGACCAAAATGTAATTTTTGAAAGTTGAGTGACTGTTTTAGAAAGGGTTGAAACTTTGAATCTTTAAGGAGCTATTATTCCAAAAAGAGTTTCTCCAGATTTTTCTAAGATATTTTAATGAATAATTCTGATTTTAAAGCTTAAGAAAAGTGGAGGGAAATCATTTTACTATTTTGTAACCAACTTTCCATTTTCTTCCAATTTTCCTTTTCTCTCATTTTCTCTCAACCCAAACACTTTCTCTCCAGAGATTTCTTTCTGATTTTGTCATCTAAATCTATCTTTTCAATTCTCTTTGGATTCCTAATCATTTCAACAACAAAACCTTGCAATTTGCTAATTGGATTTTCAAGCTTTTTGGCTCTTAAGAGGAGAAACTCAAAGTTTGGAGGTAAGAACGTCCTTCTCCTCTAAACTATCAGTTCTTTACTGAAATTCCTAAGTTCTCAATCCTTAGTTGATGTTTTATTAAAGGCTTTTAAGTTGTGAAGTGGATCTTGGCTTAAAATGCAAGATTTGGTGATTTTTGATGAATTTTCGTTGGATCTGTTAAAGCAGTGTTTTAAGGTGTTAAAATGATGATTAATGAATGGTAATTTGATGAGGAATTGAGTTTTGATTAATGCAATCCCGGATAGGTTGAATTTCCTAAGTTTAGCTTATGATTCTAGGTTGTTTTTGGTGTGATCTTGTGGATCTGTTGTTGCTGGAGGTATAAGGATGTTGTTAGACTCTTTTTAGATGTTAAATGATGCTAAAGGATGTTTTGTATTGATGGTTTATGGCTGGGCTTTGTTGAGAAGTTGTTTGGAGACATTTTCGGTTGTGTTTGGTGACCGAAAATGGTGTGTGGATGAGAGCAGCGAGTTTAGGTGCTTTCATTGAAGCTATTAATGCATGATGATGCATTAATCCTCTGCTTTGATGTGTTAAAAGAGGGAGGCATCTTTGGATCCAAGAGTTGTTGATCCGGAAGCTTGAATTGGTGCTTCGGCAAGAGGCGAAGTGGAATCGGTGAGTGAAATTGGGTTTCCGGCTTTGAAACCAATGTCTTGGGAGCTTAGTTTAAGTCTAAACAACTTTGCTAAGCTCAAGTGTAAGTTTTCGGAAAAACTCTCTAGTGGTGGCCATGGTTTGATTGTTGTGCAATGTGGTTTATTGCATGTTTTGAATTCTGTTTTGAAAGCATGATTTAGCATGGTTAATGCTGATTTTGTAAGCCATATGTTGAAGGAAGCTCAAGGTAAGAGTTCCTTGTTTTTGAGCATGGGTAAAATGTGGTTTGATGCTTATATATGCATGATGAACATGGCTTGATTTAAATGCTTTAAAACAATGGATTAAATGATGATAATGATGTATATTGGCAAGTGATGTTTTGAAAAGGTTAAGGTCACTAAGGTGGTTAAAAGTCCTTGAGTGAACCTTGTGGATTCTAAGAACTTCATGGTGGTTAAAAGTCCTTGGATGATTCTTGTTAAGGACACAAAGGTGGTTAAAAGTCCTTGTGTGGTCCTTGCCATGGTGTTTAAAAGTCCATGGGCCAAGGTGTTTAAAGGTCCTTGTGTGGTCCTTGCCATGGTGTTTAAAAGTCCATGGGCCAAGGTGTTTAAAAGTCCTTGGGAAGAACACAAAGGTGGTTAAAAGTCCTTGTGTGGTCCTTGCCATGGTGTTTAAAAGTCCATGGGCCAAGGTGTTTAAAAGTCCTTGGGAAGAACACAAAGGTGGTTAAAAGTCCTTGTGTGTTCTTGGAAACTATAAGATCACAATGGTGTTTAAAAGTCCATGTGTGAGTCTTATGTTGAACATGTTGTTTTAAAATGTTGAGACTTATCACTTGTGGCCAATATGACATGTATGGTTATGGAAGCATGAGTTGCTTGTTTAAGTTGCTTTGAGCATGAGTAAATGATGATTTGAATCATGATTATAAAGTGTTTTATAAATGCATTATTGGATGGTTTTTAATGAGCATTCCTCACTAAGCTTTTGCTTACACTCTCTTTTGTTTTCCTTAAACCAATAACGCAGATCACTAAGGTACCTAAGGGCAGCAAGGAGGGCAAGCAATAAAGTGGAAGTTGAGCTCAATGTATGGAAGGTTTTCTTAAGTACATTTTAGCTTTTGGTAATTTGGCAATGGGGGACCTATGGGTATGTTTTGGGAGATGTTTTGAACTCCCTAAGTATGTTAAATGTTGTTGAGATTGCTGGTTTTGTAATTGGCCATTATATGCTTGTTTTGGAAGTTTTATGCTTGAATGGTTTGCTTGTGTTGGAAGCATGCCTATAGAATTGGGGCTTTTCACATGTGTTGTTATTTTCATGATTGGTTGATACATATATGTCTATTGTATGATGAATCTCATGCTGGTAAAGTTTGGTAGCATTTGGAGCATGTTTGGTTGGTCAATTGCATGTTTAAGGAAGCCTTTTGCTGCATTCTGTGCAGGGCGTTTCGGAACAGTGGCTATTGTTTCGGAACGGGTGCCTTGAATCAACCCAGGCGTCCGAAACGGTAGGCACCGTTTCGAAACGGGAAGCTCTCTGTCAGCTCCTGTTTCGGTACGCGTTGCGGAACGGCCCCGCGTTTCGAAACTGGCTCTGCCTGTTTCGGAACGGTCGACCGTTGGGGGCTGACATTGGCAGTTGAATGTTTCGGATTGTTTGCATTTTGGTCCTGAATCTTGTTTGTGCAATTGTGTGAGTTTGGAATGTTCGTTAGAGCTGAAATTTGACAGTGAGGCATGAAACCTGATTAATTTCAAGATGGTAACTTTAAATTGGGTTAAGCCCTCTTAATTTACAGAATTTACAATTTGGTCCCTAAAGTTGTAAATTGTTCAATTGGGTCCCTGTTTGATCTCTGATGTTTATGATCATTGAATATGTTGTTTGTATGATCACAACTAGGGTTAATGTGCATCTAGACAAGTTTAAAAAGAAAAAAAAGGGTCGTTAATCAAGGTTGACTTTCGGGTTGACTTTGGTTTTCCCCGTGTGACTTTCTTAATTCGGGTCAACCGTCTAGGCCGGGTTAAGGGGGTTACATTACATCTTTCTTGAAATGCAACCCCTTACCAGGAGTCCCTTTTAAGTATCTCAATATCCTATAAGCAGCTTCCAAATATTTATCCCTAGTAGCCTACATAAATTGACTAATAACACTTACTCCAACAGCTTTGTCTGGTCGAGTGTGAGAAAGATAGATAAGTTTTCCAACTAACCGTTGATATCTCCCCCTTTCTACCTCTTCTCCATCCTTATCAGTTCCTAATTTAAGGTTGGGTTCCATAGGAGTCTCGGATTGTTTGCAGCCCAACAGTCCGACTTCAGAAAGTAGATCAAGAACATACTTTCTTTGAGATATTGAAATACCTGCCTTCGACCTTGCTACCTCCATTCCAAGGAAATATAGAAGATTCCTCAACTCTTTAAGTTGAAACTCGTGACTTAAGAACTCTTTTAGTCTTTCAATTTCGATAGAATAATCCCTTGTCAATATTATGTCATCTACGTAGACAATGAGAATACAACACTTCCCATTATCCGCGTGTTTGTAGAATAAGGTGTGATCAACGTGACCTTGAATATAATGTCTACTAGTCATGGCTTTGGAAAAACGATTAAACCAAGCCCTAGTGGATTACTTTAGTCCATACAAGGACTTCTTCAACTTGTATACAGTCCGACTTCAGAAAGTAGATCAAGAACATACTTTCTTTGAGAGATTGAAATACCTGCCTTCGACCTTGCTACATCCATTCCAAGGAAATATAGAAGATTCCTCAATATTATGTCATCTACATAAACAATGAGAATACAACACTTCCCATTATTTGCGTGTTTCTAGAATAAGGTGTGATCAACTTGACCTTGAATATAATGTCTACTAGTCATGGCTTTGGCAAAACGATTAAACCAAGCCCTAGGGGATTACTTTAGTCCATACAAGGACTTCTTCAAGTTGCATACTTAGCCCTTGCATCCTTCGAATCTAGGCAGAAAATCCATGTAGACTTCTTCGTTTAATTCTCTATTGAGAAAAGCGTTATTTACATCCAATAGGATCAAAGGCCATTCTAAGTTGACAACAATTGAGAGAAGCACTCAAATAGTATTCAATTTGGCCACCGGTGCAAATGTTTCCTCATAGTCCAACCAATATGTTTGAGTTAAACCCCTGGCCACAAGTCGAGCCTTGTATTCATCAATGCTCCCATCTTGTTTAAATTTTCTGGTGAAAATCCACTTACAACCCACGGTCTTCTTCCTAGTAGGTAATTTAGATATTTCCCAAGTTCCATTGTCTTCAAGAGCCTTTCTTACATCTAACACAGCTTGCCTCCATTTGGTTGACTTAAGAGCCTCTTCTATGTTCTTTGGAGTTTCTACAGAGTCAACATTAGAAATAAAGGCATTGTAGGATTTAGACTAGTTTCCATATGATACAAACCGAGAAATGGGATGTTGAGTGCAGCTCCTAGTGCCCTTTCTTACAGCAATTGGAAGATAGATGGAAGGTGAAGGAGGTGAGACTTCTTCCCCAAGATAGTATACACGAAGCCCCTGAGTTTTTTCTTGTTGTTTTTCATAATGAAAGGGATGTTATTCTTCATTAGTATGGTTAATCACCCTTGTTTCTTGTTGTTGAAAAGTGGAGATAGGAAAAGCAGGGTCCGAAACAGGAATTATAGTGGCTGTAGGATTTTCAGCAGGTTTTGTAATGGTGGTAGGGCTGATAACAGGAATTACAGTGGGTGCAGGATTTTTAGCAGGTTTTGTAGTGGTGGTAGGGCTGATAGAGTCTTGATGTTTAATGAGAAGATTGTTCGAGGTGTCATCTTCACTAAGTGTCTCCCCCTAATGATGAGAGGCTGAAAAATATGGCTCGTTTTCGAAGAAAGTAACATCAAGGGACACAAACATCCGGTGTAAGGTTGGAGAGTAGCACTTGTACCCTTTTTGTGTAGGTGAGTAACTAATAAAGACACAAGTGTGGGCTCTAGGATCAAGTTTAGATCGGTTAGGTTGATGGTTGTGGATAAACGTTTTTCAACCAAATGTTTTTGTTGGTAGATTAGGAACAAGAAACAAGGGGGAAATTTTTTGAAGAGTATGTAAAGCTGTTTGAAAGTTTAATACCATTGATGGGAGTCGGTTTATAAGATAACAAGTAGTAAGGACAACTTCTCCCCATAAATACTTTGGTACACCCATAGTGAACATAAGGGCACGAGCCACGGCTACAAGATGTCTATTTTTCCTCTCGGAAACCCCATTTTATTGAGGGGTGTCAGGACAAGAACTTTGATGTATGATTCCTTGCTCAGAAAGGTAAGGACTTAGGATAGAATTAAAGTACTCTCTCCCATTATTAGTTCTAAGGGTGTGAATATTGGAATTGAACTGGGTTTGAATCATTGAATGAAAATTTTGGAAGACTCTAGAAACTTCGGATTTTTCTTTGAGGAGATAGACCCAAAAAACTCTAGTGTGGTCTTCAATGAAAGTTATGAACCACCTAGCCCCTGTGATGTATTTTACTCGACTGGCTCCCCATAGATCATTGTGGATTAAAGAGAAAGGTTGAGATTGAAAATAAGGTTCCAAAGGATAAGGAAAACGAGTATGTTTAAACAGTTGGCAAACTTCACAGTTCAAGGAACTTATTTTCTTATTTAGAAATAGTAGAGGAAACAGTTTCTTCAAGTACATGAAATTTGAGTGTCCTAGTCTACGGTGCCATAGCATGACAGAATCTTCTTTTGATGTAGATAAGGCCATCCCTTCTTGTGGACTGTTTTTGTTCCAAACATATAAGCTATCATCAACTTTAGCATTGCTAATCATCTTTCCCGATTCTTCTTCCTGAACCACACAATAGATAGCAGAAAATTCAGCAAGTACTTTTTCATCCTTGGTAAGCTTGCTAATTGAGAGTAAATTACAAGAAAGATTTGGAATGTGTAAAACTTTATCAAGGTAAAAGTTTTCAGTAAGTTTAACTGTCCATATTCCAGCCAGTAGTGAGTAAGATCCATCAACTATGCGAATCCGAGAGTAAACATGACAAGGTGAATAGGTGCGAAACAAACTTAGATTACCTGTCATGTGGTCGGATGCACCCGAGTCTAGTATCCAGGAAGTTTTGATAAGTTCATGTGTAGTATTTAAGACAGTACCTTGAATAGCTAATGACCCAATGGTTGTAGGAGTCCCAAGTAGTTTATGAAGAGCCTCAAGTTGAGTTTTGGTTAGCCGAACATCTTGAGCATCTTCTTCAGTAGTAGATATCATTGCTTCCTTGTTTTCTTTCTGGTTTTTTTCCATGATAGCCATGGAGTTTGAAGCATTTCTCCTTGGTATGCCCAACCTGGTTGCAGTGGCTACACCATGGCCTAGTTGAACCAAAATCACTTCCAGCCTTGAAACTTTGAGATTGTGGGCCTCTTGAAATAAGGGCATAGTTCTCGGGGGGACAATGACCATCTGTAGACAATGGTTTCAGTTCTCTTATGTCTCCCAACATAATAAGATGTCGTTTCTCTTCCCTCCTTACTTCAGCAAATGCTTCTCCTATGGTTGGCAGTGTGGTTCTGCCTAGTATTCGTCCTCAGACATCATCAAGATCACGATTTAGTCCTGCTAGGAACTCATATAGACACTCTTTGTTAAGATGATCCATGAACTTGGTGTGTTCTTAGCCCTCACCTCAATCATCTTCATAATACATGTCTAACTCCTGCCATAAGATCTTTAGGTTTTTGTAATATTGAGTGACTTCAAGTGTTCCTTGTCGAATATCTTTCAACTTTATTTTGATCACGAATACTTGGGAAGCATTTCCAAGATCCGAGTAATTCTCCTTGATTGCATCCCACATTTCTTTGGCAGTTTTGAAAAAAAACGATACGTTCGGCTTATATGACCTTCCATAGAATTTATAAGCCAAGCCATAACCATTGAGTTGATAAGCTCCCAAGTTGCATAACTAGAGTCTGTTGATGTTGGTCGAGGAATTTCTCCATTAATGTACCCAATTTTTCCTCGGGTACGAAGAACCATAAGGACATATTGTGACCATTGTAGGGAATTTTTTTCCAACTAATCGATGATTTGTGAGTGCAACAGAAGAGTTAAGGTCACCTTGAGAGACTCCTTGGTTTTGATTTTGAGTTATTTGTGAGATCTCATTCTCTGAGGAATTTTCGGTGTCACCCATGGGAGAAGGTTTCAACCAGAGAAACCAGAACAAGAAAAGAGAAGGAAGAGCAGGATCAACTGGATTCCTAATGCTCTGATGCCATGTGAGAAGTCTAGCATACTTGTTAGAAAGATGAACGACGAAGAAAAATAAGCAATAAGAGTGAAAAGCTAGAATTTAACGATATAACCAAAATAGAGATAAAGGAATGAATTTTCTTCTATTTCTAGATATTGCTTGATATGATATTGACAGAAGTAACACTTATTTATAGTTTACAAGGAGTATATAATCTAAGAAAGTCTTAATTAAATAAAAATAACCATTAATTTCTGCATCAACTGCAGAGATTTTATTCCTATTTTATGCTTGCATTGACTTAGATATTAAGAAATTGTAACCCCCTTAGCCCGACCTAGACGCTTGACCCGAACTACGAAGATTACACGGGGAAAACCAAAGTCAACCCAAAAGTCAACCTTGATTACCGACCTTTTTTTCCTTTTTATCTTTTCTAAATGCAAGATTAAGCCTATGTGATCACACAAGATCATAGGAAAAGAAGGCACAACGATCAGAAATCACTTAGGTGTTTAATTGAAAGAATTATACTTTTAGGGATCAAAACGTAAACTTTGCAAATTGCGAGGACTTTGCAGATTTTAAGCTTACCAATATGTAATTAGTCATTTTTCATGCATCTCTGTCAAATATAAGCTTACTTGGACATTCCAAACTCAACCAATTGCACCTACAATCAACAAGAACTGAAATGTAAGAAAAGAGAACTTGAAACAATTCAAGATGCAGACCATCGGTCAACCGTTTCGAAACGCTGGCGCTGGTATCGAAACCGTAGTATCAAAACGAAGTTGACCATTTCGGTGCTTGAGAGCGTTCCGAGACCAGTATCGAAACAAGCCTCTACAGTAGCTAAAATGTTCTGAAACACACTTATCCGTTCCGAAACACTATGGCCATTTCAGGCCCTTGTTCCGAAACATTTAAGGGTTTTTCGATACACCCTGCCCTACAACACATTTTTCTTGTTTTTCACATATTTACACAATCAAACACATCCCAATTCATACCATAACGTACCAACAACATGATTAAACATCAAGGAACATTATTAATATGTTAAAGCTAAAGCATGGCATCAATCACATAAACATGAAGTCTATAAGAATGCTTCCTAAACATAAAACCATATAAAGGCCTCAAACCTCAAACCAAACCAAATAGAACCATTACAACCTCCAAATACCATAATAAACTTGCAGCAAGCATAGGGAGTTCAAAACACATGTCCCAAAACCAACTATGAATCCACTTTGCCAAATATCAATACTAAATCATATGAAAACGTCATCATACATGAGCTTTTCACTTCCTTGGATGTCCTTAGCCTTCTCGTTGCCCAAACTCATCTCAATTATCTGCATTGTTGGTAAAAGAGAGCGTAAGCACATTTTCTTAGCAGGCAAGCTCTAAGGAAAACCAACATAACAATGCATCTTTAAAACTCTTTCTTAAAAAACATTTTCTACAACATGCTCATTCTATCTCATGCTTGAAAACCATTTCAAAGAAACTCTCCATTTGAAAACACATGTACCTTTATTTTATCTCATGCATTAAACCAATGCAAATCTCATGGCAAAGCCATATACATGCTTAATGAAAACAAAAGCATTTCTTACCATAACTCTCATCATCAGATACAATTTCATATATTGGCATTTCATATTTCATCTTTACTCGGTTATGGGGATTACCTTGACTCAAGGTCAAGTCTTACCCCGGTGGAATCTCACATCACCAGATTCTCATGGCGATGTCTCTCTTCACCATAAAGCTTGGGTATTTCACCAACTCCTACCCCTATGGTATCTCTCATCATCAGATTCTCACTTTGGATCAGGATGGCACTACCCCCATTGCCCGACTCCAATGAGCACGTACGAATTTTTAGTTTATAGTGCACTCTCATCCTATTGGTCGACCAATTATATCTGATAATTATCTCATCATTTATGCTAATATATTAATTTTTAAATCATCATCTCACCTACTGTTTCGATGCAACATTTCTAAAACTTTTCTCATCTCATTTCAAAACCATAACTCATTCTTTGCATTAAATCAACATCTCAAAACTTTTTAACACAACATGTTATCTCATGAAAACTCTACAAGCATCATTTCATGCTACAAATCATGCACAAAACAATAGGAATTTATCTATCTCAAAACAAGAGCATGTAAAAGCATTTAGGGGCATCAACCACATATTTTAGAGCAAATCTAGCCATACTTACTTCCAGACTTACAAAGGTGTTTCAAACCAATCCTAAATCCCCAAACCATGTTTCTTTGTCCCTCAAGGACTTCTAAAACCATTCGCACTCACCGATTATGTTTCTTTTGCTTGCCGAAATGATATCTAAGCTTCCAGCACTTCCGAATCAACACCACAAGTGTCTGATGACGTCCCCCCTGTTTATTACACATAAGAGCAGAGGATTAATGCATCACCATGCATTGAAATCACCGGCTAGTCAAACAAACTCTCCACTCAACTCAAAAGCACCATTTCGGCTACCCAAAACAACTGTAATAATCTCCAAACATCCCCAAAACAAAGCTCAGCCAAGATCTATCAATTCTAATCATTTCTAAACCTCACTCAACACCAAAGATCACCACAAATTCGTCCTTATATCTCCAGCAACAACAAAACACCAAAACCACCCCATAAACCACAAATCTAGCATGTAAAACTTAGGAGTCCAAACCTATTCGGGATTTGTTTGATAAAACCTCATTTATAACATTACTTATCATCCAAAATACATTAGAAATCAACCTCAAAACACATCCTAACCAAGAGTTACGAAAATCATCAAGATCTCTCCAAGAATCTTGTGTTTTACCACAATTTAATGTTTCCAACATTAAAGCAACTCAAAAATCATTAACAAAGGATTGATAACTTGAGAATTTCAGTAAAGAACTGATCATTAGAGGAGGAGGAAGCTTACCTCTAATGGCTGATTTCTCCTCAAATTGGGAAAGATTTCTTTAAAATCCAAGGTAAAAACAAGAGGTTTTGATGAGCTAAAGATTAGAAACCCTTAGGAGAATAAAATCTCAGCAAATGAGATGAAAATCAAAGATTAATTGATGAAGGAAATGTGTTTCGCTGAGAGGAAGTTGAGAGAAAATGAACTGAGAGAAAACTAACGTAAGGTAGTTATGAAAAGTCAAAAATAGATTTTCTTTTTAATTCTCCTTTATTCTCTTAATTAAAACATTATTAAAAACTCCCAAATTAAAGAGAAATCCGATGAAAAATAGATTTTCTTCTTCACGTCATCCTTCCTTTCCCACGTGGCTTCCTCAACACCACGATGTCTCCACAAGACTTTGACCTGCTCGATGGTCTTACCCCGAAGGACCTTACTATCCGAATCCAGAATCTCAACGGGCTCTTCATCATACGTCAGGTCTGGGTTCAGCTCAACCTCTTCCACAGGCGTAACAGGCGACGAATCTGATCTATACCTCCGAAGCATGGATACATGAAACACATTACGTATCTTTTCTAACTCTTGAGGTAGTCTCAGCTTGTAGGCAACAAGACCAACACATTCTATCACCTTGTATGGTCCAATGAACCTTGGGCTCAACTTGCTCTTTCGGCCAAATCTCATCACCTTCTTCAAGGGTGAAACTTTAAAAAACACACGCTCACCTACAACAAATTCTATCTCCTTACGCTTCAAATCCGCGTAAGACTTTTTCCGGTCCGACCCTGCCTTCAAATGCTCACATATCACCCTCTCGGTGGTCCCTTTCAATAGAGCTGGCATCGAGACCAACTTTTTTCATGTTTCAGCCCAACCAAGAGGATTTCTACAGTTCCTCTCGTATAACGCCTCATAAGGAGTCATTTGAATACTTGCATGGTAACTGTTATTATAAGCAAACTCCACCAAAGGCAAGTGTTTCTCCCAAGAGCCTTGATATTCAATAACACAGCACCTCAACATATCCTCAAGCACTTGGATAACACGCTCTGCCTGTCGATCCGTCTGCGGATGATAGGAAGTACTAAAATTTAGCCGCGTACCAAATGCTTGATGTAAACACTCCCAAGACCTTGTGGTGAACCTCGGATCCCTATTCGACACTATAAATTTTGGCACTCCATGAAATCGTACAATCTCAACAATGTACAACTCAACAAGCTTATCCTAGGTGTACATAGTATGCACAGGAAAGAAATGCGCACACTTCATAAGGCGATCCACAATCACCCAAACAGAATTCTTCCTTGACGGCGATAAATGCAAACCAGACACAAAGTCCATAGTGATCCTCTCCCATTTCCATTCTGGGATCCTCAACGGCTGCAACAACCTAGAAGGAAATTGATGTTCAGCCTTAACCCGCTGATAAACCATGCATTTGCTAACAAACTCATCAACATCTTTCTTCAATCTCACCCAATAGTAATCAACCCTCAAATCACGGTACATCTTTGTACTACTAGGATGCATAGCAAAAGGACTACTATGAGCTTCGATCAGAATAGTGTGCCTCAACTCAACATCATTTGGCACCACTATCAGATTCCCAAAACATAAAACACCATCATCGTTAAAACAAAAATCCGAAGGCCTACCTTCTACGATATCTTGAACATGTGGCACCAAAGAATCATCCAACAATTGTTTGTCCTTTATCAACTGAACTAGAGATGGTTTCACTTGCAATTCAGCAACAAGACCAGCATCTCGCGATATGCTCAAGCTAGCAAACATCGCCCTTAATTCCACCGCCACTTTCCTGCTCAAAGCATCGACCACAACATTGGCCTTCCCTGGATGATACTCGATCGCTAGATTGTAATCCTTAAGCAACTCCACCCAACGTCGTTGCCTAAGATTTAACTCCTTCTGAGACATAAGGTACTTCAAACTTTTATGATCCGTTTACACAGTACACTTCTCACCATAGAGATAATGTCTCTAAATCTTTAGTGCAAAAACCACCGCTGCTAGCTCAATGTTATGCGTAGGGTAATTGCGCTCATGCACTTTCAACTGTCGCGATGCATACGCCACTACTCTACCCTCTTGCATCAACAGACAGCCCAAACCAACATAGGATGCATCACTATACACCACAAACTCTTTTCTTGACTCAGGTTGAACCAAGATAGAAGCTTGGGTCAAAGCTGCCTTCAGCTTCTCAAAAGCTTGATGTCTCGCTTTCGTCCACTCAAACATAACATCCTTTTGTAACAACTTTGTCAACGGGGCAACAATCTTAGAAAATCCCTCCACGAATCTCCGGCAGTAACCTACCAACCCAAGGAAACTACGAACTTCATGAACAGACCTAAGAGGCTTCCAATTCACCATCGCCTCAATCTTTTGAGGATCAACACGAATTCCTTCTACCAAAACCACATGGCCAAGAAAAACAACTTTTTTAGCCAAAACTCACATTTGCTTAGCTTAGGATAAAGCTGATTCTCTAGCAGCGCTTGCAGAACTATCCTCAAATGTTCCCCATGCTCCTCCTTAGTACGAGATTACACAAGGATATCATCGATGAACACCACAACGAACTTATCCAGGAATTCATGAAACACCCTGTTCATCATATCCATGAAAGCAGTAGGAGCATTCGTCAATCCGAACGACATCACTAGAAATTCATAACGCCCATATCTTGTTCGAAAGGCTGTTTTCAGCACATCCACATCCTTCACCTTTAACTGATAATATCCTGACCTCAAATCTATCTTTGAAAACACATCAGTTTCTTGCAATTGATAAAAAAAGATCATCAATCCTCGGCAAAGGATACTTGTTCTTGATAGTCAATTTATTCAGCTGACGATAATCAGTGCACATCCTCATCGTGCCATCTTTCTTTTTAACAAACAAGACCAGTGCACCCCAAGGAGACACACTAGGCCGAATAAAAGCCTTGGGCAAGCAACTCTTGATGTTGCGCCTTCAACTCCTTCAACTCCTTGTGTGCCATACGATAGGGAGCAATGGACACCGCAGTTGTGTTCTCATACAACTCAATTCTGAATTCAACCTCTCGAATAGGCGGTAAACCCGGTAATTCCTTCGGAAACACTCTAGGGAATTCACACACGGTTCTTATGTCTTGTATACGAGCCTCCTTTGTACTAGGATTCATAACAAAGGCTAGGTAAGCCTCAAATC
The DNA here is from genome assembly GCA_958450335.1 of Hibiscus tridactylites. Classification (NCBI taxonomy): domain Eukaryota; kingdom Viridiplantae; phylum Streptophyta; class Magnoliopsida; order Malvales; family Malvaceae; genus Hibiscus; species Hibiscus tridactylites. Next base: position 57,519,342 of record OY288279.1, on the reverse strand, counting down.
CCTGGTGCAACATTCGGCTTGCTTCAAGCGTCGACACCATATTAGATAGGAATTTCACATTGTCTCCCACCATTACAACCTCATAATCATCCGAAAGTTCCAACGAAACTCGCTTACTTTCAAAATCCACCACGACTCTATGCTCAACAAGCCAATCCATACCAAGGATTACATCAAATCCATAGAATGGCAATTACATAAGATCAACAAGAAACACATGACCTTGCACCTTTAAGGGGCATCTCCTATACAACCTCCTTGTTACAACCGTATCACCAAAGGAACTAGTCACACGCATACCCACATCCAAAGACTCAACATGTAAACCAAGCATTTGAGCATGTTCATGCAATATGTACGAGTGTGTAGATCCAGAATCAATCAAAGAAAGTAATGACAAGGATTGCAAAGTAAAGGTGCCTGCGATCACGTCAGTGTCATTCCTCTCTTCTCGTTGGGCATACACTCTAGCCTGGCCACCACCTTTATGCTGAACAACCACCACATGTGCTACATTCCTTACACCTTCATCTCTGCGCTGGAAGTTGCCACGACCGCGCCCACGACCTCTATGTGGCTTAGCTACTCTCACCGGAGCCTGACCCTCTCTCAACGACTGCGGACAATCTTTCTTCAGGTGCCCACGATTACCACAATTCCATCATGTACCAAGATTGCCCCAACACTCACCAGTGTGCCTCCAACCACACCAATTACACTAAGGAGTCCGTAAGAAAGCATTCGGTCCTTGCTAACCTCTTCCAGGGTTACCACCCCCACGTCTAGTATCAACATGTGACCTACTATCCTTATGTCTCTTGTACTGATCTCTACCAAGATCATGTTCTGCAGCTCGTTTCCCTGACTTAGATCCTCCCGCTCGACTCGCCAAACCAAGATTCAGCTCAATGTCCTTGGCTCGAGTGACCAAGACATCAAAATCAGTATAGTCTGTTGCGAGCATATAGGTTTTCACATCAGCCACAATCCCAAAACGGAATCGTTCACATCTTTCTCGCTCACTAGGAATCAGCTCAGGTGCATATTGGCTGAGGCGTACAAATTGTACTTCATACTCCGCCACTGACATACTCCCTTGCACAAGGGACATGAATTCCCTTTTTTTCTCATCGAGGTAACAAACTCTCAAATACTTTCGCTTGAATGCATTCAAGAAGAATGTCCAAGTCACCTCATCATCATCCATCCCCGCTATTGTGGTTGTCCACCACATATATACGTCACCATGCAGCAGGGACACGATGCATCCCAACTTCTAAACGTTGTTACAGTTCAGCTGCCTGAGAATCCTCTTGGTACTCTCTAACCAAGACTCGGAACCTTCCGGAGTCAACCCCATGAACTCGGTCCCTCCCAGATTGCAGAGTCGCTCCAACGGCAACCTCACATTAGCACCATCCTGAGGTGCAGCTCCATGAGCCCCAGCTACTGCTGCCTGGAAAGCTCCAGCAATAGCTTGTATCAACACTGACATATCAGGAGCAGCTTGCCCCTGAACTCCCTCGAGTCCAGCAACACCTATACAAGCTCCTATAACACCCACCCCTGCTCCACCACCATCGGATGCTCCACAAGGAGGAGGAGGCGGTAAATCCTCAACATTCTCAACATTCTCGTTCTCAGCCGTAGCAAGAGTATTAATTCTAAGCTCTCTATGTGGCCCCATAAGAAAACAATGCAACTAACAAAATACAATAAATTCAATTAGGCAACATAAGGCAAGTAATGCAAGTACTCAAGCTCATCTTTTTTAAAAATAATTCTTTTCAATAGTAATTATTTGGGAATGAGATCCCCAATTGTACCCCAAACACAGCATAGCATCACAAATTCATCTCATTAGAACCAAACATCAACAATCATACATCATACTTTCACCAAAAAGTCACAATCATTCTTAATCACACACATTAACCACTTACCAAGCCCCAAATATTCTCTAACCTGTCTCTCATACCAACAAATGTAACCTCTTAGCCCGACCTAGACGCTTGACCTGAATTACGAAGATTACACGGGGAAAACCAAAGTCAGCCCGAAAGTCAACCTTGATTAACGACCTTTTTTTTCCTTTTAATCTTTTCTAAATGCAAGATTAAGCCTATGTGATCACACAAGATCATAGTAAGAGAAGGCACAACGACCAGAAATTATTTAGGGGTTTAATTGAAAGAATTAGACTTTTAGGGATCAAAACGTAAACTTTGCAAATTGCGAGGAATTTGCAGATTTTAAGCTTACCAATATGTAATTAGTTATTTTTCATGCATCTCTGTCAAATATCAGCTTACTTGGACACTCCAAACTCAACCAATTGCATCCACAATCAACAAGGACAAAAATGTAAGAAAAGAGAACTTGAAACAATTCAAAATGCAGACCAACGGTCAACCGTTTCGAAATGCAGACCATTTCAGGCCCCTGTTCTGAAACAGTTAAGGGCGTTTCGATACACCCTGCCCTGCAACTACACATTTTTTTTCTAGTTTTTCACATATTACACAATTAAACACATCCCAATTCATACCATAACGTACCAACAACATGATTAAACATCAAGGAACATTATTAAGAAGTTTAAGCTAAAGCATGGCATCAATCACATGAACATGAAGTCTATAGGCATGCTTCCTAACCATAAAACCATATAAAGGCCTCAAACCTCAAACCAAACCAAATAGAACCATTACAACCTCCAAATACCATAATAAACTTACAGGCAGCATAGGGAGTTCAAAACACATCTCCCAAAACCAACTATGAATCCCCATTGCCAAATATCAATACTAAAGCATATGAAAATATCACCATACATGAGCTTTTCACTTCCGTGGATGTCCTTAGCCTTCTCGCTGCCCAAACTCGTCTCAATTATCGGTATTGTTGGTAAAAGAGAGCGTAAGCACATTTTCTTAGTGAGGCAATCTCTAAGGAAATCCAACACAACAATGCATCTTTAAAATTGTTTCTCAAAAACCATTTTCTACAACATGCTCATTCTATCTCATGCTTGAAAACCATTTCAAAGCAACTCTCCATTTGAAAACACATGTACCTAAATTCTGTCTCATGCATTAAACCAATGCAAATCTCATGGCAAAGCCATATACATGCTTAATGAAAACAAAAGCATTTCTCATAGCATAAATCATCTCAACCTATGGTACATGTGAATCAAAAACAATTTCATATATTGGCATTTCATATTTCATCTTTAGTCGAATATGCGGATTAGCTTGACTCACAGTCAAGTCCTACAATGTGGAATCTCACATCACCGGATTCTCATGGCGGTATCTCTCTTCGCCATAAAGCTTGGGTATTTCACCAAGTCCTACCCCGATGGTATCTCTCATCATCGGTGTAACCCCCTTAACCCGGCCTAGACGGTCGACCCGAATTAAGAAGATCACACGGGGAAAACCAAAGTCTACTCGAAAGTCAACCTTGATTAACGACCCTTTTTTTTTCTTTTTACTCTTGTCTAGATGCACATTATCCCTAGATATGATCATACAAACAACATACTCAAAGATCATAACCATCAGAGAACATTTAGGGACTCAATTGCACAAATCACAACTTTAGGGACCAAAATGTAAATTCTGGAAACTTTAGGGATTTAACCAAATTTTAAGTTACCAACTTAAAATTAATCATCTTTTATGCTTCTCTGCCAAATTTCAGCTCAAAAGGACATCTCAAACTCATGCAATTGCATAAACAAGTTTCGGGACCAAAACGCATACATTTCAAAACATATAACTGCCAATGTCAGCCCCCAACAGTCAGGTGTTCCAAAATAGGGAGAACCTGTTTCGAAACGCGGGACCGTTCCGCAACGTGTTCCGAAACGAGGGCTGGCAGAGACATTTTTGTTTCGGAACGGTACCTTCCGTTTTGAACGCCTGGGCCATTACAGGACCCCCGTTCCGAAACGGTAGCTCCCGTTCTGATACGGTCTGCCCATATTGCAGAAATGTTGCTGTTTAAACACACAATTAACCTACCAAACATGCTCCAAATGCAACCAAACTTTACCAACAAGTCATTCAACATACAATGGACATAATTGCATCAACCAAACATCAACATGGCATCAATTATGAAAATCCCCAAATCTAAAGGCATGCTTCCTACTTAGCAAGCCATTCAAGCATCAATTTATCAAAACCATCACATAAAGGCCAATTACAAGTACCAACATTAACAACAACATTTAACCAACTTAGGGAGTCCAAAACATCTCCCAAGACAACAATAAAGGTTCCCCATTGCCAAATGCCAAGAGCTAATAGTGTTTAAGAAACAATCACCATACATGAGCTTTGTTCACCACTTGGATTCTTGTCCACCTTGCTGCCCTCAATGCACTGCATTATTGGTTCAAGAAAAGAGAGAGCGTAAGCAAAAGCTTAGTGAGGATTGCTCGTTAAAACCACACAATAATGCATTTACAAATCATTTATAAACCATGATTCAAAACAACCTTAGTCATGCATTAAAGCATTTAAAACAAGCAAAACATGCTTCCATTTCAATTCATGTCATATTGGCAACAAGTGATACATTTCACATAAGATCCACACATGGACTTTTAAACACCATTGTGATCTTATACTTTCCAAGGACCACACATGGACTTTTAAACACCATTGTGTCCTTAACCCCATGGACTTTTAAACACCATGGCAAGGACCACACAAGGACTTTTAAACACCTTTGTGTCCTTAACAAGAATCATCCAAGGACTTTTAACCACCTTGATGTTCTTAAATAAACAAGGCTTACACAAGGAATTTTAACCACCTTGAGCCTTAACCAAGAACCAACCATGGACTTTTAAACACCATGTTGTTCTTAAAATTCACAAGATTCACACAAGGACTTTTAACCACCTTTGTGATCTTAACCAAGAACCATCCAAGGACTTTTAAACACCTTGATGTTCTTAAATATACAAGGCTCACACAAGGACTTTTAACCACCTTTGTGACCTTAACCATCACTTTCCAATATGCATCATTATCATCAATACTTCACTGTTCTAAAGCATTTAACCAAGCCATAAACATCATGCATTTTTAAGCATCGAACCACATTAAAACAATGTTCAAAAACAAGGAACTCTTACCTTGAGTTTCCTTCAACACATGGCTTATAATCTCAGCAAATAAACATGCTAGATATGCTTTTAAAACAGAATTTAAATCATGCAAACAAACCACATTGCATACAACCAATCCATGGCCATCACCAAGAGAGTTTTTCCGAAAACTTACTCTTGAGCTTAGCTAAGTTGCTTAGACTTAAACTAAGCTCCCAAACCTTCAAAACATTGGTTTCAAGCCGAAAACCAAAATCCACTCACCGATTCAGTTTCGCCACTTGCCGAAACACCAATTAAGCTTCCGGATCACCACAACAAGGATCCAAAGATGACTCCCCCGTTTTAAACACATCAAAGCAGAGGATTAATGCATCATCATGCATTAATATCTTCAATGAAAGCACCTAAACTCGCTGCTCTCATCAACACTCCCTTTTCGGCTACCAAACACAACCGAAATCACCTCCAAACAACTCCAAAACACTACCCAGCCAAGATCCATCAATTCTAAACATCCAAAAAGGACCTAACAACATCCTTATACCTCCAGCTATAACAGATCCACAAGATCACTCCAAAAACAACCAAGAACACAAGCTAAACTTAGGAAATTCAACCTATCCGGGATTGCATTAATTAAATCTCAATTTCTCATCAAATTAACATTCATTTAACATAAAAAACACACCTCAAATCACTGCTTTAACAGATCATACGAAATTTATCAAAAATCAACCAAAACTTGCATTTCAAAGCCAAGATCAAGATCACATCTATAAAACCTTTTATAAAACACAAATTAAGGATTGAGAACTTAGGAATTTCAGTAAAGAACTGAGAGTTTAGAGGAGAAGGACGTTCTTCCCTCCAAACTTGAGTTTTCTCCCTTTTGGAAGCAAAATCTTGAAAATCCACTTAGCAAATGGTAAGGTTTTGATGAGGAGATGATTAGAAATCAAAAGAGAATTGAAAAGAGATATTTAGGTGACAAAATCAGAGAGAAAAGCTCTGGAGAAAAGGTGTTTGGTTTGAGAGAAAAATGAGAGAAAATGGAAATGAGATTTTAGGAAAATTAGTTGGAAATGTCAAAATATCTTCCCCCCACTTTTGTTTTATTTAAAAACCTTTAATTAAATCATATAATATCTTAGAAAAATCTGGAGAAACTCCCATTGGGTAAATAGCTCCTTAAAGATTCAAAGTTTCAATCCTTTTTAAAACAGTCTCACAGTTTTCAAAAATTACATTTTGGTCACTAGCCCAAAATGTGACCATTCCAAACCTCATTTTGCAAAATTGATTCCACCATACTCTTATATATAATAAAAGAGGATTTTAGAACATTTTTCCATATTTTTAATGCAACCTGAACTAGGCTTTCCTAAATTCACCTTTTTATATTCGAACCGCACTTTGACCGAACCGATCCAAGCCCAAAACTTCTAAGCCCAAAACCGGGGCGTTACAACTCTCCCCCCCTTAAGAAATTTCGTCCTCGAAATTTACCTGAAGGAAAGAGGTACGGAAACTGCTTCAACATGTCATCTTTCCGTTCCCACGTGGCTTCTTCAACACCACGATGCTTCCACAACACCTTTACCAACTCAATGGTCTTGCCTCGAAGAACTTTACTAGCCGAATCCAGAACCTTCACCGGTTCCTCATCATAGGTCAAATCCGGATTCAATTCCACTTCTTCCACAGGCATCACATGCGAAGGATCAGATTTATACTTCCGGAGCATAGAAACATGGAACACATCATGAATCTTCTCCAACTCCTGAGGTAGCCTCAACTTGTACGCAACAGGACCCACACGCTCAATCACCTCATATGGTCCAATGTACCTAGGGCTCAACTTACCCTTCTGGCCAAACCTCATCACCTTTTTCCAAGGTGAAACCTTCAAAAACACACGGTCACCCACTGCATACTCAATCCCCTTACGCTTCAGATCCGCGTAAGACTTTTGCCGATCAGAAGCTGCCTTCAAACGCTCAAAAATGAGCTTCACCTTCTCGGTGGTTCCTTTCAACAAAGCCGGCATCGAAACCAACTTCTGACCCGTTTCAGCCCAACAAAGAGGAGTCCTACACTTCCTCCCGTACAAAGCCTCATAAGGTGCCATTTGAATACTCGTCTGATAACTATTGTTATAAGCAAACTCCACCAAAGGCAAATGTTTCTCCCAAGAGCCTTGGAACTCAATCACACAGCACCTCAACATATCCTCCAAAATCTGGATAACACGCTCAGACTGACCATCCGACTGAGGATGATAAGATGTACTGAAATTCAACCTTGTACCCAAAGCTCAATGCAAACACTGCCAGAAACGCGATGTAAACCTCGGATCCCTATCCGACACAATCGACTTTGGCACACCATGCAGCCGCACAATCTCAGCAATGTACAGCTCCGCAAGCTTATCCAAAGAAAACGTAGTATGCACATGCAAGAAATGCGCACACTTCGTCAGGCGATCCACAATCACCCACACCGAATTCTTCTTCGATGGTGACAAAGGCAAACCAGATACAAAATCCATGGTAATCCTTTCCCACTTCCATTCAGGAATTCTCAACAGTTGCAACAATCCTGAAGGAACCTGATGCTCAGCCTTAACTCGCTGACACACCATACACTTGCTCACAAACTCTGCAACATCCTTCTTTAAACCCACCCAATAGTACTCATCATGAAGATCACGATACATCTTGGTACTACCAGGGTGCATAGCAAAAGGACTACTATGACCTTCAGTCAGAATAGCACGCCTCAATTCAGCATCATTGGGCACTACTATCCGACTCCCAAAACACAATACACCATCATCATTAAAACATAAATCTGAAGGCCTACCCTCCGCGATATCCTGAACACGAGACACCAAGGAATCATCCAGCAACTGCTTTTCCTTGATCAATTGAACCAAAGATGGTTTCACTTGCAACTCAGCCACAAGACCACCATCACGCGAAATACTCAAACTGGCAAACATAGCCATCAACTCAACAGCTACCTTCCTACTCAAGGCATCCGCTACCACATTAGCTTTTCCAGGGTGATACTCAATCGTCAAATCATAATCCTTGAGCAACTCCACCCAACGCCGCTGCCTAAGATTCAACTCCTTCTGAGACATCAAATACCTCAAACTCTTGTGATCCGTGTACACAGTACACTTCTCACCATACAGGTAATGTCTCCAGATCTTCAAAGCAAAAACCACCGCAGCCAACTCAATATCATGCGTAGGATAATTGCGCTCATGCACCTTCAACTGCCGCGATGCATAAGCAACCACCTTACCCTCTTGCATCAACACACATCCCAAACCAACATAGGACGCATCACTATACACCACAAACTCTTTCCCTGATTCAGGTTGAACCAAGATAGGAGCTTGCGTCAAAGCAGCCTTAAGCTTCTCAAAAGCCTGCTGTCTCGCTTCCGTCCACTCATACTTAACATCCTTTTGCAACAACTTCGTCAAAGGTGCAGCAATCTTAGAAAACCCATCCACAAACCTCCGATAGTATCCCGCCAAACCAAGGAAACTACGATCCTCATGAATAGACTTAGGAACCTTCCAATTCATCACCGCCTCAATCTTCTGAGGATCAACACGAATCCCCTCATCAGAAACCACATGCCCAAGAAACACCACCTCCTTAAGCCAGAATTCACACTTGCTCAGCTTGGCATAAAGCTGATTCTCCAACAAAGCTTGCAACACAACCCTCAAATGCTCTTCATGCTCCTCCTCGGTACGCGAGTACACGAGGATATCATCAATGAACACCACAACAAACTTGTCCAGGTATTCATGAAACACACGATTAATCATGTCCATGAAAGCTGCACGAGCATTTGTAAAACCAAACGACATCACAAGGAACTCATAATGCCCATACCTTGTCCTGAAAGCTGTCTTAGCCACATCCACATCTTTCACCTTCAACTGGTAATACCCTGACCTCAAGTCAATCTTAGAGAACACAGCTGCTCCCCGAAATTGATCAAAGAGATCATCAATCCTCGGCAAAGGATACCGATTCTTGATAGTCAACTTGTACAGCTGACGATAATCAATGCACATTCTCATAGTGCCATCCTTCTTCTTCACAAAAAAGACCGGTGCTCCCCAAGGTGACACACTCGGCCGAATGAACCCACGGTCAAGCAACTCTTGCAATTGCGTCTTCAGCTCCTTCAACTCTTTAGGTGCCATTCAATAAGGGGTAATGGACACTGGAGTTGTATTCTCATACAGCTCAATCGCAAACTCCACCTCGCGATTAGGAGGTAACCCAGGAAACTCCTCAGGAAACACACCAGGAAACTCCTTCACAATCCTGATATCTTGCACACGCAACTCCTTAGAGCTAGGATTCATCACAAAAGCTAGGTAAGCTTCACAACCTTGCCTCAGCATCCTGCTCGCCTCCAACGTAGACACCACATTGGCAAGAAACTTCACATTCTAACCAACCACAACAACTTCATAATCATCCGCAAGCTTCAACGAAACTCGCTTATTTTCACAATACACTACAGCACGATGCTCAGCAAGCCAATCCATACCAAGGATTACATCAAAACCATAGAAAGGCAACTCCATAAGGTCAACATGAGAAACATGATCTTGAACAACCAAGGGACACCTTCTATAAAGCTTTCGAGTCACAACAGTCTCACCAAAAGAACTAGTGACACGCACACCAACATCCAAAGACTCAACAGGCAAACCAAGCAATTCAGCATGTCCACGCAATATGTATGAGTGCGTAGATCCAGAATCAATCAAGGAAAGTAATGACAAGGATTGCAAAGTAAAGGTACCTGCGATCACATCCGCGTCATTCCTTCCCTCCCGCTGAGCATACACCCTAGCTTGGCCGCCACCCTCAGGCTGAATAGCCACAACATGGGGCACTCCTCGACTACCTTCCTCTCTTCGCTAAAAATTACCACGGCCGCGCCCACGACCTCTCTGTGGTGCAGCAACAACAGGAGCACGCACTTGGCCACCAGCCAACATAGGACACTCTCGCCTCATGTGATCCGTAGATCCACAATTCCAGCACCCGTTACCAGCTGCCGCAACAGGAGCTTGCACCTCCCTCACAGCTCGAGGACAATCACGTTTCATATGGCCACGCGAACCACATGTCAAACACGCACTCGGATCAACTCTAGCATTGCCTCCCCGAGCAGTCGCACCACCACCTCGCTTAGCTGAGGACTGATACTTCTGATCACGTCCCCTCTTGTTCTGTCCACCACCGGAACTATATTCAGCTGCTCGCTTTCCAGCACTAGACCCAACACTTCTAGCAGATAAACCCAAGTTCATCTCAATATCATTTGCTCGACCCCCCAGCACATCAAAATCATCATACTCGGTAGCCAGCACATACATCTTTACATCTGTCACTAAACCATAACGGAACCTCTCACACCTTTCCCTCTCATCCGGAACAAGTTCAGGTGCGTATTGACTGAGTAGAACAAACTGCACTTCATACTCGGCCACAGACATGCTCCCCTGGGTAAGAGACATGAACTCCCTCTTCTTTTCATCTAGATACCTCACACCTAGATACCTTCTCTTGAACGCATTCTGAAAGAATGTCCAAGTTACATCAGCTTCCGCCATCCCAGCGATAGAGGTAGTCCACCAAGTGTAAGCATCATCTTGCAACAATGATACCACACAGCCCAGCTTTTGCACATCAGTGCAACTCATCCGACCCAAGATTCTCTTGGTACCCTCTAACCAAGACTCCGAACCTTCAGCTGACAAACCACTGAACTCAGTCCCTCCTAGACTGCGCAAACGTTCCAAGGGTAGTCTAACTCCAGCATCTCCCTGATGCCCAGCTCCTTGAGCTCCAGCTACAGCCGCTTGAAAAGCTCCAGCAATAGCTTGAATCAACATCGTCATGTTAGGAACAGCTTGCCCCTGACCAGCCTCAGGTCCAGCGACCCCAGGACCAGCTGCAGCTTCAGCTCCTTCACCCCCAGCACCACCACCACCAGGCGGAGGAGGTAACACCGCACTTTCTACATTCTCCTCATTCTCATTCTCATTTTGAGCCGTAGCTCGCACATTACTCCTTAAATCTCTACGAGGTGCCATACTCTAACAATGCAATCACAATGCAAATAAACAAAGTCAGGCCCAGCAAGGTAAGCAATCCAAGTACTCAAGCTCATTTTCATTTGAAAACAACATCATTTCATTAGCTTTGATTTGGCAATGGGTACCCACAACATGCTTCACCACAGCATACATCTCAATTGCAACACATATACAATTCACTCAACATGCTTTCACTCAACAAGCATACAAAGCATACATGTTCAAATCAACCACACAACCATTCCCAATTACTCGAGAACTCAGCTCTGATACCACCAAATGTAACCCCCTTAACCCGGCCTAGACGGTCGATCCGAATTATGAAGATCACACGGGGAAAACCAAAGTCAACCCGAAAGTCAACCTTGATTAATGACCTTTTTTCTTTTTACTCTTGTCTAGATGCACATTATCCCTAGATATGATCATACAAACAGCATACTCAAAGATCATAACCATCAGAGAACATTCAGGGACTCAATTGCACAAATCACAACTTTAGGGACCAAAATGTAAATTCTGGAAACTTTAGGGATTTAACCAAATTTTAAGTTACCAACTTAAAATTAATCATCTTTCATGCTTCTCTGCCAAATTTCAGCTCAAAAGGACATCTCAAACTCATGCAATTGCATAAACAAGTTTCGGGACCAAAACGCATACATTTCAAAACATATAACTGCCAATGTCAGCCCCCAACGGTCAGGTGTTCCGAAACAAGGAGAACCTGTTTCGAAACGCGGGACCGTTCCGCAAAGTGTTCCAAAACGAGGGCTGGCAGAGACATTTTCGTTTCGGAACGGTACCTTCCGTTTCGAACGCCTGGGCCATTACAGGACCCCTGTTCCGAAACGGTAGCTCCCGTTCTGATACGGCCTGCCCAGATTGCAGAAATGTTGTTGTTTAAACACACAATTAACCTACCAAACATGCTCCAAATGCAACCAAACTTTACCAACAAGTCATTCAACATACAATGGACATAATTGCATCAACCAAACATCAACATGGCATCAATTATGAAAATCCCCAAATCTAAAGGCATGCTTCCTACTTAGCAAGCCATTCAAGCATCAATTTATCAAAACCATCACATAAAGGCCAATTACAAGTACAAACATTAACAACAACATTTAACCAACTTAGGGAGTCCAAAACATCTCCCAAGACAACAACAAAGGTTCCCCATTTCCAAATGCCAAGAGCTAATAGTGTTTAAGAAACCATCACCATACATGAGCTTTGTTCACCACTTGGATTCTTGTCCACCTTGCTGCCCTCAATGCACTTTAATGCTCTGCATTATTGGTTTAAGAAAAGAGAGAGCGTAAGCAAAAGCTTAGTGAGGATTGCTCGTTAAAACCACACAATAATGCATTTACAAATCATTTATAAACCATGATTCAAAACAACCTTAGTCATGCATTAAAGCATTTAAAACAAGCAAAACATGCTTCCATTTCAATTCATGTCATATTGGCAACAAGTGATACATTTCACATAAGATCCACACATGGACTTTTAAACACCATTGTGATCTTATACTTTCCAAGGACCACACATGGACTTTTAAACACCATTGTGTCCTTAACCCCATGGACTTTTAAACACCATGGCAAGGACCACACAAGGACTTTTAAACACCTTTGTGTCCTTAACAAGAATCATCCAAGGACTTTTAACCACCTTGATGTTCTTAAATAAACAAGGCTTACACAAGGAATTTTAACCACCTTGAGCCTTAACCAAGAACCAACCATGGACTTTTAAACACCATGTTGTTCTTAAAATTCACAAGATTCACACAAGGACTTTTAACCACCTTTGTGATCTTAACCAAGAACCATCCAAGGACTTTTAAACACCTTGATGTTCTTAAATATACAAGGCTCACACAAGGACTTTTAACCACCTTTGTGACCTTAACCATCACTTGCCAATATGCATCATTAACATCAATACTTCACTGTTTTAAAGCATTTAACCAAGCCATAAACATCATGCATTTTTAAGCATCAAACCACATTAAAACAATGTTCAAAAACAAGGAACTCTTACCTTGAGTTTCCTTCAACACATGGCTTATAATCTCAGCAAATAAACATGCTAGATATGCTTTCAGAACAGAATTTAAATCATGCAAACAAACCACATTGCATACAACCAATCCATTGCCATCACCAAGAGAGTTTTTCCGAAAACTTACTCTTGAGCTTAGCTAAGTTGCTTAGACTTAAACTAAGCTCCCAAACCTTCAAAACATTGGTTTCAAGCCGAAAACCAAAATCCACTCACCGATTCCGTTTCGCCACTTGCCGAAACACCAATTAAGCTTCCGGATCACCACCACAAGGATCCAAAGATGACTCCCCTGTTTTAAACACATCAAAGCAGAGGATTAATGCATCATCATGCATTAATATCTTCAATGAAAGCACCTAAACTCGCTGCTCTCATCAACACTCCCTTTTCGGCTACCAAACACAACCGAAATCACCTCCAAACAACTCCAAAACACTACCCAGCCAAGATCCATCAATTCTAAACATCCAAAAAGGACCTAACAACATCCTTATACCTCCAACTATAACAGATCCAAAAGATCACTCCAAAAACAACCAAGAACACAAGCTAAACTTAGGAAATTCAACCTATCCGGGATTGCATTGATTAAATCTCAATTTCTCATCAAATTAACATTCATTTAACATCAAAAACACACCTCAAATCACTGCTTTAATAGATCATACGAAATTTATCAAAAATCAACCAAAAATTGCATTTCAAAGCCAAGATCAAGATCACATCTATAAAACCTTTTATAAAACACAAATTAAGGATTGAGAACTTAGGAATTTCAGTAAAGAACTGAGAGTTTAGAGGAGAAGGACGTTCTTACCTCCAAACTTGAGTTTTCTCCCTTTTGGAACCAAAATCTTGAAAATCCACTCAAATGGTAAGGTTTTGATGAGGAGATGATTAGCAATCAAAAGAGAATTGAAAAGAGATATTTAGGTGACAAAATCACTTAACATCAAAAACGCATCTCAAATCACTGCTTTAACAGATCATACGAAATTTATCAAAAATCAACCAAAACTTGCATTTCAAAGCCAAGATCAAGATCACATCTATAAAACCTTTTATAAAACACAAATTAAGGATTGAGAACTTAGGAATTTCAGTAAAGAACTGAGAGTTTAGAGGAGAAGGACGTTCTTACCTCCAAACTTGAGTTTTCTCCCTTTTGGAACCAAAATCTTGAAAATCCACTTAGCAAATGGTAAGGTTTTGATGAGGAGATGATTAGCAATCAAAAGAGAATTGAAAAGAGATATTTAGGTGACAAAATTAGAGAGAAAAGCTCTGGAGAAAAGGTGTTTGGTTTGAGAGAAAAATGAGAGAAAATGGAAATGAGATTTTAGGAAAATTAGTTGGAAATGTCAAAATATCTCCCCTCCACTTTTGTTTTATTTAAAAACCTTTAATTAAATCATATAATATCTTAGAAAAATCTTTAGAAACTCCCATTGGGTAAATAGCTCCTTAAAGATTCAAAGTTTCAATCCTTTTTAAAACAGTCTCACAGTTTTCAAAAATTACATTTTGGTCACTATCCCAAAATGTCACCCTTCCAAACCTCATATTCCAAAATTGATTCCACCATACTCTTATATATAATAAAAGAGGATTTTAGAACATTTTTCCATATTTTTAATGCAACCCGAACTAGACTTTCCTAAATTCACCTTTTTATATTCGAACCGCACTTTGACCGAACCGGTCCAAGCCCAAAACCGAGGCGTTACAATCGGATTCTCACTTTGGATCGGGATGGAACTACCTCCATTTCCCGACTCCAAAGAGCACATACGATTTTTTAGTTTATAGTGAACTCTCATCATATTGGTCGACCAATTATATCCGGTAATTATCTCATCATTTATGCCAATACATTACATTTAAATCATCATCTCACCTACTGTTTTGATGCAACATTTCTCAAATCTTTCTCATCTCATTTCAAAACCATAACTCATGCTTTGCATTAAATCAACATCTCAAAACTTTTTAACACAACATGCTATCTCATGAAAACTCTACAAGTATCATTTCATGGTACAAATCATGCACAAAACAGTAGGAATTTGTCTATCTCAAAACAAGAGCATGTAAAAGCATTTAGGGGAATCAACCACATATTTGAGAGCAAATCTAGCCATAATTACTTTCGGACTTAGGATGTCATTTAAAACCAATCCTAAATCCCCAAACCTTGTTTCTTTGTCCCTCAAGGACTTCTAAAACCATTCGCACTCACCGTGTAACGCCCCGGTTTTGGGCTCAGAAGTTTTGGGAGTGACCGGTTCGGTCAAAGTGCTGATCGAATATATAAGAGTGAATTTAGGAAAGCGTAGTTCGGGTTGCATTAAAAATATGGAAAAATGTTCTAAAATCATCTTTTAATATATAAAGGTGAACTATGAAATCAATTTTGGAAAATGAGGTTCGGAAGATTGACATTTTGGCTAGTGACCAAAATGTAATTTTTGAAAGTTGCGGGACAGTTTTATAAAGGATTGAAACTTTGAATCTTTAAGGAGCTATTATTCCAAAAAGGATTTCTCCAGATTTTTCTAAGATATTTTAAGGCTTTATTCTGATTTTTAAGTTTATGAAATGTGGAGGGAAATCATTTTAACCATTTCCTAACTAATTTTCCATTTTCTCTCAATTTTCCTTTTCTCTCATTTTCTCTCCACCCAAACACATTTCTCCAGATTTCCTTCTCTGATTTTGGCATCTAAATCACACATTTCAACTCTCTTTTGATTCCTAATCATCTCATCTACAAAACCTCTCAAATTGCAAGTTGTTTCATCAAGCATTTTGGCTCTAAAAAGGAGAAATTCAAGTTTGGAGGTAAGAACGTCCTTCTCCTCTAAACTATCAGTTCTTTACTGAAATTCCTAAGTTCTCAATCCTTGATTTGTGATTTGTTAATGGCTTTTCAATTGAAATCTTGATTTTGGCTTAAAATGCAAGATTTGGTGATTTTGGTGAAATTTTCGTGTGATCTGTTTGGGCAGTGTTTTGAAGTGTCAAAAAGATGTTAAATGAATGCTAAATTGATTAGAAGTTGAGGTTTAATCAATGCAATCTCGGATAGGTTGAATTTCCTAAGTTTGGCTTGAGTTTTTGGTTGTTTTTGGAGTGTTTTTGGTGATCTGTTATACCTGGAGGTATAAGGATGTGTTTGTGATCATTTTGGATGTTATTTGATGTTTAAAAATGGTTAGAAGTGATGGATCTTGGCTGGGTTAAGTTTTGGAAGTGTTTGGAGGTGATTTCGGTTGTGTTTGGTAACCAAATTGTTGGATTTGGGTTGAGCAGCGAGTTGAGTCTTGTTGCTGGTGTTTTTAATGCATAATGATGCATTAATCCTCTGTTGTTGTGTGCTTGAAACAGGGGAGTTTGATCCGTGAGCTTTGAAGGGGTTGCGGAAGGTTTTCGGATGCTTGGAAGGCTTGTTGGCTAGCCTTGTTTTGAGTATCGGTGAGTGAAGTTGGGTTTTCAGCTTTTGAACCAAGGTTTGAAGGTTTTGGGAGCTTAGTTTAAGTCTAAACAACTTTGCTAAGCTCAAGAGTAAGTGATTGGATTTTCGCTCTTGAATTGTGTTGTGATTGGTTTTAAAAGCTATTGTGGTTGATGATTGAGATGCATATGTTTTGCATGGTTTAAATCTGTTTTGAAAGCATACTTTAAGCATGGTTTAATGCTGGTTTTGGAAGCCATTTGTGAAGGATGCTCAAGGTAAGAGATCCTTGGTTTTGTACATGGTAATTGTGATTTGATGCATGATGTTGCATGTTGATCTATGGCTTTGTATGATGCTTTAAAACAGTGGATTGATGATGGTAGATGTTACTTTTTGCATATTGGTTATGCATGTGAATCATTGTGTTAATGAGGTAATGGTTTTGCATATTGGTTATGCATGTGAATCATTGGACTAATGTTGTGACGGTTTTGCATTATGATTATGCATGGGAAACATTGGATTAACATGGTAAGATGGTTATATTGGCAAGTGATGTAAGTGGATTCCTGGTTCGTTGATCGTATATAGTTAGCCGGCTATAGGATTGGGTGCACCGTGAATTAAGTCGCCTTGGAGGTGGACTGGTCAAGAGTGGACCGGTAAACTCCCTTCAAGTATCCTAACGAGATGGTTAAGGTCATAATGGAGGTGTTGCCATTCGAGGACCTTGGTTGAGCAAAGGTTATATGTTGTTTAAAAGTCCATATATGAGGACCTTGTGCTTGTTGAGATCACAATGGCGGTGTAAGACCATGTGTGGATCTTGTGTGGGGTGTCCCGGATCTCGTTAGTGATTTATACAACTACCAATCGGTTATGCAAAGGTTGTATGGTGTTTAAAAGTCCATACAAGGGAACCTTGTGCATGTTGAGGTTGTATGGTGTTTAAAAGTCCATGCATGGGAACCTCGGGAAAAGCTAAGGTTGTATGGTGTTTAAAAGTCCATACATGGGAACTTTAGGCTTGTAAGGTCAAATGGTGTTTAAAAGTCCATTTGGGAGGCCTTGGATTGGTAGGGTGTATGGAGCGTAGGGACAACGCTCGGAATCCGCGTATCCGATTGGGTTGTTGAGTTGAAAAGTGGATGTGGTTGATCACTTGGAAGCCAATGTAATGTTCTTGATCATAAAGAAGCATGAGATGCTTGAAATGATGCATGTTGCATGAAAAGTGTATGATGCTAGTGAATGCATGTTTACTTGTTAAGTTGAACAAGAGTTGATTATCATTTGGTAAATGATGCTTGTGTGCATGAGATCTCTTTAATGCATTGTAGTCTTGTTAAGACTTGTTTTAAAAGGCATGTGATGATGGTGATGTGATTTATAAGTTGTCTTTGTTTAATGCATGATTTGGATTGCTTGAATAATGGTTTAAAAGGGGTTTCTTGCTTGAAATGATGTTCAAGGTTATGAATGGGTAATTTGAAATGGAAGTGTTTTCCAAGATTTTAATTTAGCTTTGCGTAAGGTGTTTATGCATGGAATGGTTAAATGGATGATTATGTCATTTATGCTTTAAAAGATTTTCTTAGCTTGTTAAGCTAAGGTTTGGTTTCATGTATGTGCAATGCATGGTTTAAGCATGATGTTGAAAAGTAGTTTTCAAACATGGTTTTGAATTGTCAAATCGGGTTTATATTGAAAGTGTTTTGTAACCCGCTGCATTGATGGTGTTTTGGTTTTGAGCATTCCTCACTAAGCATTATGTGCTTACGCTCCTTTTTGTCCATCAATGCAGATTCTTGAAGTTTGGACAGCAAGGAGCAAGGGATTCAAGGTGGACTCCAATTGAGATGTATGTCTCGATGAATAGCTATAGTTAATAAGGGCAATGGGGGTAGAATCTCTCGGATTGATGTTTTTTTGTATTCGTGTATGTTCGGACAAGTATGTTTTAATGTTGTTGATATTGCTGAATCAAGAATTGGCTTTAATGGGATTGAATTGGAAAGTTTGTGCTTAAGTGGTTGCTTGTGTAGGAAGCATGCCTATAGATTTGGGGCTTTTTGCTTATGAAGTTAAATTGTTGATTTGATGATGTCTACAAGTCATATATATGTTGAATTGCATGCTGGTAAAGTTTGGTGACATTTGGAGCATGTTTGAGTGATCAATTGCATGTTTTGGAATGCCAATTTGCTGCAATCTGTGCAGGCGTTTCGGAACAGTGTGCACCGTTTTGGAACGGGTGCCTTGCATGAACCCAGGCGTCCGAAACGGTATGCACCGTTTCGAAACGGTTTGGTCTCTGCCAAGGCCGTGTTTCGGAACAGGGTCGATCGGTTTCGGAACGGCCCGTGTTTCGGAACGGGGTTGATTGGTTTCGGAACGGCCGACCGTTAGGGGCTGACAATGGCAGGTATATGTTTTGAATTGTTTGCGTTTTGGTCCTGAATCTTGTTTGTTCAATTGCTTGAGCTTGGAAGGTCCTTTTGAGCTGAAATTTCACAGAGAAGCATGAAACCTGATTAATATCAAGATGGTAACTTTAATTTGGGTTAAGTCCTTTTAATTATCAGAAATTACAATTTGGTCCCTAAAGTTGTAATTTGTTCAATTGGGTCCCTGTTTGATCTCTGATGTTTGTGATCTTTGAGTTTGATGTTTGTGTGATCACAATTAGGACTAATCTGCATCTAGACAAGATTAAAAAGAAAAAAAAAGGGTCGTTAATCAAGGTTGACTTTCGGGTTGACTTTGGTTTTCCCCGTGTGACTTTCTTAATTCGGGTCAACCGTCTGGGCTGGGTTAAGGGGGTTACACACCGATTACGTTTCGCTTGCTTTGCCAAAACGATATCTAAGCTTGCGACACTTCCGGATCAACACCAAAAGCAACCGAAGATGTCTCCCCTGTTTATTACACATAAGAGCAACAAATTAATGCATCATCATGCATTGAAATCACCAGCTACTCAAACAAACTCGTTGTTCTACTCAAAAGCACCATTTAGGTTACCCAAAACAACCGAAATCATCTCCAAACTTCCCCAAAACAAAGCCCAGCCAAGATCTATCAATTCTAAACCTCAGTCAACACCAAAGATCATCATAAACTCGTCCTTATATCTCCAGCAACAACAGAACACCAAAACCACCCCAAAAACCACAAATCTAGCATGTAAAACCTAGGAATCCAAACCTATTCAGGATTTGTTTGATAAAACCTCATTTATAACATCAATTATCATCCAAAATACATTAGAAATCAACCTCAAAACAGAGCCTAACCAAGAGTTACAAAAATCATCACGATCTCTCTAGGAATTTTGAGTTTTACCACAATTTCATGTTTCCAACATTAAGGCAACTCAAAAATCATTAACAAAGGATTGATAACTTGGGAATTTCAGTAAAGAACTAATCAGTAGAGGAGAAGGACAAATCTTACCTCTAATGGCTAATTTCTCCTCAATTTGGGTAAAATTTCTTAAAAATCCAAGGTAAAAACAAGAGGTTTTGATGAGCTAAAGATTAAAAATCCTTAGGAGAATAAAATCTTAGAAAATGAGATGAAAATCAAAGGTTAATTGATGAAGGAAATGTGTTTGGCTGAGAGGAAGTTGAGAGAAAATGAAATGAGAGAAAACTAACGTAAGGTAGTTATGAAAAGTTAAAAATAGATTTTCTTTTTAATTCTCCTTTATTCCCTTAATTAAAACATTATTAAAAACTCCCAAATTAAAGAGAAATATGATGAAAAACATTTTGGTAAAATTAGCTCTTTAAAGATTCAAAGTTTCAATCCTTTACATCACAATCACCAGTCAACGTTTGCAAAAACTGCAATTTGGTCACTACACCGAAATGTAGTATTTCCAAACCATATTTTGTAAAATTGTTTTCACCATAATCATTTATATAATAAAGGAGGATTTTTAGATATTTTCCATATTTTTAAAGCATCTCGAACTAGGTGTTCCCTAAATCTCCCTAAAAGATTTGAACCGTTCTCGACCGGCTTGGATCTTTAGTTGACAACCTACTCTTCCCCTCAAGATGGTGAGCAAGCGCAATAGAACACCAACTTGGATCTTGGATGCGATTTCGTGTTGCGGAGCCTAACCAAGGCCGACCGAGAGGCGAGACCAAACATCATAGACCAACAATGAGTTCACTCCGAGAAACTTTGCGGCCGAGTACACTCGCTGTGAAATCAAGGGCCGAAACGATGAAACAACACATGAGAAGGCAACCGTGGCCTTTGATCCAAACAAAAAAAAGGCATGGAGCAAATTTGCTCCATTGATGAGCTTCTCTAAGATAGAGGTCTGAGATTTTGCATTCAAATACAAATAGATCAACATTTATGCTGAAATAAATCTTTTTGATAGCAACTTAAATTTCATGTGTTGTTGCTTGTATCCACTTCAATTTATGGCACACTTGAGATGGTTGATGCGTCGGTTAGAATATCAGAACTGAAAATTGAAGCAGTTCCTAACTGAAAGGTCTGATGTGAATGATTTAGAAAGAGATCACAGGAATCTACACTCCTCTCTAGCTGGTAGGTACACGTACTAATGTTCCAGCATGGATCTTTGATGTAGAATTTCTGAAAAAATCTTATCTAGTTTTTTAAGGCTAAACTAGAACCTCTTCTCCTATCTTTTTATATTGGCTAAGATAGAACTATTAAAAAGACATCTTGCTGGGATATGAGAATTCCGTTATGGTGATCGAAAGGTGATTGAATGGAAGTGAATATCATAGAAAGAAATTAGGCAGCTTCACCAGATGGATGCTATAGCAAAAGAGAACGACGCACCAGATCTGATGATTTGTCAACAACGAAAGAAAAATGATTTCATGATCGTCAGTGGAAACAGAAAAAAACCGACGTCAGAATCACCGGTAGCTCTGATACCATGAACAAGTTTAGGAAGAAGAATAATTCTAATTTCTACTAATCTAAATACAACCTTTTAAAGAAGGGTAAACTACTGCAGAAGTCACTTATGTTTATACTAAGTACAGAGTTAGTCCCCAAATTTGAAAAATGACCAGTAAGGTCCCAAACGTTTTCGAGACGTAAACTTCTAGTCACTCAGCCGTTAAATCTAAACGGAAGGGTAATCTGACACAATAAAAAAAATGATAAATTACTTAAATAGTCCCTAAATCATTACTTAACTTGTATTTTAACCACTGAAATAAAAATAATTTATATAATTTCACATTTAATCCTTTATATTTACAATTTTTTATTTCTTTCCCCTCCACTAGTCCCCTATGTTCTTTTCTGTAATTTGATTGATGCAGATTAGTGTATGGAAGAAATTCAACTTGATCTTTCTGTTCTTTTTGCTTCGAAAACCGGTGCTATTGTTTTATTCGTTCACTCTATTCTGCATAATTCTCCCGATGATCATGTTTGTTCTAGAGGCTGAGCTTCCAGCATGGGTTGTCTGTTACATCCATGCTACAATGTCGTTCCTCAACATCCTTCCTGTCCCAAATCCTTCCCTTTCATTGTTTTGTACCTTCTTTTCGAGAATACTATGTCGGTGAGCAAGTTTAATGCAATGGTATCCGGTCTTTTCCAACTTGGCAGTGCATACGAGTGGGTTGTTACAAAAAAATTCGGCCGATCATCAGAGGGTGATCTAGTTTCCTTGGTTGAGAAAAAGGTAAAACACAATCGTGTTGGATCAGAACCCAATCTTGAGAAAATGAAAGCGGAGCTCAAGCAAGAAGAAGAACAAAAGGCCAAGAAAAAGAGGCATAATATGATATATACGAATGAGCTTGCTCTCGCATTCCTTCTTCTTACAGCTTCAACTAGGAGCCTCATGTCTGCTCAGGGTATCCATTTCTATTTCTTGTTGTTTCAAGGGATATATTTCCTTCTGGTCGGTCTAGACTTGATTGGTGAGCATGTTATGTGAATGACAAATTAGGGTCTTTTATAGGAAGTCATAAATTATATAAATTTGTGCAAAGCTGGTCGACATTGTATCTGGGCATCACTGCAAATGATCTTCTGCTCTCTAGATTCTGTCCCCAATTCCACCCACGGTATAAAGATAAAATGGCGCTGCATGGGCAACAAAATAGCCCCCATTTTGAACATAGGCACACTTGAAATTTGCGATACTGCTCCATTTTGCATCACTGCACCAATTTTTTTAATCCTCAAGCATGAAAAGTGAACCTGTTAGTGAAAAGATCGAAGGCCTCATAGCGGTAGGGAGTAGTGGAGGGGAATGAAACAAAAAAAATTGTAAATGTAGAGGATTATATGTGAAATTATATAAAATATTTTTATTTCAGTGGTTAAAATACAAGTTAAATAATTTTTTAGGGACTATTTAAGTAATTTATCATTTTTTATTGTGTCAGATAACCCTTCCGTTTAGATTTAACGGCTGAGTGACTAGAAGTTTACGTCTCGAAAACGTTTGGGACCTTACTGGTCATTTTTCAAATTTGGGGACTAACTCTGTACGTAGTATAAACATAAGTGACTTCTGCAGTAGTTTACCCTTTAAAGAATAGTAGAAAAATAAAAAAAGGAAATAATCTCTAGAAATTAGCTTATCCCTAAAAATTAGTAATTAGATTATAACTAATAGTACAAGGAAATTCCTAGAACTAAGGTAGAAAATTTGCTTAATTTAAGGGATTCCAACACATCCCATTTTAACCATCCATCAAAATCAAAAATCATCCTAATTTTATCCTTATACCTCCAACAACTTGGATTTCACATTAACACCTCAAAAACTCAAAATCTAACAATCTAACAATTAGATATCCAACTCAATTCGGGATTACTTTCATAAAGCCTTTATTTCCACATCATTTAACATCCAAATCAAGTGTATAATCATTCTCAAATCACTCAAAACAGTGCCCAAACGAAAATCTAGAAAAATCATCTTATAAAGCTCAATTTAACAAATTCATCAATTAATTTTATAAAAATCTTGTTAATAAACAAAACTAGAGAGCCAAAGACTTGGGAATTTCAAAAAAGAACCTTGATTAGAGGAGACAAAAAGAAATATCACCTCTAACACAAGCTTTCCCCTTGATTTGCAATGATTTTGGTGAAATCCTTCAAGAAAACTCTAGCTAGTTGAAGTAGAAATCCGTGGGCATCATTTAGGAATCAAAAGTATATGGGATGAGACAATTCTCTAAAGATTTTAGTGATGAAAAGATAGTTTAGCTGCTGGGAAATTTGAGAGAAAAGTTTTGGAGAAAAGTAGTTGCGTAAGAAAATGTTTAGGCTATTAAAATCTATTCTAATGAAACTCTTTAATTAAATCATTTAATTAAATCATTTAAAACACCAAATCAAGGGAAATAGTTTTACCAAATTGATGTAATAGCACCTAAGGATTCTATGTTTTAACACTCTTTGATTTAACCATTAAAACAAAATTTTCAATTTTTACATTTTAGTCACCAAATCGAAATGACGAGTTTACAAAAATCATTTTTTTGGCTTCACTTTCCTTCAACACATATTGAAATAGAATTTTAGAAAAATTTCACAAGATTTTATCACATCTTGAACTAAGTTTTCCATGAACCGACTCCGAACTGACCTGGATCTCTAATCTATATTCATCGAAACCTAAACCGCCCTTAAAACCTTTTGGCCCAAAACCGGGGCCACTACAGGCACTGAGATAAGTTTCTCCTTGTGTTCCTTGAATTTGTAGTGGAAGGCATCATCAAACACGAAGGGCTGGTTTTGATGTAGAAAAGTGCACAATGGCTTTCAAACTTTGGATAAGTCCTTGATGAACCTCCTATAGAAGCCAACATGGCCCAAAAAAACTTCGAAAGCCTTTCACGGTGGTTGGGGGAGGTAGCTTTTCGATCACCTCAACCTTTGCCTTGTCCACTTATATTCCTTTTTCGAGACCATGTGGCCAAGAATAGTTCATTCGGTCACCAAAGAATGACATTTCATTTCTCAAAACCACATCAGATACACGGATTCCCAAGTGTTTTCCCAACACTTCGCACATTCTAATCGGCATATCAAGGTTCACACACGTGAGTTACCCTCCACCGTTGTGACACTCGTGGTGGAGTATTCGGTACCTTACAACCTTTCAACAATAATCATCGGTAGATGTATAACCCCACTAAGGATAGATGAGACACATATCAATTACCTCAATCGTTAGTGTACTTGGATGGAGTATTCGGTACACCGTATAAACCTTTCAAATCCAAGGTGATTTTTTATAGTGCACTAAATCCTATATTCGGCTAACTATATCCAATTTCATTTATAAATCATTTTTACATCACTTGCCAATATAATTCTCATTTAGCACAAACCTCTCAACACGCGAGTTACCCTCCACCGTTGTGACACATGTTATGGAGTATTCGGTACCTTACAACCTCTCAACACCACTCATTGGTAGATGTATAACCCCACTAA
Organism: Hibiscus tridactylites; assembly: GCA_958450335.1. Taxonomy (NCBI): domain Eukaryota; kingdom Viridiplantae; phylum Streptophyta; class Magnoliopsida; order Malvales; family Malvaceae; genus Hibiscus; species Hibiscus tridactylites. Next base: position 57,494,049 of record OY288279.1, on the reverse strand, counting down.
GGAGAGACGGGACACAACTCAATTACCCCAATCGTTAGGGTACTTGGATGGAGTATTCGGTACACCGTATAGACACCTCAAATCCAAAGTGACTTGTTTATAGTGCACTCAATCCTATAGCCGGCTAACTATATCAAATTTCATTTATAAATCATTTTTTACATCACTTTCCAATATAATTCTAATTTAGCACAAACCTCACTGTTTTCAAAGCATTACCAATAAGCCACATTTCCAAGCATCAAATCATGCTTCATAAAACATGTATAAGCATATACATACAAGGATCACTTACCACATGCATCCTTCATCAATATATAATCAAAAACAGTAAATCACTCACCTTAAATCATACTTTAAAGAGTAGGTAAAACACATTTAGAATCAAGTGCATCAACAATCCATAATAGCACAATCCGAGGGAGAAAATCACTTTACTTACTTCTGAAGTTAGTAAAGTGTTTTAAGCTTACTAAGTTCCCAAAACCACATTTTAAGTTTTTCAAGGCCGGAAAACTCATTTCCACTCACCGACTTGCGAAATCAAAATTCTCTGACGCGAATTTAAGCTTCTTAAGCCCCCGAATCTTCACCGATTGCTTACAATGTATTATCCCATGTTTAGACCATATAAGAACAGAGGGTTAATGTATCATAATGCGTTAAAATCACCAGCAACTTAAAAAATCTCGTTGATATGCCCTAAAACACCAAAAATACCCATCTGAAACAACCAAATTCACCTTTTTTATCTCTAAACTCAACCCAGCAATAATCTAACACTTCCATCCCATTTTAACCATCAATCAAAATCCAAAATTGTAACCCCCTTAACCCGGTCTAGACGGTTGACCCGAATTAAGAAAGTCACACGGGGAAAACCAAAGTCAACCCGAAAGTCAACCTTGATTAACGACCCTTTTTTTTTCTTTTTAATCTTATCTAGATGCACATTAACCCTAATTGTGATCACACAACATCATACTCAAAGATCACAAACATCAGAGATCAAACAGGGACCCAATTGAACAAATTACAACTTTAGGGACCAAATTGTAAATTCTGATAAATATGAGGACTTAGTACAAATTAAAGTTACCATCTTGAAATTGGTCAGGTTCCATGCTTCCCTGCGAAATTTCAGCTCAAAAGGACTTCTCAAACTCATTTAATTGCATGAACAAGATTCAGGACCAAAACGTAAACAAAACAAAACATAAAAGATACTTTTAACCGAATTAACAGACAGGTATCGATACGCCTGGTGTCGTATCGATACGCGGGGAAGGCAGTAACCAAACTCTCAACACGGTATCGATACGAGTCTCCCCGTTTCGATACGGCATTCATACGGTATCGATACTAGTTCCCTCGTTTCGATACGGCATTCATACGGCATCGATACCCTAACAATCGTACCGATACGCCTGGGCAGAATTGTGCATATTTGGCTCAGGCGTATCGATACGCAAGCCCGAGTACCGATACCCCTGCCTGGAATTGACTCGTAAACAACATCAAACATGCTTCAAACTTCAAATTAACAACACCAAACCATATCACATAATCAACCAACATGCAAGGACCTTAATTGCATCACCAATTCAATATAAAACCATCACATAAGAAAAACCCCAATTTAAGTGGCATGCTTCCTATTTAAGCTATCCATTCAAACTCCAAACTTGCAAAACAAGCATATAAGGTTCCAAACCAAAAACCAACGATCTCAACAACATTCAACATACTTAGGGAGTCTCAAACACCTCCCAAAACATACACATAGGTCCCCCATTGCCAAATCAACCAAAAGCTAAAAGTACTTATAAAACCTTCATACATTGAGCTTTACTTGAACTTGATTGCTAGCCCTTCCTTGCTACCCCTCAAGATACTCTATTGCTCTGCATTATTGAATTAAGAAAACAAGAGAGCGTAAGCAAAAGCTTAGTGAGGTGTGCTCTTTAAAAACCATTCAATAATGCAATTAAACCATTTATAAAACATGCTTATAATCAATCCTTTGTTCATGCTCAAAAGCATACTTTAAGACAAGCAATTCCATGCTTCAAAATACATTTAAACAAGCATCACATGCTTCAACATAATCTTTAAAACAAGCATCTCATGCTTCATAAAATTCTTAACATGTCATATTGGCTCAAGTGATACATTTCATTTATTAAAAACAAGTTCAACAACTTTCCCCAAGGACTTTTAAACACCTTGGCCATGGACTTTTAAACACCTTGGCCCCATGGACTTTTAAACACCATGGAAAGGATCACCTAAGGACTTTTAACCACCTTAGTGTCCGCAACATGAACCATCCAAGGACTTTTAACCACCTTGATGTTCATAAGTAACAAGGCTCACTCAAGGACTTTTAACCACCTTAGTGACCTTAACATTTTCAAAACATCACTTGCCAATATACATCATAATCATCATTTAATCCACTGTTTTAAAGCATTTAACCAAGCCATTTTCATCATGCATTTTAAAGCATCAATCCACATTTAAACAATGTATAAAAGCAAGGTATTCCTACCTAGAGTTACCTTCAACATATGGCTTACATCATCAGCAAAATTCATGCTAAAACATGCTTTCAAAACAGTAATCAAAACATGCAAATCATCACTTTGCAAAACATCAAGTCATGGCCACCACTAGAGAGAAAATCCGAAAACTTACACTTGAGCTTAGCAAAGTTGTTTAGAATTAAACTAAGCTCCCAAAACCTTCAAACCTTGGTTTTAAAGCTGAAAATCCATTTTCACAAATGCACTCACCAAATTCCACTTTGCTTCAACCAAAGCACCAAATCAAGCCTCCGGATCAACAACTCTCGGATCCAAGGATGCCTCCCCTGTTTCAACACATTAAAGCAGAGGATTAATGCATCATCATGCATTAATTGCTTCAATGAAAGCATCAAAACTTGCTGCTCTCACATAACCTCCATTTTCGGCCACCAAACACAACCGAAAATGCATCCAAAACACTTCCAAACAAAGCCCAGCCATAAACCAGCAAAACCTCACTTCCATTAACATCATATAACATCTAAAAACAACCTATTAACAACCTTATACCTCCAGCAACAACAGATCACCAAGATCACCACAAAAACTACCTTAAAACACAAGCTAAACTTAGGAAACTCAACCTATCCGGGATTGCATCAATCAAAACTCATTTCCTTATCAACTTAGAGATCATTTAACATCAAAAACACCTCTCAAATCACAGATTTAACAAATCAAACGAAAATCATGTGAAATCATCAAAATCTTGCATAATTAGCCAAGATCTATAAATCAACTTAAAAGCCTTTAATTAAACATCAATTTAGGATTGAATACTTAGGAATTTCAGTAAAGAACTTGAAGTTCAGAGGAGAAGGACGTTCTTACCTCCAAACTTGAGTTTCTCCTCTTTTTGGAATGAAAATCCTTGATGAAACTTGTAGAAATTGAAGAGGTTTTGAAGATTCAATGATTAGGGATTAAATGAGAGTTGAAAGGAGGAATTTAGGTGATAAAATCAGAAATAAAACTCTGGAAATGGAGTGTTTGGGTTGAGAGAAAAAGAGTGAAAGAAAATGAGAAGTTAGTTGAGAAAATAGCAAAAAATGAGATTTCCCTCCTTTATGAAATCTTTAAAATCGGAATTATAACTCAAAATATCTTAGAAAAATCTGGAGAAACTCCCTTTGGGTAAATAGCTCCTTAAAGATTCAAAGTTTCAACCCTTTATAAAACAGCCACCAAACTTTCAAAAAATTACATTTTGGTCACTACTTAAAATGTCACCCTTCCAAAACTCATTTTCCAAAATTGATTTCACAGTTCACTTAATTATATTAAAAGATGATTTTAGAACATTTTTCCATATTTTTAATGCAACCCGAACTAGGCTTTCCTAATTTAACTTCTTACGATTCGAACAGCACTTTGACCAACCGGTCAACGCCCAAGACTTCTAAGCCCAAAACCGGGGCGTTACAAAAATCATCCTAATTTCATCCTTATACCTCCATCAACTTGGATTTCACATTAACACCTGAAAAACACAAAATCTAACAATCTAACAATTAGTGATCCAACTTATTTGGGGATTACTTTCATAAAGCCTTCATTTACACATCATTTAACATCCAAATCAAGTATATAATCAGTCTCAAAACACTCAAAACAGTGCCCAAACGAAAATATAGAAAGATTATCCTATAAAGCTCAATTTGACAAATTCATCAATTAATTTACAAAAATCTTGTTAATAAACAAAACTAGAGTGCCAAAGACTTGGGAATTTCAAAAAAAAAAAACTTGATTAGAGGAGAGAAAAATAAAGATCACCTCTAACACAAGCTTTCCCCTTGATTTGCAGTGATTTTGGTGAAATCCTTCAAGAAAACTCTAGCTAGTTGAAGTAGAAATCCATTGGAATTATTTAGGGATCAAAAGTAAATGGGATGAGACAATCCTCTAAAGATTTTATTGATGAAAAGTGAGTTTAGATGCTGGGAAATTTGAGATAAAAGTTTTGGGGAAAATTATTTACGTAAGAAAATGTTTAGGCTATTAAAATCTCTTTTAAGGTAACTCTTCAATTAAAACATTTAATTAAATCATTTAAAACAGAAAATCAAGGGAAATAGTTGTACCAACTTGATGTAATAGCTCCCAAAGGATTCTAAGTTTTAGCTCTCTTCAATTTAACCATTAAAACAAAATATTCAATTTTTATATTTTAGTCACAAAATTGAAATGACGAGTTTCCAAAAATCATTTTATTGGCTTCACTTTCCCTCAACACATATTGAAATAGGATTTTAGAAAATTTTCACATGATTTTATCACATCCTGAACTAAGTTTTCCCTGAACCGACTCCGAACTAACCTGGATCTCTAATCTATATTCATCGAAAACTAAACCGCCCTTAAAACCTCTAGGCCCAAAACCGGGGCGTTACACCCACTGCATAGTCACTTACATCACACATAAGTTTTAATGGTGAGGTCGAATTTGGGGGAACCACTATAGGCACTGAGATAACTTTCTCCTTGTGTTCTTTGAATGCATTGTGGAAGGCATCATCAAACCCGAATGGCTGGTTTTGTGTAGCAAAGTGCACAATAGCTTTCAAACTTTTGATAAGTCCTTGATGAACCTCCTATAGAAGCCATCATGTCCCAAAAAACTTCGAAAGCCTTTCACGGTGGTTGGGGGAGGTAGTTTTTCGATCACATCAACCTTTGCCTTGTCCACCTATATTCCTTTTGCGAGATCTTGTGGTCAAGACCAGTCCCTTCAGCCACCAAAAATTGACATTTCATTTCTCAAAACCACATCAGATACACGGATTCCAAGGTGTTGTCCGAACACTTCATACATTCTCACTCACATCTCAAGGTTCACACACGCGAGTTACCCTCCACCGTTGTAACACCCGTGGTGGAGTATTCGGTAGTGTTTGGTAGCCGAAATGTGGTTTTTGTGTAGAGCAGCGAGTTTAGGTGTGTGGCTGATGATTTCAATGCATGATAATGCATTATTCCTCTGCTCTTATGTGTTTAAAACATGGGAGACATCTTCAGACACCTTTGGAGTTGATTCGGAAGCTTAGATAGCGTTTCGGCAAGGAAGCGAAATGTAATCGGTGAGTGCGTATGGTTATAGAAGTCCTTGAGGGACAAAGAATCAAGGTTTGGAGATTTAAGAAAGGTTTAAAACACCTTCCTATGTCTGGAAGTAAGTATTGGCTAGATTGCTCTCTAGAATTTGGTGATTGCCCCTTAAATTCTTTTACATGCTCATGGTTTTAGATTGATAAATTCCTACTGTTTTTATACATGAATTATGGCATGAGATAAGGCTTGAAATGATTTCATAGAGTAACATGTTGCATAATGGAGATTTGAACTTTTATGTTAAAGCATAGCAAATGTTATGATTTTGAAATGAGATGAAAAAGTTGAGTTTTAATGCATGAAAAACAGTAGGTGAGATGTTGGTTTGACATAATATAATGGCATAGATGTTGAGATACTTACCGGATATAATTGATCGGTCAATAGGATGAGAGTGCACTATAAACAAAAAATTTGTACGTGCTCTTTGATTAAGCCAAAGGGAGAGAACCGATGATGGGCATTCCATCGGGTAGGACTTGGTGAAATACCCGAGCTTTGTGGCGATGAGAGATAACGCCATGTGAGTACGGTGATGTGAGATTCCACCAGAAACTATGTTACTGGACGAGTGAGTACGGTGATGAGAGATGCCACCGAAAGTGTCTAGTGAGATGTCTGCATATCCGAGTAATTAATAGATGTGAAATGCCAATATAAAATATGTTATGGTTTTTGATTCACATGTTCCTTTGATGTAATGGTTTATGCTATGAGAAATGCATATGTGGTTTGTTTATGAAATGCTTTAGAGTACAAGCATGAGTTTGACCTCGCCATGAGTTTTGCATTGGTTTAAATGCATGAGATAGAATGAAGACATGTGGTTTCAAGGAGAAATTGCTTTGAAAGGTTTCCAAGCATGAGATAGAAATGAGCATGTGATTTAAAAGCTTTTAATGAAATTGTTTTCAAGTTGTGCATTATTGGGTTGGTTTTCTTTAGAGCATGCCTCACTAAGCATTTGTGCTTACGCTCTCTCTTTTACCAATAATGCAGATAATTGAGGTGTATTCGGGCATCAAGGAAGCTAAGTTCATCCAAGGAAGTCCAAGCTCATGTATGGTGAAGTTTTCGTACACTTTAGTTTTGATAGATTGGCAATGGTAAACCAAGAATTGTATTTGGGAGATGTGTTAAACTCCCTAAGGTTGTGGCATGTTTGTTTCAGCTTGTATGGATTGTAAATGGCCTTAATTGCTTGTTTTGAGGTTAGACTACCTATTTGGGTTTTGAGATTAGGAAGCATGCCTTTAGAATAATGAAACTTTGTGTTTGATGCCATGATTGTGCTTGAATGTCCCAAAAATGTTCCTTACATGTATGATGACTTGTTGGTATGGTTAGAGAGTCTTTGAGGCATGTTTGAGTAGGTATTTGAGAGAAAAACCATCAAATGCTGCAGTTTCTGGGCAGGGTGTATCGAAACACCCCATGGTGTTTCGGAACGGGAGCCTGAAATGGCCTTGGCCTTTCGAAACGAAGGGAGCTGTTTCGATACATTTTGGCTTCTGGAGCTACATGTTTCGGAACTGGTCTCGGGACATACCCGCGTACCGAAACGGTCAACGTCGTTCCGATACAGCATTTCCGTACGGTGAGTAGGAGTTTCGAAACAGGTTACCGTTGGACCCAGATTTGAACTGTTTGATGATTGCATGCTTTACATTTTAGTCCTAAATGTTGAGATTGCAATTGCTTTAGCTTGAGATGTCCTTCTAAGCTGAAATTTGCCAGAGAAGCATGTAACATGACTAATTTCAAGATGGTAACTTTAAAACCATTGAAGTCCTTCTAATTTATAGAAATTACATTTTGGTCCCTAATCTTTTGTGAAGTGCAATTGAGTCCCTATATGTTATCTGACCACTGTGCATTTCTCAATTGTGCTTTGTGAGTACTCACTTAGGGTTAACAAGTATCTATACAAGATTAAAATGAAAAAAAAGGTCGTGAATCAAGGTTGAATTTTGGGTTGACTTTGGTTTTCCCCGTGTAATCTTCGTAGTTCGGGTCAATCGTCCAGGCCGGGCTAAGGGGGTTACATTTTGGTGGTATCAGAGCCCGGGTTATCCAGTAATTGGGGTTTGATATGTGATTGATGTTTGTGTTTATGCATGATGTGTCTTTTGGTGAAAGAATGATGTGTGAATAGTGAGGTATGATTCGATGGAGATGTTCTTGTGATGCTATGCTATGTTTTGAGTGTGGTAGGGGATCCCATTGCCATATCAAAACTAATGAAAGGATTTGTTTTCAAAAATGAGCTTGAGTACTTGCATTACTTACCTTATTGTGCCTAATTGTGTTTATTGCATTTTTTGTCAGTGCATTGTTTTCTATATAATGGGGCCACGTAAAGAGCTGAGAATCAATACTAGATTGACCGCTGGTAATGAGAATGTTGTGAATGTTGAGGATTTACCTCCTCCTCCTGGTAGTGGACCACCCAGTGGTGGTGCTACTGGAGCTGATAACGTTGGTGCTGGTGCTGGTGCAGCGGTCGCTAGACCCGAGGGTGCGCAGGGGCAAGCTGCTCCATACATGACCATGTTGATTCAGTCTAGGAGGGACTGAGTTCAGGGGATTATCTCCGGAAGGATCTGAGTCTTGGTTGGAGAGCACCAAGCAGATTTTGGGGCAGATGAACTACGATAATATGCAGAAGCTGGGCTGTGTTGTATAACTGCTACATGGTGATGCTTATACGTGGTGGACGATCACTATCTCTGTGATGGAGGATGACGAGGTGACTTGGACGTTCTTCTTGAATGCGTTCAAGCGGAAGTATCTGGGAGTGCGTTACCGAGATGAGAAGAAAAGAGAGTTTATGTCTCTCGTGCAAGGCAGCAAGTCAGTAGCCGAGTATGAAATTCAGTTTGTTCACCTCAGTCACTATGCACCTAAGCTAATCCCTAGTGAGCGAGAGAGGTACGAACGATTCCGTTATGGGCTAGTAGCGGATGTTAAGACTTATATGCTTGCGGCTGATTATATGGATTTCGATGTCTTGGTCACTAGAGCCAAGGACATTGAGTCGAATCTTGGTCTAGCTAGTCGAGCGGGTTGAACTAGCTCCGGGAAGCGAGCGACTGAACGCAACTATGGTGGAGATCGCAACAAGAGGCATAACGATAGGAGGCCGCATTATGATGCTAAGCGTGGGGGTGGTAACCCTGGTAGAGGTCAGCAAGGACGTAATGCTGTTCTGAGGACTCCTGAGTGTAATCGTTGTGGTAGACGGCATGGTGACGAGTGTTGGGGTAACATTGGGACATGATGGAATTGTGGGAATCGTGGACATTTGAAGAAGGATTCTCCTCAGCCTTTGAGAGAGGGACAGGCTCCAGTGAGAGCATCTGAGCCATAGAGAGGTCGTGGGCGTGGCCGTGGTAATTTTCTGCGTAGGGATGATGTTGCCAGGAACGTAGCACATGTTGTGGCCGTTCAACCTGAGGGTGGTGGACAGGATCGAGTGTATGCCCATCTTGAGGGAAGGAATGTTACAGATGTGATCATATGTACCTTTACTTTGCAATCCTTTTCATTACTTTCTTTGATTGGTTATGGATCTACACACTCGTACATATTGCGTGAACATGCTCAAATGCTTGGTTTACCTGTTGAGTCCTTGGATGTTGGTATGCGTGTGACTAGTTCCTTTGGTGAGACAGTTTTAACGCGGAAGTTGTATAGGAGATGTCCCTTGAAAGTGCAAAACCATGTTTTTCTTGTTGATCTCATGGAATTGCCATTCTATGGCTTTGATGTAATCCTTGGTATGGATTGGCTTGTTGAGCATAGAGTTGTAGTGGATTTCGAAAGCAAGCGGGTTTCATTGAGACTTGCGGATGATTTTAAGTGGTGGTTGTGGGCGAGAATGTGAAGTTTCTTGCCAATGTGGTGTCTACATTGGAAGCGAGTCGAATGCTGAGGCAAGGTTGTGAGGCTTACCTAGCCTTTGTGATGAATCCTAGTTCGAAGGAGTTGCGCGTTCAGGATATAAGAACTATACGTGAGTTTCCTGGAGTGTTTCTGGAGGAATTACCTGGATTGCCGCCTAGTCGAGAGGTGGAGTTTGGGATTGAGTTGTATGAAAACACAACTCCGGTGTCCATTTCTCCCTATCGCGTGGAACCTAAGGAGTTGAAGGAATTGGAGATGCAACTTCAGGAGTTGCTTGACCGTGGCTTCATTCGACCTAGTCTGTCACCTTGGGGTGCACCGGTCTTGTTTGTGAAAAAGAAGGATGGCACTATGAGAATGTGCTTCGATTATCGTCAGCTGAACAAGCTGACATGTATCCTTTGCCGAGGATTGATGATCTTTTTTATCAGTTTCGGGGAGCGGCTGTGTTTTCCAAGATTGACTTGAGGTCAGGGTACTATTAGCTTAAGGTGAAAGATGTGAATGTGCCGAAGACAACCTTTAGAATGAGGTATGGGCATTATGAGTTTCTTGTAATGTCGTTTGGCTTGACGAATGCTCCTGCTGCTTTCATGGACATGATGAATAGAGTGTTCCATGAATACTTGGTCAAGTTCGTTGTGGTGTTCATCGACGATATCCTTGTGTACTCTCGTACTGCAGAGGAACATTAAGGTCATTTGAGAGTTTTTTTGCAAGCGCTCTTGGAAAATCAGCTTTATGCTAAGCTGAGCAAGTGTGAGTTTTGGCTAAAGGAAGTTGTGTTCCCTGGTCATATGGTTTACGCGGAAGAGATTCTTGTTGATCCTCAAAAGGTTGAGGCGGTGATGAATTGGAAGCCTCCTAAGTCTGTTCATGAAGTCCGTAGTTTCCTTGGATTGGTAGGATATTACCGGAGGTTTGTGGATGGATTTTCAAAGATTGTTGCTCCTTTAACAAAGTTGTTGCAAAAAGATGTTAAGTATGAGTGGACGGAAGCGAGACAACAAGCTTTTGAGAAGCTTAAGGAAGCTTTGACGCAAGCTCCTATCTTGGTTCAACCTGAATCAGGAAAAGAGTTTGTGGTGTACAATGACGCATCCTACGTTGGTTTGGGGTGTGTGCTAATGCAAGAGGGTAAGGTGGTGGCTTATGCATCGCGACAGTTGAAGGTGCATGAGCGCAATTATCCTACGCATGATATTGAGTTAGCTGCGGTGGTTTTTGCTTTGAAGATATGGAGACATTATATTTATGGTGAGAAGTGTACTGTGTACACAGATCACAAGAGTTTGAAGTATTTGATGTCTTAGAAAGAGTTAAATCTTAGGCAACGACGATGGGTGGAGTTGCTTAAGGATTACGATCTAACGATCGAGTACCATCCGGGTGTAACGCCCCGGTTTTGGGCTTAGGAGTTTTGGGCGTTGACCGGTTGGTCAAAGTGCTGTTCGAATCTAAGGAGGTGAAATTAGGAAAGCCTAGTTCGGGTTGCATTAAAAATATGGGAAAATATTCTAAAATCATCTTTTAATATAATTAAGTGAACTGTGAAATCAATTTTGGAAAATGAGTTTTGGAAGTGTGACATTTTGGCTAGTGACCAAAATGTAATTTTCGCAAGTTTGGTGACTGTTTTATAAAGGGTTGAAACTTTGAATCTTTAAGGATCTATTTACCCAAAGGGAGTTTCTCCAGATTTTTCTAAGATATTTTAAGTCTAAATTCTGATTTTAAAAGATATTAAAAGTGGAGGGAAAGCCATTTGGCAATTTTTGGATTTTGTAACCAACTTTTCCCAATTTTCTTTCTCTCATTTTCTCTCAACCCAAACACATTCTCTCCAGAGAATTGGTTCTGATTTCTTCACCTAAATCCCTCCTTTCAACTCTCATTTGATTCCTAATCAACATATCTTCAAAACCTCTTCAATTGCTACTTGTTTCAACAAGGTTTTTGATTGCAAAAAGAGGAGAAACTCAAGTTTGGAGGTAAGAACGTCCTTCTCCTCTAAACTATCAGTTCTTTACTGAAATTCCTAAGTTTTCAATCCTTAATTGATGTTTAATTAAAGGTTTTTAAGTGGTGAAATGGATCTTGGCTTATAATGCAAGATTTTGATGATTTTTGGTGATTTTCGTTAGATCTGATTAATCTGTGATTTGAGATGTGTTTTTAATGTTAAATGAACTCTAAATTGATAAGGAATTGAGTTTTGATTGATGCAATCCCGGATAGGTTGAGTTTCCTAAGTTTAGCTTGTGTTTTAAGGTTGTTTTTGATGTGATCTTGTGGATCTAATGTTGTTGGAGGTATAAGGATGTTAATAGGTTGTTTTTAGATGTTATATGATGTTTATGGAAGTGTGGTTTTGCTGGTTTATGGCTGGGCTTTGTTTAGAAGTGGTTTGGATGCATTTTCAGTTGTGTTTGGTGGCCGAAAATGGAGGTTGGATGAGAGCAGCGAGTTTAGGTGCTTTCATTGAAGCAATTAATGCATGATGATGCATTAATCCTCTGCTTTGATGTGTTGAAACAGGGGAGGCATCTTTGGATCCAAGAGTTGTTGATCCGGAAGATTGATTTGGTGCTTTGGCTTGAAGCAAAGTGGAAATCGGTGAGTGAAGTTGGGTTTTCATCTTTTAAACCAAGGTTTGAAGGTTTTGGGAGCTTAGTTTAAGTCTAAACAACTTTGCTAAGCTCAAGTGTAAGTTTTCGGAATTTCTCTCTAGTGGTGGCCATGATTTTGTTGTGATGCAAAATGGTTATTTGCATGTTTTAATTACTGTTTTGAAAGCATGTTTTAGCATTGTTTTTGCTGATGATGTAAGCCATATGTTGAAGGTAACTCTAGGTAGGAGTTCCTTGATTTTGTACATTTATTAAATGTGGATTGATGCTTTGAAATGCATGATGAAATTGGCTTGGTTTAATGCTTTAAAACAGTGGATTAAATGATGAAAATGATGTTTATTGGCAAGTGATGTTTTGAAAAGGTTAAGGTCACTAAGGTGGTTAAAAGTCCTTGAGTGAGCCTTGTTACTTAAGAACATCAAGGTGGTTAAAAGTCCTTGGATGATTCTTGTTGCGGACACTAAGGTGGTTAAAAGTCCTTAGGTGATCCTTTCCATGGTGTTTAAAAGTCCATGGGGCCATGGTGTTTAAAAGTCCATGGGGCCAAGGTGTTTAAAAGTCCTTGGGGCCAAGGTGTTTAAAAGTCCTTGGGGTGATTCAAGCTTTGGACACAAAGGTGGTTAAAAGTCCTTGTGTGGTCCTCATTCATGGTGTTTAAAAGTCCATGTCCAAGGTGTTTAAAAGTCCTTGGGGCCAAGGTGTTTAAAAGTCCTTGGGAAGTTGATGAACTTGTTTTAAGGAATGGAATGTATCACTTGAGCCAATATGACATGTTATGTTTATGTTGAAGCATGAGATTGCTTGTTTAAAGTATGCTTTTGAGCATGTGCAAAGGTTGATTTAAAGCATGTTTGTAAATGTTTTTAATTGCATTATTGAATGGTTTTTAAGAGCATTCCTCACTAAGCTTTTTCTTACGCTCTCTTCATTTTCTTAATTCAATAATGCAGAGCATTAAAGAACCTTGAGGGCAGCAAGGAGGGCAAGCATTCAAGTACAAGTAAGGCTCAATGTATGGAAGGTTTTATAAGTACTTTTTAGCTTTTGGGTAATTTGGCAATGGGGGACAAATGTGTATGTTTTGGGAGGTGTTTGGAACTCCCTAAGTATGTTGAATGATGATAAGATTGCTGGTTTTTGCATTGGATCTTTACATGCTTGTTTTGGAAGTTTTGTGTTTGAGTAGCTAGCTTGTGTAGGAAGCATGCCTATAGAATTGGGGCTTTTTGCATATGATGTTGTTCTAATGATTTGATGATGCTTGCAAGTCATATATATGTTGAATTGCATGTTGGTAAAGTTTGGTAGCATTTGGAGCATGTTTGAATGATCTATTGCATGTTTTGGAATGCATTTTGCTGCAATCTGTGCAGGCGTTTCGGAACAGTGTGCACCGTTTCGGAACGGGTGCCTTGCATGAACCCAGGCGTCCGAAACGGTATGCACCATTTCGAAACGGTTTGGCCTCTGCCAAGCCCATTTTTCGGAACCCGTTGCGGAACGGCCCGTGTTTCGAAACGGGGTCTACCTGTTTCGGAACGGTCGACCGTTAGGGGCTGACATTGGCAGTTATATGTTTTGGATTGTTTGCGTTTTGGTCGTAAATCTATTTTGTTCAATCGTATGAGCTTGGGAAGTCCTTTTGAGCTGAAATTTCACAGAGAAGCATGAAACCTGATTAATTTCAAGTTGGTAACTTTAATTTGGGTTAAGTCCTTTTAATTATCAGAAATTACAATTTGGTCCCTAAAGTTGTAATTTGTTCAATTGGGTCCCTGTTTGATCTCTGATGTTTGTGATCTTTGAGTATGATGTTTGTGTGATCACAATTAGGACTAACGTGCATCTAGACAAGATTAAAAAGAAAAAAAAAAGGGTCGTTAATCAAGGTTGACTTTCGGGTTGACTTTGGTTTTCCCCGTGTGACTTTCTTAATTCGGGTCAACCGTCTAGGCCGGGTTAAGGGGGTTACATTTGGTGGTATCAGAGCTGAGTTCTCGAGTAATTGGGAATTAATGTATGCATGATTGAAGTATGTTTGCCTTGTATGCTTGTGGTTCGAAAGCATGTTTAGTGGCTTGTGTTTTGGATGCAATTGAGACGTATGTTGTGATGTTCCATGTTGAGGGTACCCATTGCCAAACAAAAGCTAATGAAATGATGTTGATTTTGAATGAAATTTAGCTTGAATACTTGGATTGCTTATCTTGCTGGGCCTGACTTGTTTTATTTTGCATTGTGATTGCATGGTAAAAGTATGGCACCACGTAGAGAGTTAAGAGGTAGTGTGCGAGCTACGGCTCCCAATGAGAACGAGAATGAAGAGTGTAACCCCCTTAACCCGGCCTAGACGGTTGACCCGAATTAAGAAAGTCACATGGGGAAAACCAAAGTCAACCCGAAAGTCAACCTTGATTAACGACCCTTTTTTTTTCTTTTTAAACTTTTCTAGATGCACATTAACCCTAATTGTGATCACACAAACATCATACTCAAAGATCACAAACATCAGAGATCAAACAGGGACCCAATTGAACAAATTCCAACTTTAGGGACCAAATTGTAATTTCTGATAAATAAAAGGACTTAACCCAAATTAAAGTTACCATCTTGAAATTATTCAGGTTTCATGCTTCTTTGTGAAGATTCAGCTCAAAAGGACTTTCCAAGCTCACACAATTGAACATACAAGATTCAGGACCAAAACGTAAACAATTCAAAACACATAACTGCCCATGTCAGCTCCCTAACGGTCGGACGTTCCGAAACGGCTCGACCCTGTTCCGAAACACGGGCCGTTCCGAAACCGACCAACACCGTTCCGAAACACGGCCTTGGCAGAGACCAAACCGTTTCGAAACGGTGCACACCGTTTCGGACGCCTGGGTTCGTGTAAGGCACCCGTTCCGAAACGGTGCATACTGTTCCGAAACGCCTACACAGATTGCAGCAAACAAGCATACCAAATCATGCAATTGATCATCCAAACATGCTCCAAACGTCACCAAACTTTACCAGCATGCAATTAAACATATATATGACTTATAGGAACCAACAAATCAACAATACAATATCATAAGCAAAAAGCCCCAATTCTATAGGCATGCTTCCTACACAAGTTAGCCACTCAAGCTTCAACTTCCAAAACAAGCATATAAGGTTCCAATCCAAAACCAGCAATTAAAACAACATTTAACATATTTAGGGAGTCTCAAACACCTCCCAAATCATACACATTGGTCCCCCTTTGCCAAAACACACAAAAGCTAAATGTTTAACAAAACCTTCCATACTTTGAGCTTCTCTTGAACTTGATTGCTTGACCTTTCTTGCTGCCCCTCAAAAACTCTAATGCTCTGCATTACTGAATTAAGAAAACGTAGAGAGCGTAAGCAAAAGCTTAGTGAGGCATGCTCATTAAAAACAATTCAATAATGCAATTAAAACCATTTATAAAACATGCTCAAAATCAATCCTTGTACATGCTCAAAGCATACTTAAAACAAGCAATCTCATGCTTCAACATAAACCTTAAAACAAGCATCTCATGCTTCACAAATTACTCAGCATGTCATATTGGCTCAAGTGATACATTTCATTTCATAAAACAAGTTCAACAACTTTCCCAAGGACTTTTAAACACCTTGGCCATGGACTTTTAAACACCATGAATAAGGACCACACAAGGACTTTTAACCACCTTTGTGTCCAATGCTTGAATCACCCCAAGGACTTTTAAACACCTTGGCCCCAAGGACTTTTAAACACCTTGGCCCCATGGACTTTTAAACACCATGGAAGGATCACCTAAGGACTTTTAACCACCTTAGTGTCCGCAACAAGACTCATCCAAGGACTTTTAACCACCTTGATGATCTTAAGTAACAAGGCTCACTCAAGGACTTTTAACCACCTTAGTGACCTTAACATTTTCAAAACACCACTTGCCAATATACATCATTATCATCATTTAATCCACTGTTTTAAAGCATTAAACCAAGCCATCTTCATCATGCATTTCAAAGCATCAAACTACATCATTTCAATGTATAAAAGCAAGGAACTCCTACCATGAGTTACCTTCAACATATGGCTTATATAATCAGCAAAATCCATGCTAAAACATGCTTCCAAAACAGTAATTAAAACATGCAAATCATCACTTTGCAAAACATCAAAACTTGGCCATCATTAGAGAGAAAATCCGAAAACTTACACTTGAGCTTAGCAAAGTTGTTTAGACTTAAACTAAGCTCCCAAAACCTTCAAACCTTGGTTTTAAAGCTGAAAATCCATTTTCCCAAATGCACTCACCAATTTCCACTTTGCTTCAAGCCAAAGCACCAAATCAAGCCTCCGGATCAACAACTCTTGGATCCAAGGATGCCTCCCCTATTTCAACACATTAAAGCAGAGGATTAATGCATCATCATGCATTAATTGCTTCAATGAAAGCATCTAAACTTGCTGCTCTCACATAACCTCCATTTTCGGCCACCAAACACAACCGAAAATGCATCCAAAACACTTCCAAACAAAGCCCAGCCATAAACCAGCAAAACCTCACTTCCATTAACATCATATAACATCTAAAAACAACCTATTAACAACCTTATACCTCCAGCAACAACAGATCACCAAGATCACCACAAAAACTACCTTAAAACACAAGCTAAACTTAGGAAACTCAACCTATCCGGGATTGTATCAATCAAAACTCGTTTCCTTATCAATTTAGAGATCATTTAACATCAAAAACACTTCTCAAATCACAGATTTAACAGATCAAACGAAAATCATGTGAAATCATCAAAATCTTGCATAATTAGCCAAGATCTATAAATCAACTTAAAAGCCTTTAATTAATCATCAATTTAGGATTGAAAACTTAGGAATTTCAGTAAAGAACTTGAAGTTTAGAGGAGAAGGACGTTCTTACCTCCAAACTTGAGTTTCTCCTCTTTTTGGAATGAAAATCCTTGATGAAACTTGTAGAAATTGAAGAGGTTTTGAAAATACAATGATTAGGGATTAAATGAGAGTTGAAAGGAGGAATTTAGGTGAGAAAATCAGAAACAAAACTCTTGAAATGGAGTGTTTGGGTTGAGAGAAAAAGAGAGAAAGAAAAAGAGAAGTTAGTTGAGAAAATAGCAAAAAATGAGATTTCCCTCCTTTATGAAATCTTTAAAAATCAGAATTATAACTCAAAATATTTTAGAAAAATCTGGAGAAACTCCCTTTGGGTAAATAGCTCCTTAAAGATTCAAAGTTTCAACCCTTTATAAAACAGCCACCAAACTTTCAAAAATTACATTTTGGTCACTAGCCAAAATGTCACCCTTCCAAAACTCATTTTCCAAAATTGATTTCACAGTTCACTTAATTATATTAAAAGATGATTTTAGAACATTTTTCCATATTTTTAATGCAACCCGAACTAGGCTTTCCTAATTTAACCTCTTACGATTCGAACAGCACTTTGACCAACCGGTCAACGCCCAAGACTTCTAAGCCCAAAACCGGGGCGTTAAGAGGTAGTGTGCGAGCTACGGCTCCCAATGAGAACGAGAATGAAGAGAATACAGGTAGTGCAGTGTTACCCCCTCCTCCGCCTGGTGGTGGTGCTGGAGGTGAACGAGCTGAAGCTGCAGCTGGTGCTGGAGCTGCTGGACCAGAGGTTGGTCAGGGGCAAGCTATGCCTGATATGTCTATGCTGGTACAAGCTATTGCGGGTGCTTTTTGAGCAGCAGTAGCTGGAGCTCAAGGAGCTGGGCATCAGGGAGATGCTGGAGTTAGACTACCTTTGGAGCGTCTGCGCAGTCTTGGTGGGACTGAGTTCAGGGGTATGTCTGCTGAGAGTTCGGAAGCTTGGCTAGAGAGTACCAAGCGTATCTTGGGTCAGATGAGCTGCACGGATGTGCAAAAGTTGGGATGTGTTGTGTCCTTGCTGCAGGACGATGCGTATACGTGGTGGACGACCACCATAGCTCGGATGGCTGAAGCTGATGTTAATTGGACATTCTTTCAGAATGTGTTCAAGAGGAGATATCTTGGAGTGAGATATCTTGATGAGAAAAAGCGTGAATTCATGTCTCTTACCCAAGGGAGCATGAGTGTGGCTGAGTACGAAGTGCAGTTTGTGCGACTCAGTCAGTATGCACCGGAGCTGATACCTGATGAGCGGGAGAGGTGTGAAAGGTTCCGTTATGGTTTGGTGACGGAAGTAAAGACATATATGTTGGCTGCTGAGTATAATGATTTTGATGTGTTGGTGAGCCGATCCAAGGACATTGAGATGAACTTGGGTTTATCTGCGAAAGGTGCTGGAGCGAGTTCTGGCAAGAGAGCTGCTGAGTATAGTTCCGGAGGTGGAAGGAACAAGAGGGGACGTGATCAGAAGTATCAGTCCTCAGCCAAGAGAGGTGGTGGTGCACCTGCTAGAGGTGGTTATGCAAGAGCTGATCCTAGTGCTTGCTGGATCTGTGGTTCGCATGGTCACATGAAGCGTGACTGTCCTCGTGCTGTGAGGGAGGTGCAAGCCCCTGTAGTGGCAGCTGGTAATGGATGCTGGAATTGTGGTTCTGTTGAGCATCTGAGGCGAGATTGTCCGAGGTTGGCTGGTGGCCAAGAGCGTGCTCCTGTTGTTGCTGCACCGCAGAGAGGTCGTGGGCGCGGCCGTGGTAATTTCCAGAGGAGAGAGGAAGGTGGTCGTGGAGTAGCTCATGTTGTGGCTATTCAGCCTGAGGGTGGAGGCCAAGCTAGGGTGTATGCTCAGCGCGAGGGGAGGAATGATGCGGATGTGATTGCAGGTACCTTTACTTTGCAATCCTTGTCATTGCTTTCTTTGATTGATTCTGGATCTACGCATTCATACATTTTGCGTGAGCATGCTGAATTGCTTGGTTTGCCTGTTGAGTCTTTGGATGTTGGTGTTCGTGTCACTAGTTCTTTTGGTGAAACTGTTGTGACTCGAAGGCTTTATAGAAGGTGTCCCTTGGTTGTTCAAGAACATGTCTTTCATGTTGATCTTATGGAGTTGCCCTTTTATGGTTTTGATGTGATCCTTGGTATGGATTGGCTTGCTGAGCATCGTGCTGTGGTAGATTGTGAAAATAAGCGGGTTTCGCTTAAGCTTGCGGATGATTATGAAGTTGTTGTGGTTGGTGAGAATGTGAAGTTTCTTGCTAATGTGGTGTCTACCTTGGAGGCGAGTAGGATGCTGAGGCAAGGTTGCGAAGCT
This sequence comes from Hibiscus tridactylites, assembly GCA_958450335.1. Lineage (NCBI taxonomy): Eukaryota > Viridiplantae > Streptophyta > Magnoliopsida > Malvales > Malvaceae > Hibiscus > Hibiscus tridactylites. Next base: position 57,474,571 of record OY288279.1, on the reverse strand, counting down.
TATCTAGTTTTTGTGATGAATCCTAGCTCTAAGGACTTGAGGGTGCAAGATATCAAGGTTGTGAAGGAATTTCCTGGTGTTTTTCCTGAGGAGTTGCCTGGTTTACCTCCTAATCGCGAGGTGGAGTTTGGAATTGAGCTGTATGAGAATACAACTCCTGTGTCCATTACTCCCTATAGAATGGCACCTAAGCAGCTGAAGGAGCTGAAGACGCAGTTGCAAGAGCTGCTAGATCGTGGTTTCATCCGGCCGAGTGTGTCACCTTGGGGAGCACCAGTCTTGTTTGTGAAGAAGAAAGATGGCACTATGAGGATGTGCATTGATTACCGTCAGCTGAACAAGTTGACTATCAAGAATCGGTATCCTTTGCCGAGGATTGATGATCTCTTTGATCAATTTCGGGGAGCTGCAGTGTTCTCTAAGATTGACTTGAGGTCAGGGTATTATCAGTTGAAGGTGAAGGATGTGGATGTGCCTAAGACAGCTTTCAGGACAAGGTATGGGCATTATGAGTTCCTTGTGATGCCGTTTGGGTTGACAAATGCTCCTGCTGCTTTCATGGACATGATGAATCGTGTGTTTCATGAATACCTGGACAAGTTCGTTGTGGTGTTCATTGATGATATCCTCGTGTACTCGCGTACTGAGGAGGAGCACGAAGAGCATTTGTGGATTGTGCTGCAGGCTTTGTTGGAGAATCAGCTTTATGCTAAGCTGAGCAAGTGTGAGTTCTGGCTTAAGGAGGTGGTGTTTCTTGGGCATGTGGTCTCAGCTGAGGGGATTCGTGTTGATCCTCAGAAGATTGAGGCGGTGATGAATTGGAAAGTTCCTAAGTCTGTTCATGAGGTCCGTAGTTTCCTTGGTTTGGCGGGATACTACCGGAGGTTTGTGGATGGTTTTTCCAAGATTGCTGCTCCTTTGACGAAGCTGTTGCAGAAGGATGTTAAGTATGAGTGGACAGAAGCGAGACAGCAGGCTTTTGAGAAGCTTAAGGCGGCTTTGACGCAAGCTCCTATCTTGAATCAGCCTGAATCAGGGAAAGAGTTTGTGGTCTATAGTGATGCATCCTATGTTGGTTTGGGATGTGTGCTGATGCAAGAGGGTAAGGTTGTGGCTTATGCGTCGCGGCAGTTGAAGGTGCATGAGCGCAACTATCCTACGCATGACATTGAGCTGGCTGCAGTGGTGTTTGCTCTGAAGATCTGGAGACATTATCTGTATGGTGAGAAGTGTACTGTGTACACGGATCACAAGAGTTTGATGTATCTGATGTCTTAGAAGGAGTTGAATCTTAGACAGCGGCGTTGGTTGGAGTTGCTCAAGGATTATGATATGACGATTGAGTATCACCCTGGAAAGGCTAATGTTGTTGCGGATGCCTTGAGTAGGAAGGTAGCTGTTGAGCTGAGAGCTATGTTTGCTAGCTTGAGCATATCGCGAGATGGTGGTCTTGTTGCTGAGTTGCAAGTGAAACCATCTTTGGTTCAGTTGATCAAGGAAAAGCAGTTGTTGGATGATTCCTTTGTGTCTCATGTTCAGGATATCGCGGAGGGTAGACCTTCGGATTTCTGCTTTAATGAGGATGGTGTGTTGTGTTTTGGGAGTTGGATAGTAGTGCCTGCTGATGTTGAGTTGAGGCGTGCTATTCTGACTGAAGGTCATAGTAGTCCTTTTGCTATGCACCCTGGTAGTACTAAGATGTACCGTGATCTTCGTGATGAGTACTATTGGGTGGGTTTGAAGAAGGATGTTGCGGAGTTTGTGAGCAAGTGTTTGGTGTGTCAGCGAGTTAAGGCTGAGCATCAGGTTCCTTCTGGTTTGTTGCAACCGTTGAAAATCCCTGAATGGAAGTGGGAGAGGGTTACCATGGATTTTGTATCTGGTTTACCTTTGTCTCCATCAAAGAAGAATTCTGTTTGGGTGATTGTGGATCGCTTGACGAAGTGTGCGCATTTCTTGCCTGTGCATACTACGTTTTCTTTGGATAAGCTGGCAGAGCTGTACATTGCTGAGATTGTGCGGCTGCATGGTGTGCCTAAGTCGATTGTGTCAGATAGGGATCCGAGGTTCACATCGCGTTTCTGGCAGTGTTTGCATCAAGCCTTGGGTACAAGGTTGCATTTCAGTACATCCTATCATCCTCAGTCGGGTGGTCAGTCTGAGCGGGTTATCCAGATTTTGGAGGATATGTTGAGGTGTTGCGTGATTGAGTTCCAAGGTTCTTGGGAGAAGCATCTGCCTTTGGTTGAGTTCGCTTATAACAATAGTTATCAGGCAAGTATACAGATGGCACCTTATGAGGCTCTGTATGGGAGGAAGTGTAGGACTCCTCTTTGTTGGGCTGAAACTGGTCAAAAGTTGGTTTCGATGCCGGCTTTGTTGAAAGGGACTACCGAGAAGGTGAAGCTCATTTGTGAGCGGTTGAAGGCTGCCTCTGATCGGCAAAAGTCTTACGCGGATTTGAAGCGTAAGGAGATAGAGTATGCGGTGGGTGACCGTGTGTTCTTGAAGGTTTCGCCTTGGAAGAAGGTGATGAGGTTTGGCCGGAAGGGTAAGTTGAGCCCTCGGTACATTGGACCATATGAGGTGGTAGAGCGTGTGGGTCCTGTTGCGTATCGGCTGAGGTTACCTCAGGAGTTGGAGAAGATTCATGATGTGTTCCATGTTTCTATGCTCCGAAAGTATAGATCTGATCCTTCGCATGTGATGCCTGTGGAGGATGTGGTTTTGAATCCGGATTTGACCTATGATGAGGAACCGGTGAAGGTTCTGGATTCGGATAGCAAGGTTCTTCGTGGCAAGACCATTGAGTTGGTGAAGGTGCTGTGGAAGCATCGAGGTGTTGAAGAAGCCACGTGGGAGCGGAAGGAGGACATGCTGAAGCAGTTTCCTTATCTCTTTCCTTCAGGTAAATTTCGAGGACGAAATTTCTTAAGGGGGGGAGAGTTGTAACGCCCCGGTTTTGGGCTTAGGAGTTTTGGGCGTTGACCGGTTGGTCAAAGTGCTGTTCGAATCTAAGGAGGTGAAATTAGGAAAGCCTAGTTCGGGTTGCATTAAAAATATGGAAAAATGTTCTAAAATCATCTTTTAATATAATTAAGTGAACTATGAAATCAATTTTGGAAAATGAGTTTTGGAAGTCTGACATTTTGGCTAGTAACCAAAATGTAATTTTCGCAAGTTTGGTGACTGTTTTATAAAGGGTTGAAACTTTGAATCTTTAAGGAGCTATTTACCCAAAGGGAGTTTCTCCAGATTTTTCTAAGATATTTTAAGTCTAAATTCTGATTTTAAAAGATATTAAAAGTGGAGGGAAAGCCATTTGGCTATTTTTGGATTTTGTAACCAACTTTTCCCAATTTTCTTTCTCTCATTTTCTCTCAACCCAAACACATTCTCTCCAGAGAATTGGTTCTGATTTCTTCACCTAAATCCCTCCTTTCAACTCTCATTTGATTCCTAATCAACATATCTTCAAAACCTCTTCAATTGCTACTTGTTTCAACAAGGTTTTTGATTGCAAAAAGAGGAGAAACTCAAGTTTTGAGGTAAGAACGTCCTTCTCCTCTAAACTATCAGTTCTTTACTGAAATTCCTAAGTTTTCAATCCTTAATTGATGTTTAATTAAAGGTTTTTAAGTGGTGAAATGGATCTTGGCTTATAATGAAAGATTTTGATGATTTTTGGTGATTTTCGTTAGATCTGATTAATCTGTGATTTGAGATATGTTTTTGATGTTAAATGAACTCTAAATTGATAAGGAATTGAGTTTTGATTGATGCAATCCCGGATAGGTTGAGTTTCCTAAGTTTAGCTTGTGTTTCAAGGTTGTTTTTGAGGTGATCTTGTGGATCTGATGTTGCTGGAGGTATAAGGATGTTAATAGGTTGTTTTTAGATGTTATATGATGTTTATGGAAGTGTGGTTTTGCTGGTTTATGGCTGGGCTTTGTTTAGAAGTGGTTTGGATGCATTTTCGGTTGTGTTTGGTGGCCGAAAATGGAGGTTGGATGAGAGCAGCGAGTTTAGGTGCTTTCATTGAAGCAATTAATGCATGATGATGCATTAATCCTCTGCTTTGATGTGTTGAAACAGGGGAGGCATCTTTGGATCCAAGAGTTGTTGATCCGGAAGCTTGATTTGGTGCTTTGGCTTGAAGCAAAGTGGAAATCGGTGAGTGAAGTTGGGTTTTCAGCTTTTAAACCAAGGTTTGAAGGTTTGGGGAGCTTAGTTTAAGTCTAAACAACTTTGCTAAGCTCAAGTGTAAGTTTTCGGAATTTCTCTCTAGTGGTGGCCATGATTTTGTTGTGATGCAAAATGGTTATTTGCATGTTTTAATTACTGTTTTGAAAGCATGTTTTAGCATTGTTTTTGCTGATGATGTAAGCCATATGTTGAAGGTAACTCTAGGTAGGAGTTCCTTGATTTTGTACATTTATTAAATGTGGATTGATGCTTTGAAATGCATGATGAAATTGGCTTGGTTTAATGCTTTAAAACAGTGGATTAAATGATGAAAATGATGTTTATTGGCAAGTGATGTTTTGAAAAGGTTAAGGTCACTAAGGTGGTTAAAAGTCCTTGAGTGAGCCTTGTTACTTAAGAACATCAAGGTGGTTAAAAGTCCTTGGATGATTCTTGTTGCGGACACTAAGGTGGTTAAAAGTCCTTAGGTGATCCTTTCCATGGTGTTTAAAAGTCCATGGGGCCATGGTGTTTAAAAGTCCATGGGGCCAAGGTGTTTAAAAGTCCTTGGGGCCAAGGTGTTTAAAAGTCCTTGGGGTGATTCAAGCTTTGGACACAAAGGTGGTTAAAAGTCCTTGTGTGGTCCTCATTCATGGTGTTTAAAAGTCCATGGCCAAGGTGTGTAAAAGTCCTTGGGGCCAAGGTGTTTAAAAGTCCTTGGGAAGTTGATGAACTTGTTTTAAGGAATGGAATGTATCACTTGAGCCAATATGACATGTTATGTTTATGTTGAAGCATGAGATTGCTTGTTTAAAGTATGCTTTTGAGCATGTGCAAAGGTTGATTTAAAGCATGTTTGTAAATGTTTTTAATTGCATTATTGAATGGTTTTTAAGAGCATTCCTCACTAAGCTTTTGCTTACGCTCTCTTCGTTTTCTTAATTCAATAATGCAGAGCATTAAAGAACCTTGAGGGCAGCAAGGAGGGCAAGCATTCAAGTACAAGTAAAGCTCAATGTATGGAAGGTTTTATAAGTACTTTTTAGCTTTTGGGTAATTTGGCAATGGGGGACCAATGTGTATGTTTTGGGAGGTGTTTGGAACTCCCTAAGTATGTTGAATGATGATAAGATTGCTGGTTTTTGCATTGGATCTTTACATGCTTGTTTTGGAAGTTATGTGTTTGAGTAGCTAGCTTGTGTAGGAAGCATGCCTATAGAATTGAGGCTTTTTGCATATGATGTTGTTCTGATGATTTGATGATGCTTGCAAGTCATATATATGTTGGATTGCATGTTGGTAAAGTTTGGTAGCATTTGGAGCATGTTTGAATGATCTATTGCATGTTTTGGAATGCATTTTGCTGCAATCTGTGCAGGCGTTTCGGAACAGTGTGCACCGTTTCGGAACGGGTGCCTCGCATGAACCCAGGCGTCTGAAACGGTATGCCCCGTTTCGAAACGGTTTGGCCTCTGCCAAGCCCATGTTTCGGAACTCGTTGCGGAACGGCCCGTGTTTCGAAACGGGGTCTACCTGTTTCGGAACGGTCGACCGTTAGGGGCTGACATTGGCAGTTATATGTTTTGGATTGTTTGCGTTTTGGTCCTAAATCTTGTTTGTTCAATCGTATGAGCTTGGGAAGTCCTTTTGAGCTGAAATTTCACAGAGAAGCATGAAACCTGATTAATTTCAAGTTGGTAACTTTAATTTGGGTTAAGTCCTTTTAATTATCAGAAATTACAATTTGGTCCCTAAAGTTGTAATTTGTTCAATTGGGTCCCTGTTTGATCTCTGATGTTTGTGATCTTTGAGTATGATGTTTGTGTGATCACAATTAGGACTAACGTGCATCTAGACAAGATTAAAAAGAAAAAAAGGGTCGTTAATCAAGGTTGACTTTCGGGTTGACTTTGGTTTTCCCCGTGTGACTTTCTTAATTCGGGTGAACCGTCTAGGCCGGGTTAAGGGGGTTACACCGGGAAAGGCTAATGTAGTGGCGGATGCCTTGAGCAGGAAAGTGGCGGTAGAGTTAAGGGCTATGTTTGCTAGCTTGAGCAATTCGCGAGATGGAGGTCTTGTTGCTGAATTGCAAGTGAAACAACCTCTGATTCAGTTGATAAAGGATAAGCAGTTGTTGGATGATTCTTTGTTGCCACATGTGCAAAATATTGTTGGGGATAGACCATCGGATTTTAGTTTTAATGATGATGGAATTCTATGTTTTGGAAATCGGATAGTAGTGTCGAATGTTGTGGAGTTGAGGCGTACTATTATTACCGAAGCTCATAGTAGTCCTTTTGCTATGCACCCCGGTAGTACAAAGATGTACCGTGATCTGAAGGATGAGTACTATTGGGTGGGTTTGAAGAAAGATGTTGCGGAATATGTAAGTAAGTGCATAGTTTGTCAGCGGGTTAAGGCTGTGCATCAGTTTCCTTCAGGGTTGTTACAATCGTTGAGGGTTCCTGAATGGAAGTGGGAAAGAATCACCATGGACTTTGTGTCTGGTTTGCCTTTGTCGCCATCGAAGAAGAATTCGGTGCGGGTGATTGTGGATCACCTTACGAAGTGTGCACATTTCTTACCTGTGCATACTACGTATACCTTGGATAAGCATGCGGAGTTGTACATTGTTGAGATTGTGCGTCGACATGGGGTACCAAAATCTATAGTGTCGGATAGAGATCCGAGGTTCACATCGCGATTTTGGGAATGTTTGCATCAAGCTTTGGGTACGCGGCTGAATTTTAGTACTTCTTATCATCCACAGACGGATGGACAACCTGAGCGTGTTATCCAAGTGCTTGAGGATATGTTGAGGTGCTGCGTGATTGAGTTTCAAGGCTATTGGGAGAAGCATTTGCCTTTGGTGGAGTTTGCTTATAATAACAACTACCAGGAAAATATTCAAATGGCACCTTATGAAGCCTTGTATGGGAGGAAGTGCAAAACTCCTCTTTGATGGGCTGAAACAGGTCAGAAGTTGGTCTCAATGTCGGCTTTGTTAAAATGAACCACCGAGAAGGTGAAGCTCATTTGTGAACGGTTGAAGGCAGCTTCTGATCGGCAGAAGTCTTACACGGATTTGAAGCATAAGGAGATTGAGTTTGCGGTGGGTGACCGTGTGTTCTTAAAGGTTTCACCTTGGAAGAAGGTGATGAGATTTGGCCAGAAGGGTAAGTTGAGCCCTAGGTATATTGGACCATACGAGGTGATAGAACATGTGGGTCCTGTTGCTTATAAGTTGAGACTACCACAAGAGTTAGAGAAGATACATGATGTGTTTCATGTATTCATGCTTCGGAGGTATAGATCGGATCATTCACATGTTATGCCCGTGGAGGAAGTTGAGTTGAATCCAGATTTGACCTATGATGAGAAGCCGATTGAGATTGTGGATTCGGACAATAAAGTTCTTTGAGGTAAGACCATTGAGCTGGTTAAGGTGTTGTGGAGGCATCGTGGTGTTGAGGAAGCCACGTGGGAAAGAAAATATGATATGAAGAAGCAGTTTCCTTACCTTTTTCCTCCAGGTAAATTTCGAGGACGAAATTTCTTTAGAGGGAGAGAGTTGTAACACCCCAAATTTGGGCCTAGATGTATAGAGTCGAAACAGGATCGGTCTGGGAAACTGTTCGGATCTAAAAGGGGGTTTTAGGGAACACCTAGTTCGGGATGCTTTAAAAATATAGAAAAACATCTAAAAATTCTCATTTAATATATAAAAGAGAATGGTGAAATAAATTTTACAAAATAAGGTTTGGAAATACTACATTTCAGTGTAGTGACCAAATCGCAGCTTTTGCAAAGTTTAGTAGTGACTGTTTTGTAAAGGATTTAATTAATGTTTTCATCAGATTTTTCTTTAATTTGGGTGATTTAATTAATGATTTAATTAAAGAAAATAAAGGTGATTAAAATAGAAAAACTACCTTTGACTTTTCATAACAACTTTTTACTAATTTTCTCCCATTTCATTTTCTCTCAAAATCCTATCAACCAAACATTTTTTCTCCAGCAAATGTACTTTGATTTCCACTTCATTTGATGAGATTTCAATCTCTCTTTGATTCCTAATCAATCCTTCAATAAATCCACTTGATTTCTACATTGATTTTTCAAGAAAACTTGCCCAAATCAAAGAGAAATCACCCATTAGAGGTAAGCTTCGTCCTTCTCCTCTAATGATCAGTTATTTACTGAAATACCCAAATTATCAATCCCTTGTTAATGATTTTTAAGTGGTTTTAATGTTAGAAACAAGAAATTGGCTTAAAACTCAAGATTTTGGAAGAGATCTTGAAGAATTTTGTGGTGATTGATTGGGATCTGTTTTGAGATGGTTTTCTAATGTATTTTGGATGTTAGATGATGTTATAAATGAGGTTTTAACAATCCAATCTCGAATAGGTTGTTTTTCCTAAGTTTTTGCTTGTTAAAATGGTGGTTTTGGGGTGATTTTGGTGTTTTGCTATAGCTTGAGGTATAAGGACGTGGTTGTGTTAGTTTTTGATGTTAATTGATGTTTAGAAATTATTAGAAGTGATGGATCTTGGCTGGATTTGATTTTGGAAGAGTTTGGAGGTGATTTCGGTAGTGTTTAGTAGCCGAAATGTGGTTTTTGTGTAGAGCAGCGAGTTTAGGTGTGTGGCTGAATATTTCAATGCATGATGATGAATTAATCCTCTTCTCTTATGTGTTTAAAACAGGGGAGACATCTTCGGACACCTTTGGAGTTGATTCGGAAGCTTAGATAGCGTTTCGGCAAGCAAGGGAAACGTAATCGGTGAGTGCGTATGGTTATAGAACACCTTCCTAAGTCCGGAAGTAAGTATTTGCTAGATTGCTCTCTAGAATGTGGTGATTGTCCCTTAAATGCTTTTACATGCTCATGGTTTTAGATTGATAAATTCCTACTATTTTTATGCATGAATTATGGCATGCGATGATGTCGGAAATGATTTCATAGAGTAACATGTTGTATAATTGAGATTTGAGCTTTTATGTTAAAGCATAGCAAATGTTATGATTTTGAAATTAGATGGGAAAGTTGAGTTTTAATGCATGAAAAATAATAGGTGAGATGTTGGTTTGACATAATATATTGGCATAGATGTTGAGATACTTACCGGACATAATTGATCGATCAATAGGATGAGAGTGCACTATAAACTAAAAATTCGTACGTGCTCTTTGGTTAAGCCAAAGGGAGAGAACCGATGATGGGCATTCCATCGGGTAGGACTTGGTGAAATACCCAAGCTTTGTGGAGATGAGAGATTTTGCCATGTGAGTACGGTGATGTGAGATTCCACCGGAAACTATGTTACTGGACGAGTGAGTACGGTGATGAGAGATGCCACCGGAAGTGTCTAATGAGATGTCCGCATATCCGAGTAATAAATAGATGTGAAATGCCAATATAAAATATGTTATGGTTTTTGATTCACATGTACCTTTGATGTAATGGTTTATGCTATGTGAAATGCATATGTGGTTTGTTTATGAAATGCTTTAGAGTACAAGCATCAGTTTGGCCTTGCCATGAGTTTTGCATTGGTTTAAATGCATGAGATAGAATGAAGGTACATGTGGTTTCAAGGAGAAATTGCTTTGAAAGGTTTACAAGCATGAGATAGAAATGAGCATGTGGTTTAAAAGCTTTTAATGAAAGTGTTTTCAAGTTGTGCATTATTGGGTTTGTTTTCTTTAGAGCATGCCTCACTAAGCATTTGTGCTTACGCTTTCTCTTTTACCAATAATGCAGATAATTGAGGTGTATTCGGGCATCAAGGAAGCTAAATTCATCCAAGGAAGTCAAAGCTCATGTATGGTGAAATTTTCGTACACTTTAGTTTTGATAGATTGGCAATGGGAAACCAAGAATAGTATTTGAGAGATGTGTTAAACTACCTAAGGTTGTGGCATATTTGTTTTAGCTTGTAAGGATTGTAAATGGCCTTAATTGCTTGTTTTGAGGTTGGACTGCCTATTTTGGTTTTGAGATTAGGAAGCATGCCTTTAGAATAATGAAACTTTGTGTTTGATGCCATGATTGTGCTTGAATGTCCCAAATATGTTCCTTACATGTATGATGACTTGTTGGTATGGTTAGAGATTGGGGCATGTTTGAGTATGTATTTGAGTGAAAAACCAGCAAATGCTGTAGTTTCTGGGCAGGGTGTATCAAAACACCCCAAGGTGTTTCGGAACGGGAATCTAAAATGGCCTTGGCGTTTCGAAACGTAGAGAGCTGTTTCGATACATTTTGGCTACTGGATCTATATGTTTCGGAATTGGTCTCGAAACATACCCGCGTACCGAAACAGTCAACGTCGTTCCAATACAGCGTTTTGGTACAGTGAGTAGGTGTTTCGAAACAGGTTACCGTTGGACCCAAATTTGAACTGTTTGATGATTGCATGCTTTACATTTTAGTCATAAATGCTGAGATTGCAATTGCTTGAGCTTGAGATGTCCTTCTAAGCTGAAATTTGGCAGAGAAGCATGTAACATGACTAATTTCAAGGTGGTAACTTTAAAACCATTGAAGTCCCTCTAATTTACAGAAATTACATTTTGGTCCTGAATCTTGTATGAAGTGCAATTGAGTCCTTATATGTTATCTGATCGTTGTGCCTTTCTCAATTGTGCTTCGTGAGTACTCACAAAGGGTTAACAAGTATCTAGACTAGATTAAAATGAAAAAAAGGGTCGTGAATCTAGGTTGACTTTTGGGTTGACTTTGGTTTTCCCCTTGTAATCTTCGTAGTTCAGGTCAATCGTCCAGGTCGGGCTAAGGGGTTACAGTTTCTTTAATGCATGCTTATTTCTTTTTTGTTTGTTTCTATGTTTGTTTAATGCTTAGGGTTGTAAGAGCCTTCGAGAGTTGGCCTTTCCTTAGGTGTGAGTTGAAGTTAGTAATCGAGAGAGCTACCTTTTACATTCTTAGAAAATGGAGTTGGGTGTAGAGAGGCACATCTCTAATCCACCTTAGAGATAAGTGATGGGTTTCAACGACTAGAAAGGATAGAACTTTATGGGTATAGGGAGTGTTAGAGTTTTTGCTGAGAGGTATTGTTGTAGTATTTCCTACTCCCAGTTTCCTTTATAGAGATAGTTGAGGAGCAACCTTAGCAAATCCTACTGGGCATAGAGTAAGCTAGTGAGATAAGCCCTAGTTGAGAGCTAAAGAATAGGTTAACTAGGCAACCCATCCAGTCATCCCCAAGTGAGTTTCGCATACGTAAGAGGGCCTGTTAAGTCTGCAGATTTCAACATGTTATTTTTATCTTTGTTGCTACATCATTTATCCATCTGATTCTATTTGCCAAAGCATTGTCTATTTGACATGTATACTTGCACCAGATTTGTGTTTCATTTATAGTACACTACACAGTGCAAACAATTGCTCAGCAAAGAATATCATTCTTTTGTTGTGGAAGAAGTCTCTAGCCTCTCAACCTTTCTCTTATCGGTGACAAAATCCTTAAGGAACTTTGCATAAGTGGAAATTTGGTAAATAGCTTCCAAAAATGGGACATTGATGTGCTGTTGGTCAAGGATATCTACAAATTTCTTGAACTGAAGGTCTTCATTATGATTCTTTAATCTTTGAGGGAAGGGTGGTAGGGGTCTAACTTCTTCCTCTACTGGTAGAGGTTTGTCTTTTGTTGTAGCAAAACTCTGTCTTCCATCAACAGGTTCCCTGGTTGAGCCCTTACTCTTGTCCTTCTCGAGAGATGAATCTTCATGCGCTTTGGGTTCTTCTTGGACAGTTTTGGGGTTAGAATCTTCAGCCTTCTTCTTCCCATCAAACTTATCTTCCTTGTTAAGTTGGATGCCACTCCTTAAAGTGGCTGCACTACATTGTTCCTTGCCATGAGGTTTAGTGACTTCAGTATCACTAGCAAAACTACCATGAGGTCGGACTTGTAGGGCTTGTGCTATTTGACCTACTTGAGTTTCCAAAGCTCTCAAGGATGAGCTATTACTTTGCAACAAGGCACCCTGGCTCTTGATTGATGTTGTATGATCACGAAGTAAAGTCTTGGTGGATGACATAAAGTCTCGAAGAGTAGCCTCCAAAGAGTTTTTTTCACTGAAGATGTTGAACCCTTGTTGTCGTTTTTCCATAGCATATTTTGATGGAAACCTTAGGGTTCAATCTGGTTTTGTTGCCGATTCAAACTTCTGGTATTTTTGTTTCCTTGATTCCCCCGTAAAAGATTTGGATGATGACATCATCCTGTGTTATAGGGGTTCGAGTAAGGGTTGTTGTTGTTTCGATTGTAGTTCCCCACATAGTTGGTAGACTCGTTGTTTTTCGGGCACTCGCTCATATGGTGACTTCCATGACATAGAACACAAGTAGTTGCCGCTACCTTCATTTCCTTTACCTCATTTGGACGTTGGAGGTTCTTCAACATGTTTTTAATGGCCAACAACTGAGCTGAAACAGAGTCATTAGCCTCAAGCTCCAGTGTTCCATGAGTTTTCATCCCTGTTCCAAGTCTAGCAATAGGAAATTGGTAGTCATTGTTCGTTATTCTATCAAGGATATCGAATGCTTCTTCGGTGCCTTGTCCAGCAAAGTTCCATTTTCTGATGCATCTAGCATCATTCTTTTTGGAGCATTGGCACCATTGTAGAACATCACAACTTGCATCCAATCTTGAAAACCATGATTCGTACATTTGCGAAGCATTCCCTTATATCTAACCCAACACTCGTACATCGATTTGTCATCAGCTTGTTGAAAGGAAGCAATGTCTTTCCTTAGCTTAGTGTTCATGTTGGTTGGATTATATCGATGCAAAAAGCATTTGCATAGATCTACCCATGTCTCAATTGATCTAGCGGGTACTCCACCATACCACTCTCTTGCTCGATCACGCATTGAGTAAGGAAATAGCTTAAGTTTCAATACATCGTCATGCACACCTTGTTGTTTAAATGAGTCACACACTTCCAAGATTGCAAGAATGTGTTGCCTAGCATCTTCATAAGGAGATCCACCAAATTGACCAATCGAGTTCAACCTGTTGAACATCGCCGATTTGAGTTTGAAGTGGGCTGACTGAATTTCGGGAGCTACAATCCTAGGGTTGAGATCTTCCAAGATGGAATTCAAACGATCTCTACTAGCTCGTGGATGAACTACAGCTCCGCCATTTGCTACAATATCACCGTGTTCAGGATTATCACATGTTGACCTCCTTGGTTACGACCTCTATACATGACTTCCAAAGCTTGTTGTATACATCTTCTTTCTTAGAAAAATATGTTTAATCTCAGGAACTAATGGTAGTAAGGGTTCATTGGATCTTCCTCGGGTCATGCAACTGCACAACACCTGAAAAAGATAAACAAAAAGAGGTAGTTAATCTATACAAAAAAAGAAAAGTATTGCAAATTCTTAACTTAAAACAATCAATTGCCAATCCCCGACAACAGTGCCAAAACTTGTTACGTGTAAGGGAGTACTATAAATGATACAAAAGTAGTACAAGTATACACGTCGAGGCAAGTAATACAGTGATGAGTGAGTATCGTTGTAACCTCCTTGAACCGGTCAGACCGATAGACCGAACCGAACGAATCACACGGGGAATATTGAAGTAAACCTCGAGGTTTACCTCAATAAACGACCCTTTTTTTCTTTTTTTTCTTTTCTAGATGAAACTTAGGTTCCTATGTGTACACACACAAGTAGTGGGTAAAACATCAACACATTCTCCAAATATTTAAAGCCCATAAAGGTTTAGGGACCATTTTGTAAATTCGATGAACTTTAAGGGCTTTTACCAAATTCAATTTACCAACCTTCAATTAGATTCATTACATGCTTCGCGATGAAGACTCGCCTCGAACAGACCTTTAGAACCCGTCCAATTGCATACAAGGCAAACAAGGACCAAAATGCAAGAAACAAAAACTGAAATGAATTCAAATTTTGCACTCAACGATCTGGTGTTACGGAACAGGGAGTGTTGTATCGGTACGGCCGGTATGAAACATTGATGCCCATTTCGAAACGTGGGACCGTACTAAAACCCCTCCATACACGTTCCGGTACAATGGTTCACAAACGCAAAATGTTCCGGAACGAGCCTCACCGTTCCGAAACATCAAGGCCATTTCAGGCCACCATTCCGAAACAGGTTAGGGCGTTTTGAAACGCCTGGGCCTGCAATTTTCTTAAGAGTTGATTTAATTTAGTTTTCACCCTCCGGAACCATCCCAACAAATGTCCTAACATACATACAACTTAAATACTTATCAAAGGCAACTCATACGCAACATAAACAACATCAAGGCATCATTCATACTTCCAAAAAGATAAAAGCACCAAAAGGCTAAAATCCAGAAGAAAATATATACCAAAACTTAAAGGCCATTTACAAGTCTAAAAATGCATCACAAACTTGCTCAAAACTAGAAAATACCAAATTAAGAACATTCAATGCATCAGAAACCCCCATTGCCCTTATTACTCTATTTCAATAGTACCCCATACTTTTAGCAAAATATCTTGGTGTGATTCCTTGAAGACGCTACCTCCCAAAAGCCTAATTATCTATATTGATGAACAAATAGAGCATAAGCATGTAAGGTTAGTAAGGATTGCTCAAAATCACAAACATCATCAATGCACAAAAACATTTTTCTCTCTTTTCAAAACCATCATGTCTTTCTTATCAAAACATGCACTTTACAATCAAATTCATTGTCTTAAACATCATGCTACATGATCCGATCAAAACCAGCAATTAAACCATTGCTACTGATTTTCCAAGTGTTTCAAGCATAAACACCATTATGCTAAGCTTAAGCCAAAACATGCATCTTTTAAACTATGCATTTGCAACATATTCAACATTATACAAGTCCATTATAACGGCTCACAAGTCATACACAACAATCTCAAAAATATATATCGGATACACGGATTACCAAGGGTTGTCCCACACCCTTCATACAGTCTACCGGAATTTCAAGGCTCACACACGAGAGCGACCTTCCATCGTTGTGACACCCGTGGTGGAGTATTCGGTACAATCACAACCTCTCAACACCACTCATCGGTAGATGTATAACCCACTAACAAGAGACGGGACACACACAAGGTTCACACCCGGGAGCTATCCTCAATCGTTGCAACATTAACAATCCTCGATCGTTAGGGTACTTGGATAGAGTATTCGGTACAATCACAACCCCTTAACATCCAAGGCGACTTGTTTATAGTGCACTCAATCCTATAGCCTGCTAACAATATCCAATTTCATTTATAAAACACTTTAAACCACATCACTTGCCAATATAATCCATAACACATGCATTACTCAATGTTTTTACAAAGCATTCATGATAAGCCATAAACAAGCATTAAACCATGCTTAAAACTTCATGCAACAACACATGCGTACAAGGACCACTTACCAAATGCATCCTTATACTACGTGGCATCATCATACACAAATTATGTGCTCAAATCATGCTTTAAAACAAGAGGTAGATGCAATTAAAATCATGTGCAACCAAAGGCTCAAAACTAGCACAACCGAGGGAGAAATTTCGATTTACATACTTCCGAACTTAATAAATCATTTCAAGCTCTTATTAAGTTCCCAAAACCTTTTTAAAACATTTCCACACTGGAAAACCAAATTCCACTCACCGACTCGCGAAACCACGCTTGTCGACGCGACTACCGATAGTCTGGATCCTCCAAAACCACCTTGTTTGCTTCCGAATTACTATCCCCTATTTTCAACAAATCAAAATAGAGGTTCAATGCATTAAAATGCATCCAAAACTCCAGCACACACAATACATCCCGCAGCCATGCTCTAAAGCATCAAAACACCAATCCGAAACAACTGAAAACTCAATCGATTGACCTCAAACCTCAGCCCATCCATTACCCAACTCATCCAACACATTCTAAACATTAATAAACACCCAAAAACAACCTAAAATCATCCTTATACCTCAAACAACTTGAATTCCTCAAGAACACCTCAAAAACTCACCCAAAAACATTTCAAAAACTAAAGATCTCAAGAATTTTGGGATCTATATGATTAAGACTCCACTTCAACACCAAAAACCTATCAAAACTTATTTAACAACAATCTCAAAACAGCCCAATCAATCAAAATCCGAAAATTACATTTTAAACAAAATTTTCATCAAGATTTCAAGAGTTTATCAATCTAACAGCAAAACCTCAATCAAAATCAGTATTAAAGAGTCAAATATCTTTGGAATTTCATTAAAGAACTTAGATTAGAGGGATAGCACGAAAATTACATCCAATACTTGCTTCTCCTCTAATTTGGCAAGATTTGCTTGAATAAACTTGAAGGGAAATGGAAGAAATCAATAAGCAAAAAGTAGAACTCAAAAGAGGATTTGAGAGTAAAGAAAATCTAGAGATTTGAGAGAAAATGAGAAGTGTTTGGCTGAAGTGAAAGAGAGAAATGAAAATGATTGTGAAAACTTTTTAACTGATTAACTAACTTCTTAATTAAACTAAATTAAAAGCCTTTTTAATTTTTTAATAACATTTCAAACACATGCCAAATTAGGGAAAATGCATAATTGCCAAGTAGCTCCCAAAAGATTCTAAGATCTTGACTCTTCTTGAAAAACATTTTTCCAACTTTTAAATCTTTACATTTTAGTCACTACCCAAAATGTACACATTCGAAAACTCGTTTTGTAAAATTGATTTAACCAACCTCTTAAATATAGTTTTGGAGGATTTTAGGAATTTTTATCATACTTTTATCCTATCCCGAACCTCGATCTCCCTAAACCACCTTTTAATGGTTCGAACAACTAACATCGGTTCCACCGGCCCAACCCGACTCGCCAAAACATCTAAGCAAAAATTCAAGGCATTTTAACTCTCCCCCTCTTAGGAAATTTCGTCCTCAAATTTTTACCTGAAGGAAAAAGATTCGGGAATTGCCTCAGCATGTTCGCCTTGCTTTCCCACGTGGCCTCCTCAACTCCTCGGTGTCGCCACAACACTTTCACAAGCTCAATCGTCTTGCCATGAAGAACTTTGCTACTGGAATCCAAAATTCTCACCGGTTCCTCATTGTAGGACAAATTCGGATTAAACTCAATTTCCTCAACTAGTATCACAAGCAGAGGATCCGATCTATATCTCCTGAACATAGATACATGAAACACATCAAGAATCTTCTTCGACTCGGGAGGCAATCTCAACCGATAATCCACATGACAAACTCGTTCCACAACCTCATAGGGCCCAATAAATATCGAACTAAGCTTTCCCTTACGTCCGAACCTCACCACCTTCTTTCAAGGCGATACCTTAAGGAACACGTGATCTCCAACCGCGAACTCAACCTCATTACCGTTTAAATCCGCGTAAGATTTCTGACGATCCGATGCAACCTTGAACCGCTCACATACGAGCTTCACCTTCTCTGTTGTTCCCTTGAGCATATCCGATAAGGAAATCTTTTGCCCTGCCTAAGCCCAACAAAGAGGTGTTCTACACTTCCTCCCATACAAGGCCACATACGGTACCATTTGTATACTTGTCTAAAAACTGTTGTTATAAGCAAACTCAACCAACGACCGATGCTTTTCCCAAGAACACTGGAAATCAATCACACAACATCGCGACATATCCTCAAGCACCTGGATAACTCGTTCCAATTGCCCATCCAGTTTAGGATGATATGAAGTGCTGAAATTCAACTGCGTACCCAACGCCTGATGTAAACATTCCCAAAACCTCGTTGTAAACATCGGATCTCTATCCGAAACTATGGACTTGGGCACACCGTGCAAACGCACAATCTCAGCAATATACAACTTGGCTAACTTATCCAACGTATACGTAGCATGCACAACCAAGAAATGTGCACACTTCATAAGACGATCTGCAATCACCCACACAGAGTTCTTCTTCGATGGTGTCAGATGCAACCAGAATATGAAATCCATCATAATCCTTTCCCATTTCCACTCTGATATCTTCAAAGGATGCAACAAACTGGAAGGATACTGATGATCAGCCTTCACCCCCTGGCAAGCCATACACTTGCTTACAAAATCGGCCACGTCCTTTTTCAACCCCACCCAATAGTACTTATCCTTCAAGCCACGATACATTTTAGTACTACCAGGGTGCATAGAAAAGGGACTCCTATGAGCCTCCGTCAAAATAGTGCACCTCAACTAAACATCTTTCAGAACCACTATTCGACTTTTGAAACATAGAACCCCATCATCATTAAAGCAGAAATTCGTAGCTTTACCATCAACTATGTTCTAAACATGAGGTACCAACGAATCATCTAACAACCGCTTCTCCTTAATCAACTGAATCAAAGAAGGTTTCACCTTAAACTCAGCTATCAAGCACCATCACGCAATATACTCAAACGAGCAAACATACCTCTTAGCTCAATAGCTTCCTTCCTACTCAAAGCATCAACCACAATATTGTCCTTTCTCGGATGATACTCAATGGTCAGATCGTAATCCTTAAGATACCCCAACCACCTTCGTTACCTAAGATTCAAATCCTTCTGTGACATAAGGAACTTTAAACTCTTATGGTCGGTGTAAACCACACACCTTTCACCATAAAGGTAATGTCTCAAAATCTTCAGAGCAAACACCACCGCCGCGAGCTCAAGATCAAGCGTAGGGTAGTTGTGCTCATGCACTTTCAATTGTCTAGACGCATAAGCCACAACCTTCCCACCTTGCATCAACATGCAACCCAAACCAACATATGATGCATTGCTATAAACTACAAACTCCTTACCTGATTCTGGTCGTATCAAGACAGGAGCTTGCTTGAAAGCTTCCTTCAACATTTCGAAAGCTTGCTGCCTAACATCCGTCCACTCGAAGCGAACATTATTTTGCAACAACTTGTTCAAAGGGGCGGCTATCTTAGAGAATTCCTCGACAAACCTTCGGTAGTAAATAACCAAGCCAAGGAAACTACGCACTTCAGTCACTGACTTAGGCGTCTTCCAACTCCTCACCGCCTCAACCTTGTATGTATAAACCCGGATACCTTCAGCTGACACCACATGTCCAAGAAAACCACTTCCTTGAGCCAAAACTCACACTTGCTCATCTTAGCATAAAGTTGATTCTCCAGCAACACTTGTAACACAACTCTCAAGTGCCTATCATGATCCTCCTCGGTACGCGAGTACAAAAGAATATCATCGATAAACACTACAACAAACTGATCCATAAACTCAAGGAACACCATATTCATCATATCTATAAACGTAGTTGGTGCATTTGTCAACCCAAACGGCATCACCAAGAACTCATAGTGGTTGTACCTAGTCAAAAAAGCTATCTTAGGTACATCCACATCCTTAACCTTAAGTTGATAGTACCAATACCTCAAGTCTATCTTTGAAAACACCGAAGCACCACGAAACTGATCGAACAAATCATCGATCCTCTACAAATTGTACTTGTTCTTAATCGTCAACTTGTTCAGTTGCCGATAATCAATACACATACGAATGGTACCATCCTTCTTCTTCACAAACAAGACGTGCGCACCCCAAGGTGAAGTACTCGGCCTTATGAACCCTCGGTCAAGCAACTCCTGAAGCTGCATGTTCAACTTCTTCAACTCCTTAGGTGCCATGCGATAAGGAGCAATGGACACCAGAGTCGTATTCTCATACAACTTTATACCAAACTCAACATCCCGGTTGGGTGGCAACCCCGGCAACTCCTCTAGAAAGACAACCGGAAACTTAAATATTGTTCGTATGACTTGCACATGCACTTCCTTTGTGCCAAGATTCATCACATACGCCAAGAAAGCTTCGCATCCCAACTCCAACATCTGACTCGCTTTGAGAGCTAAAATTGCGTTAGACGAGAACTTCACGATCTCACCTACGATTACTACCTCGTAATAATCCACAAGCTTTAGGGTAACCCGCTTAACATCAAAATCTACCATAGCTCGGTGTTCAACCAACAAGTCCATTCAAAGAATCACATCAAAGCCATAAAAAGGTAATTCCATCAAATCAACAGAGAAAACATGACCTTGAAAAAACAACATGCACCTCCTATACAATTTCCTTGTAACCCCAACCCCGCCAAAAGAACTTGTTACATGCATTCCAACATCTAGCATCTCAACAAGAATATCAAGCAAATGTGCATGCTCACTCAAGATATATGAATGTGTAGATCCATAATAAATCAATGCTAACAAAGACAAGGATTGCAAGGTAAAGGTACCTGCAATCACATTGGTGTCGTTGCATCCCTCGTGATGCGCATACATCCTCACAGGACAACCTCCCTCTGGATGTACAGCAACCACATGTGCCACACCTCTATGACCATCCTCTCTCCTCTGAAAGATACCACGGCCGCGCCCACGACCTCTCCACTGAGCAACAACTGGTGCACGACCCTGACCATCTCCCGCTAACAAGGGAAATCCTTTCTCAAGTTCTCCCACGAACCACACGCCCAACATGTGTTTTGCTCAACCCTCTATCTATTGCCCTGAACCGATGCAGCTCGCTTGAAGTTGCCACGCCTAGCCGTAGGCCGATATCTACAGTCTTATTTCCTCTTGCTCTGCCCACCACTAGGGCCAGCATCAGCGGCTCTCTTTCCCAAACCAGAACCACCCCACGTGAGGTCATACCCAAGCTCTGTTCTATATCCTTAGCTCGAGTCATGAGCACATCAAAATCCGTATAGTTCGTTGCTAGCATGTACGTCTTCACTCAGCATCAGCTCTAAAGCATACTGACTCAACCGTACAAACTGGACCTCGTACTCATCTAGAGTCATACTCCCCTGAACTAGAGACATAAATTCTCTCTTCTTATCATCAAGGTACGTAACTCCAAGGTAGTTTCTCTTGAAAGCAGACTTGAAGAACATCCAATCTACCTCTCCCGACTCCAAGGCCGCAGTTGCAGTCGACCACAATGTGTATGCATCACCGTGCAACAACGATACTATGCAACCCAGCTTCTGTGCATCATTGCACCCTATTTGATCCAATATCCGGATTGTACAACCCATCCATGCCTCGAACGCCTAAGGAGATAATCCTCAAAACTCTACTCCTCACAAACTCCTCAATCGCTCTATAACCCCCTTAACCCGGCCTAGACGGTTGACCCGAATTAAGAAAGTCACACGGGGAAAACCAAAGTCAACCCGAAAGTCAACCTTGATTAACGACCCTTTTTTTTCTTTTTAAAATTGTCTAGATGCATATTAACGATAGTTATGATCATTCAAACAGCATGCTCAAAGATCATAAACATCAGAGATCAAACAGAGACCCAATTGAACAATTTACAACTTTAGGGACCAAATTGTAAATTCTGATAATTATGTGGACTTAATCCAAATTAAAGTTACCAACTTTTAATTAATCAGGTTTCATGCTTCACTGCCAAATTTCAGCTCAAACGGACATCCCAAACTCATACAATTGCAGAAACAAGATTCAGGACCAAAACGCATACATTTCAAAACATATAACTGCCAATGTCAGCCCCTAACGGTCAGGTGTTCCGAAACAGGGAGAACCTGTTTCGAAACGCGGGACCGTTCCGCAACGGGTTCCGAAACGAGGGCTGGCTGAGGACTTTCCGTTTCGTAACGGTGTCTTCCGTTTCGGACGCCTGGGCTATTACAGGGCACCCGTTCCGAAACAGTAGCTCCCGTTCCGATACAGCCTGCACAGAATGCAGAAAATTGGCTGCTAAAACACACAATTGATCAACCATACATGCTCCAAATGCAACCAAACTTTACCAGCAAGACATTCAACATGTAAGGAACATAAATGCATCATTCAATCATCATCATGGCATCAAATATGAAAAGCCCCAAATCTAAAGGCATACTTCCTACTTAGCAAACCATTCAAACATTAAATTTCCAAATCAACCACATAATGGCCAATTACAAAATCCAGCATTATTAACAACATTAAACAAACTTAGGGAGTTCAAAACATCTCCCAAAACATCCACATAGGTCCCCCATTGCCAAATGCCAAAAGCTAAAAGTGTTTAAGAAAACCTTCCCATACTTGAGCTTAACTTCCACTTGATTGCTTGCCTTCCTTGCTGCCCTCAATGCACTTTAATGCTCTGCATTATTGGTTTAAGAAAAAGAGAGAGAGCGTAAGCAAAGGCTTAGTGAGGAATGCTCATTAAAACCATTCAATAATGCATTTATAAAACTCATTTATAAATCATGCTTCAAGCAACATTTAACATGCTCTTTAACATTTAAAACAAGCATCTCATGCTTTAAGTTCATAACAAGTCATATTGGCAACAAGTGACACATTTCACATAAGATCCACACATGGACTTTTAAACACCATTGTTATCTTATCCCCATGGACTTTTAAACACCATGGCCCATGGACTTTTAAACACCATGGCAAGGACCACACAAGGACTTTTAACCACCTTTGTGTCCTTAACAAGAATCTCCCAAGGACTTTTAAACACCTTGGAGTTCTTAAGTAACCAATGCTTACACAAAGACTTTTAACCACCTTTAGCCTTAACCAAGAACCAACCATGGACTTTTAAACACCATGTTGTTCTTAAACTTTACAAGATCCACACAAGGACTTTTAACCACCTTTGTGATCTTAACCAAGAACCATCCAAGGACTTTTAACCACCTTGATGTTCTTAAATATACAAGGTTCACACAAGGACTTTTAACCACCTTTGTGACCTTAACCATCACTTGCCAATATGTATCATTATCATCAATATCTAACTGTTTTAAAGCATTTTACAAAGCCATAAACATCATGCATCTTTAAGCATCAAACCACATTTAAACAATGTTCAAAAACAAGGAACTCTTACCTTGAGTTTCCTTTAACACATGGCTTATAATCTCAGCAAACAAACATGCTAGATATGCTTTCAAAACAGATTTAAAATCATGCAAACAACACATTGCATACAACCAAAAACCATGGCCATCACCAAGAGAGTTTTTCCGAAAACTTACTCTTGAGCTTAGCTAAGTTGCTTAGACTTAAACTAAGCTCCCAAACCTTCAAAACACTGGTTTCAAAGCCGAAAACCAAATTCCACTCACCGATTCCGTTTCGCCTCTTGCCGAAACACCAATCAAGCTTCCGGATCACCACCACTTGGATCCAAAGATGACTCCCCTGTTTTAAACACATCAAAGCAGAGAATTAATGCATCATCATGCATTAATAGCTTCAATGAAAGCACCTAAACTCGCTGCTCTCATCCACACTCCATTTTCGGCCACCAAACACAACCGAAAATGCATCCAAACAACTCCTCAACAATGCCCAGCCAAAATCCATCAAAACTAAACATCCTTTAACATCATTTAACATCTAAAAAGGACCTAACAACATCCTTATATCTCCAGCAACAACAGATCCATAAGATCACTCCAAAACAACCAAGATTCACAAGCTAAACTTAGGAAATTCAACTTCTCCGGGATTGCATTAATTAAAACTCAATTTCCAATCAAATTAACATTCATTTAACATCAAATTAACACCTTAAAACACAGCCCAATCAGATCATAAGAAAATCCATCAAAAATCATCAAATCTTGCATTTAAAGCCAAGATCCACTACACAACTTTAAAACCATTTATAAATCATCAATTAAGGATTGAGAACTTAGGAATTTCAGTAAAGAACTGAGAGTTTAGAGGAGAAGGACGTTCTTACCTCCAAACTTGAGTTTTCTCCCTTTTTGGAACCAAAAAGCTTGAAGAATCAATTAGCAAATGGTGAGGTTTTGTTGATGAGATGATTAGCAATCAAAAGAGAATTGAAAAGAGATGTTTAGTTGACAAAATCAGAGGAAAAACTCTGGAGAGAGATGTTTGGTTTGAGAGAAAATGAGAGAAAAGGAAAATTGGAAAAGTTAGTTGAAAATAGGAAAATAACTTCCCTCCACTTTTCTTTTGTTTAAAAACCAGAATTAAATCACTAAATATCTTAGAAAAATCTGGAGAAACTCCCTTTGGGTAATAGCTCCTTAAAGATTCAAAGTTTCAATCCTTTCTAAAACAGTCACGCAGTTTTCAAAAATTACATTTTGGTCACTAGCCAAAATGTCACCCTTCCAAACCTCATTTTGTAGAATTGATTTCACAGTTCACTTATATATATTAAAAGAGGATTTTAGAACATTTTTCCATATTTTTAATGCAACCCGAACTAGGCTTTCCTAATTTCACCTTTTTATATTCGAACAGCACTTTGACCGAACCGGTCCAAGCCCAAAACTTCTAAGCCCAAAACCGGGGCGTTACAACTCTCCCCCCCTTAATAAATTTCGTCCTCGAAATTTACCTGAAGGAAAGAGATAAGGAAACTGCTTCAGCATGTCCTCCTTCCGCTCCCACGTGGCTTCCTCAACACCACGGTGCTTCCACAACACCTTCACCAACTCAATGGTCTTGCCACGAAGAACCTTGCTATCCAAATCCAGAACCTTCACCGGTTCCTCATCATACGTCAAATCCGGATTCAATACCACTTCCTCCACAGGCATCACATGCGAAGGATCAGATCTGTACTTCTGGAGCATAGAAACATGAAACACATCATGAATCTTCTCCAACTCTTGAGGTAGCCTCAACTTGTACGCAACAGGACCCACACGCTCAACCACCTCATACGGTCCAATGTACCTAGGGCTCAACTTACCCTTCCGGCCAAACCTCATCACCTTCTTCCAAGGTGAAACCTTCAAAAACACACGGTCACCCACCGCATACTCAATCTCCTTACGCTTCAAATCCGCATAAGACTTTTGCCGATCAGAAGCTGCCTTCAACCGCTCACAAATGAGCTTCACCTTCTCGGTGGTTCCTTTCAACAAATCTGGCATCGAAACCAAATTTTGACCCGTTTCAGCCCAACAAAGAGGAGTCCTACACTTCCTCCCGTAAAAAGCCTCATAAGGTGCCATTTGTATACTTGCCTGATAACTATTGTTATAAGCAAACTCCACCAAAGGCAAATGCTTCTCCCAAGAGCTTTGAAACTCAATCACGCAGCACCTCAACATATCCTCCAAAATCTGGATAACACGCTCTGACTGACCATCCGACTGAGGATGATAAGATGTACTGAAATTCAACCTTGTACCCAAAGCTTGATGCAAACACTGCCAGAAACGCGATGTGAACCTCGGATCCCTATCCGACACAATCGATTTAGGCACACCATGCAGCCGCACAATCTCAGCAATGTACAGCTCTGCAAGCTTATCCAAAGAAAACGTAGTATGCACAGGCATGAAATGTGCACACTTCGTCAGGCGATCCACAATCACCCACACAGAATTCTTCTTCGATGGTGATAAAGGTAAACCAGATACAAAATCCATGGTAATCGTTTCCCACATCCATTCAGGGATTCTCAACGGTTGCAACAACCCTGAAGGAACCTGATGCTCAGCCTTAACTCGCTGACACACCATACACTTGCTCACAAACTCCGCAACATCCTTCTTCAAACCCACCCAATAGTACTCATCACGAAGATCACGATACATCTTTGTACTACCAGGGTGCATAGCAAAAGGACTACTATGACCTTCAGTCAGAATAGCATGCCTCAACTCAGCATCATTGGGCACTACTATTTGACTCCTAAAACACAACACACCATCATCATTAAAACAGAAATCCGAAGGTCTACCCTCTGCGATATCCTGAACATGAGACACCAAGGAATCATCCACCAACTGCTTTTCCTTGATCAACTGAACCAAAGATGGTTTCACTTGCAACTCAGCCATAAGACCCCCATCACGCGAAATACTCAAACTGGCAAACATAGCCCTCAGCTCAACAGCTACCTTCCTACTCAAGGCATCCGCTACAACATTAGCTTTTCCATGATGGTACTCAATCGTCAGATCATAATCCTTGAGCAACTCCAACCAACGCCGCTGCCTAAGATTCAACTCCTTCTGAGACATCAGATACCTCAAACTCTTGTGATCCGTGTACACAATACACTTCTCACCATACAGATAATGTCTCCAGATCTTCAAAGCAAAAACCACTGCAGCCAACTCAATATCATGCGCAGGATAATTGCGCTCATGCACCTTCAACTGCCGCGATGCATAAGCCACAACCTTACCCTCTTGCATCAGCACACACCCCAAACCAACATAGGACGCATCACTGTAGACCACAAACTCTTTCCCTGATTCAGGTTGAACCAAGATAGGAGCTTGCGTCAAGGCCGCCTTAAGCTTCTCAAAAGCCTGTTGTCTCGCCTCCGTCCACTCATACTTAACATCCTTCAGCAACAACTTTGTCAACGGTGCAGCAATCTTAGAAAACCCATCCACAAACCTTCGGTAGTATCCCGCCAAACCAAGGAAACTACGAACCTCATGAACAGACTTAGGAACCTTCCAATTCATCACCGCCTCGATCTTCTGAGGATCAACACGAATCCCCTCGGCAGAAACTACATGCCCAAGAAACACCACCTCCTTAAGCCAGAACTCACACTTGCTCAGCTTAGCATAAAACTGATTCTCCAACATGGCTTGCAGCACAATCCTCAAATGCTCTTCATGCTCCTCCTCAGTACGTGAGTACACGAGGATATCATCAATGAATACCACAACGAACTTATCCAAGTATTCATGAAACACACGGTTCATCATGTCCATGAAAGCAGCAGGAGCATTTGTCAAACCAAACGGCATCACAAGGAACTCATAATGCTCATATCTTGTCCTGAAAGCTGTCTTAGGCACATCCACATCCTTCACCTTCAACTGGTAATACCCTGACCTCAAGTCAATCTTAGAGAACACAGCAGCTCCCCGAAATTGATCAAAGAGATCATCAATCCTCGGCAAAGGATACCGATTCTTGATAGTCAACTTATTCAGCTGACGGTAATCAGTGCACATTCTCATAGTGCCATCCTTCTTCTTCACAAACAAGACCGGTACACCCCAAGGTGACACACTTGGCCGAATGAACCCACGATCAAGCAACTCTTGCAATTGCGTCTTCAGCTCCTTCAGCTCCTTAGGTGCCATTCTATAAGGGGTAATGGACACAGGAGTTGTATTCTCAAACAGCTCAATTCCAAACTCCACCTCGCGATTAGGAGGTAAACCAGGCAACTCCTCAGGAAACACTCCAGGAAACTCTCGCACAACCCTGATATCTTGCACCCGCAACTCCTTAGAGCTAGGATTCATCACGAAAGCTAGGTAAGCTTCACAACCTTGCCTCAGCATCCTGCTCGCCTCCAAGGTAGACACCACATTGGCAAGAAACTTCACATTCTCACCAACCACAACAACTTCATAATCATCCGCAAGCTTCAACGAAACTCGCTTATTTTCACAATCCACAACAGCACGATGCTCAGCAAGCCAATCCATACCAAGGATTACATCAAAACCATAGAAAGGCAACTTCATAAGGTCAACATGAAAAACATGATCTTGAACAACCAAAGGACATCTTCTAAACAGCTTTCGAGTCACAACAGTCTCACCAAAAGAACTAGTGACACGAACACCAACATCCAAAGACTCAACATGCAAACCAAGCAATTCAGCATGCTCACGCAAAATATATGAATGCGTAGATCCAGAATCTATCAAGGAAAGCAATGACAAGGATTGCAAAGTAAAAGTACCTGTAATCACATCCGCGTCATTCCTCCCCTCCCGCTGAGCATACACCCTAGCTTGACCGCCGCCCTCAGGCTGAATAGCCACAACATGGGCCACTCCTCGACCACCTTCCTCTCTTCGCTGAAAGTTACCACGGCCGTGCCCACGACCTCTCTGCGGTGCAACAACAACAGGAGCACGCACTTGGCGACCAGCCAACATAGGACACTCCCTCCTCATGTGATCCGTAAATCCACAATTCCAGCACCCGTTACCAGCTGCCGCAACCGGAGCTTGCACCTCCCTCACAGCACGAGGACAATCACGCTTCATATGACCACGTGAACCACAAATCCAACACGCACTCGGATCAGCTCTAGCATTGCCTCCCCGAGCAGGTACACCACCACCTCGCTTAGCTGAAGACTGATACTTCTGATCATGTCCCCTCTTGTTCCGTCCACCACCGGAACTATACTCAGCAGCTCGCTTTCTAGCACTAGAACCAGCACTTTTAGCAGATAAACCCAAGTTCATCTCAATATCCTTGGCTCGGCCCACCAGCACATCAAAATCATCATACTCGGTAGCCAGCACATACATCTTCACATCCGTCACTAAACCATAACGGAATCTTTCGCACCTCGCCCGCTCATCAGGGACTAACTCAGGCGCATATTGACTGAGTCGAACAAACTGCACTTCATACTCAGCCACAGACATGTTCCCTTGGGTAAGAGACATGAACTCTCGCTTCTTTTCATCTAGGTATCTCACACCCAGATACCTTCTCTTGAACACATTCTGGAAGAATGTCCAAGTTACATCAGCATCAGCCATCCCAGCGATAGTGGTCGTCCACCACGTATAAGCATCATCTTGTAGTAAAGATACTACACAGCCCAGCTTCTGCACATCAGTGCAACCCATCTGACCCAAGATCCTCTTGGTACTCTCCATCCAGGATTCAGAACCTTCCGCAGACAAACCCCTGAACTCAGTCCCACCAAGACTGCACAGACGTTCCAAGGGTAGTCTAACTCCAGCATCTCCCTGATGCCCAACTCCTTGAGCTCCAGCTACTGCCGCTCGAAAAGCACCAGCAATAGCTTGCACGAACATCGTCATGTCAGGCATAGCTTGCCCCTGACCAGCCTCAGGTCCAACGACCCCAGCACCAGCTGCAGCTTCAGCTCTTTCACCCTCAGCACCACCACCACCAGGTGGAGGAGGAGGTAACACCGCACTTCCCGCATTTTCCTCATTCTCATTCTCATTATGAGTCGTAGCTCGCACATTACTCCTCAACTCTCTACGAGGGGCCATATTCTAACCATGCAATCACAATGCAAATAAACAAAGTCAGGTCCAGCAAGGTAAGCAATCCAAGTACTCAAGCTCATTTTCACTTAAAATCAACATCATTTCATTATCTTTGATTTGGCAATGGGTACCCACAACATGCTTCACCACAGCACACATCACAATTGCCACAAATTCACAAACCACTCATCATGCTTTCACTCAACAAGCATACATAGCATACACACTTCAATAATGCACACACTCATTCCCAATTACTCGAGAACTCAACTCTGATACCACCAAATGTAACCCACTTAACCCGGCCTAGACGGTTGACCCGAATTAAGAAAGTCACACGTGGAAAACCAAAGTCAACCCCAAAATCAACCTTAATTAACGACCTTTTTTTTTCTTTTTAAACTTGTCTAGATGCACATTAACCCTAGTTATGATCATTCAAACAACATGCTCAAAGATCATAAACATCAGAGATCAAACAGGGACCCAATTGAACAATTTACAACTTTAGGGACCAAATTGTAAATTCTGATAATTATGTGGACTTAATCCAAATTAAAGTTACAAACTTTTAATTAATCAGGTTTCATGCTTCACTATCCAAATTTCAGTTCAAACGGACATCCAAAACTCATACAATTGCACAAACAAGATTCAGGACCAAAACGCATACATTTCAAAACATATAACTGCCAATGTCAGCCCCCAACGGTCAGGTGTTCCGAAACAGGGAGAACCTGTTTCGAAACGCGGGACCGTTCCGCAACGGGTTCTGAAATAAGGGCTGGCAGAGGACTTTCCGTTTCGGAACGGTGTCTTCCGTTTCGGACGCCTAAGCTATTACAGGGAACCCGTTCCGAAACGGTAGCTCCCGTTCCGATACGGCCTACACAGAATGCAGAAAATTTGCTGCTAAAACACACAATTGATCAACCATACATGCTCCAAATGCAACCAAACTTTACCAGCAAGACATTCAACATGTAAGGAACATAAATGCATCATTCAATCATCATCATGGCATCAAATATGAAAAGCCCCAAATCTAAAGGCATACTTCCTACTTAGCAAACCATTCAAGCATTAAATTTCCAAATCAACCACATAATGGCCAATTACAAAATCCAGCATTATTAACAACATTAAACAAATTTAGGGAGTTCAAAACATCTCCCAAAACATCCACATAGGTCCCCCATTGCCAAATGCCAAAAGCTAAAAGTGTTTAAGAAAACCTTCCCATACTTGAGCTTAACTTCCACTTGATTGCTTGCCTTCCTTGATGCCCTCAATGCACTTTAATGCTCTGCATTATTGGTTTAAGAAAAAGAGAGAGAGCGTAAGCAAAAGCTTAGTGAGGAATGCTCATTAAAACCATTCAATAATGCATTTATAAAACTCATTTATAAACCATGCTTCAAGCAACATTTAACATGCTCTTTAACATTTAAAACAAGCATCTCATGCTTCAAGTTCATAACAAGTCATATTGGCAACAAGTGACACATTTCACATAAGATCCACACATGGACTTTTAAACACCATTGTTATCTTATCCCCATGGACTTTTAAACACCATGGCCCATGGACTTTTAAACACCATGGCAAGGACTACACAATGACTTTTAACCACCTTTGTGTCCTTAACAAGAATCTCCCAAGGACTTTTAAACACCTTGGAGTTCTTAAGTAACCAATGCTTACACAAAGACTTTTAACCACCTTGAGCCTTAACCAAGAACCAACCATGGACTTTTAAACACCATGTTGTTCTTAAACTTTACAAGATCCACACAAGGACTTTTAACCACCTTTGTGATCTTAACCAAGAACCATCCAAGGACTTTTAACCACCTTGATGTTCTTAAATATACAAGGTTCACACAAGGACTTTTACCCACCTTTGTGACCTTAACCATCACTTGCCAATATGTATCATTATCATCAATATCTCACTGTTTTAAAGCATTTTACAAAGCCATAAACATCATGCATCTTTAAGCATCAAACCACATTTAAACAATGTTGAAAAACAAGGAACTCTTACCTTGAGTTTCCTTTAACACATGGCTTATAATCTCAGCAAACAAACATGCTAGATATGCTTTCAAAACAGATTTAAAATCATGCAAACAACACATTGCATACAACCAAAAACCATGGCCATCACCAAGAGAGTTTTTCCGAAAACTTACTCTTGAGCTTAGCTAAGTTGCCTAGACTTAAACTAAGCTCCCAAACCTTCAAAACACTGGTTTCAAAGCCGAAAACCAAATTCCACTCACCGATTCCGTTTCGCCTCTTGCCGAAACACCAATCAAGCTACCGGATCACCACCACTTGGATCCAAAGATGACTCCCCTGTTTTAAACACATCAAAGTAGAGAATAAATGCATCATCATGCATTAATAGCTTCAACGAAAGCACCTAAACTCGCTGCTCTCATCCACACTCCATTTTCGGCCACCAAACACAACCGAAAATGCATCCAAACAACTCCTCAACAATGCCCAGCCAAAATCCATCAAAACTAAACATCCTTTAACATCATTTAACATCTAAAAGGACCTAACAACATCCTTATATCTCCAGCAACAACAGATCCATAAGATCACTCCAAAACAACCAAGATTCACAAGCTAAACTTAGGAAATTCAACCTATCCGGGATTGCATTAATTAAAACTCAATTTCCAATCAATTTAACATTCATTTAACATCAAATTAACACCTTAAAACACAGCCCAATCAGATCATACGAAAATCCATCAAAAATCACAAAATCTTGCATTTAAAGCCAAGATCCACTACACAACTTTAAAACCATTTATAAATCATCAATTAAGGATTGAGAACTTAGGAATTTCAGTAACGAACTGAGAGTTTAGAGGAGAAGGACGTTCTTACCTCCAAACTTGAGTTTTCTCCCTTTTTGGAACCAAAAAGCTTGAAGAATCAATTAGCAAATGGTGAGGTTTTGTTGATGAGATGATTAGCAATCAAAAGAGAATTGAAAAGAGATGTTTAGTTGACAAAATCAGAGGAAAAACTCTGGAGAGAGATGTTTGGTTTGAGAGAAAATGAGAGAAAAGGAAAATTGGAAAAGTTAGTTGAAAATAGGAAAATAACTTCCCTCCACTTTTCTTTTGTTTAAAAACCAGAATTAAATCACTAAATATCTTAGAAAAATCTGGAGAAACTCCCTTTGGGTAATAGCTCCTTAAAGATTCAAAGTTTCAATCCTTTCTAAAACAGTCACGCAGTTTTCAAAAATTACATTTTGGTCACTAGCCAAAATGTCACCCTTCCAAACCTCATTTTGTAAAATTGATTTCACAGTTCACTTATATATATTAAAAGAGGATTTTAGAACATTTTTCCATATTTTTAATGCAACCCGAACTAGGCTTTCCTAATTTCACCTTTTTATATTCGAACAACACTTTGACCGAACCGGTCCAAGCCCAAAACTTCTAAGCCCAACTCAATGGTCTTGCCACGAAGAACCTTGCTATCCAAATCCAGAACCTTCACCGGTTCCTCATCATAGGTCAAATCCGGATTCAATTCCACTTCCTCCACAGGCATCACATGCGAAGGATCAGATCTGTACTTCCGGAGCATAGAAACATGAAACACATCATGAATCTTCTCCAACTCTTGAGGTAGCCTCAACTTGTACGCAACAGGACCCACACGCTCAACCACCTCATACGGTCCAATGTACCTAGGGCTCAACTTACCCTTCCGGCCAAACCTCATCACCTTCTTCCAAGGTGAAACCTTCAAAAACACACGGTCACCCACCACATACTCAATCTCCTTACGCTTCAAATCCGCATAAGACTTTTGCCGATCAGAAGCTGCCTTCAACCGCTCACAAATGAGCTTCACCTTCTCGGTGGTTCCTTTCAACAAAGCTGGCATCGAAACCAACTTTTGACCCGTTTCAGCCCAACAAAGAGGAGTCATACACTTTCTCCCGTACAAAGCCTCACAAGAGATGTTTAGTTGACAAAATCAGAGGAAAAACTCTGGAGAGAGATGTTTGGTTTGAGAGAAAATGAGAGAAAAGGAAAATTGGAAAAGTTAGTTGAAAATAGGAAAATAACTTCCCTCCACTTTTCTTTTGTTTAAAAACCAGAATTAAATCACTAAATATCTTAGAAAAATCTGGAGAAACTCCCTTTGGGTAATAGCTCCTTAAAGATTCAAAGTTTCAATCCTTTCTAAAACAGTCACACAGTTTTTAAAAATTACATTTTGGTCACTAGCCAAAATGTCACCCTTCCAAACCTCATTTTGTAAAATTGATTTCACAGTTCACTTATATATATTAAAAGAGGATTTTAGAACATTTTTCCATATTTTTAATGCAACCCGAACTAGGCTTTCCTAATTTCACCTTTTTATATTCGAACAACACTTTGACCGAACCGGTCTAAGCCCAAAACTTCTAAGCCCAAAACCGGGGCGTTACACGCTCCAATGGTAATCCCACTTGCCCAGCAGTAGGAGCTTGTTCATGCACTCCAGCAACAGCAGCCTGGAATGCCCCAGTCATCGCCTGCACTAAAGGCGTCGAATCTCCAAACACCGGACCAACCTGTCGATGTTGGCCCTTCTCATCACCCCCAGGTGGAGGTGGCGGAGGAAAAGGTAGATTTCCACCCGGTGGAACCTCGTTCTCCTGGTCACGATGTACCACAACAGGAGCTATGTAACACCCCAAATTTGGGCCTAGATGTTTTAGAGTTCGAATCAAACCGGTCGGGAACGGTTCGAATCTTAAAGGGGATATTTATGGACACCTAGTTCGGGATGCTTTAAAAATATGGAAAATATCTAAAAATCATCATTTATTATATGAATGATTATGGTGCAATCAATTTTACAAAATAAGGTTTGGAAATACTACATTTCGGTGTAGTGACCAAATTGCGGTTTTTGCAAAAGTTAAATAGTGATTGTTTTGTAAAGGATTGAAACTTTGAATCTTTAAGGAGCTAATTTTACCAAAATATTTTTAATCAGATTTCTTCTTAATTTGGGTGATTTTATTAATGTTTTAATTAATGGAAATAAAGATTAATTAGAAGGAAAACTACCTTTGACTTTTCATAACTACCTTTCATCAATTTTCTCTCATTTCATTTTCTCTCAATTTTTTTTCAGCCACACACATTTCCTCCAGAAATTATTCTTTTATTTTCATTCCTTCTGAGGATATTTCAATCTCCTTATGATTCCTAATCTTTTCCTCATCAAATCCTCTTGTTTTTACATTGGATTTTCAAGAAAACTTGCCCAAATAAAGGAGAAATTAGCCATTAAAGGTAAGCTTCGTCCTTCTCCCTTAATGCTCAGTTCTTTACTAAAATTCCCAAGTTGTCAATCATTTGTTAATGATTTTTGAGTTGCTTTAATGTTAGAAACAAGAAATTGTATTAAAACTCAAGGTTTTTGGAGAGATCTTGATGATTTTCGTGGTTGATGGTTAGGCTTTGTTTTGAGGTTGTTTTCTAATGTATTTTTGATGTTAATTGATGTTATAAATGACGTTTTATCAAACAAATCCCAATAGGCTCGGATTCCTAAGTTTTGTATGCTAGAATGGTGGTTTTTGGGTGATTTTGGTGTTCTGACATAGCTGGAGGTATAAGGACGAATCTGTGGTGATTTTTGATGTTGATTGATGTTTAGAAATGATTAGAAGTGGTAAATCTTGAGGGGCTTTGTTTTGGAAGAGTTTGGAGGTGATTTTGGTTGTGTTTGGTAGCCGAAATGAGGTTTTTGTATAGAGCATCGAGTTTAGGTGTGTGGCTGATGATTTCAATGCATGATGATGCATTAATCCTCTGCTCTTATGTGTTATAAACATGGGAGACATCTTTGAATGCCTTTGGTGTTGATCCGGGAGCTTAATTAGCATTTCGGCAAGCAAGCGAAACGTAATCGGTGAGTGCGTATGGTTTTAGAAGTCCTTGAGGGACAAAGAATCAAGGTTTGGGGATTTAGGAAAGGTTTGAAACACCTTCTGAAGTCCAGAAGTAAGTATTGGCTAGATTGTTCTCTTATATGTGGTGGTTGCCCCTAAAATGCTTTTACATGCTCATGGTTTGAGATAGATAAATTCCTACTGTTTTTATGCATGATTTGTAGCATGAGATGATGCTTGAAATGATTTCATGAAATAACATGTTGCATTGTTGAGATTTGAGCTTTTGTTTTATAGCATGGGAAATGTTATGGTTTGAAATGAGATGTGAATGATTTGAGAAATGTTGCATGAAAAACAATAGGTGAGATGATAGTTTGACATACTATATTGGCATAGAAGATGAGATATTTACCGGATATAATTGATCAATCAATAGGATGAGAGTGCACTACATACTAAAAATTTGTACGTGCTCTTTGGTTTAATCCAAAGGGAGAGAACCAATGATGGGCATTCCATCGGGTAGGACTTGGTGAAATACCGAAGCTTTGTGGCGATGAGAGATTCCGCCATGTGAGTACGGTGATGTGATATTCCACCGGAAACTATGTTACTAGACAAGTGAGTACGGTGATGTGATATTCCACCAGAAGTGTCTAGAGGTTTGAGAATGTAGTCCGCATATCCGAGTAATAATGAGATGTGAAATGCCAATATAATATATGAAAATGCTTTTGAATCACATGTACCTATTGATGAGATGATTTATGCTATGAGAAATCTGCATGAGATTTGTATATGAAATGCTTTGGTTTTACAAGCATGTATGTGGCCTTACCTTGAGATTTGCATTGGTTTAAATGCTTGAGATAAAATTGAGGTACATGTGTTTTCAATGAGGATTTGCTTTGAAATGGTTTTCAAGCATAAGATAGAATGAGTGTGTTGTTGTTGAGTGTGTAAAAGTTCTATTATTTACACCCTTTTTAACCCATATTTCTGTTGCATTCAAGCATTATTCATTGCATTTAGGTTAGTTTACAGCAAAACATCACAAATATAGTGAAAGGCACAGTTTCTACTAAAAATGGTTGTTTTGCAGGTTGCTGCCGTAGCAGACGGAAAGGGCAGACGCTGGGCAGTGAAGCAGAAGAGCTGAACTGGACAAGCAGACAAAGACGACGATGTTGCCATGGTTGCTGCCGTGACAGCAGAGGACGAGAGCAATTTTGAGGAGAAGAAGCAAAGTGGACCTCGACAGATAGAGAAAATTCAGCCCGTCTGTCGTGTGAAAACCTCATATTTTTCCAAGCCCCATATCAAAAGGAATGTCAAGCCAGAAGTTCAAGGAGAGAAAAATCCCAAGAAGGAAGATGACGGTTGGAAAGTAGATTCCTTGAAGATTTAGTCTTTATTAGAATCATACTTTTATTTAAAGTTGTATTCTTGCTAATTTAGATAACTTGAGCCCAAAGCTTATATAAGGGCATGTATTTTAACCTAGGAGAACATAACCGATAATCGATTACCCTAACTTCCTTCCTAAAACTCTAGTCGTTTTCCTTCCCACAACATGTTCTAAATTCCCCCTAGGGCCACGGGTTGATTTGTAAAGTAGTTGCAAGGGTTGTTTTGTTTTAGGAATTTTCAGTTTAATAAAATAAACTTCAAGTTCTCTTATTTTGGTTATTAATATCTTGCAAGAGCATCGGGAGAGCATTGTGAGGTTATCTATTTACTTAGCATCGGGAGAGTTAAGTATACGAAAGAAATAAGAGCGAGTTCTCTAGTTTATAGTTGAACTATCTCGGGCCTAGGGATAGGACGAGGTTAAGTGGCTAAAGAAGAATTCATATACATCGGTGTTCATCCTTCGATTCACGCCATAAGGTATCATCAAAGACATGATCATCGACAGACTTGGACCTAGGTATAGGCCAAGGCATATCTGGGATTCTTTCCAAACTTGAAGTACTGAGTTGAGTGTTTGCTGCCGCGACAATCAACGAACTGCTGCCGCAACAGGTGCTGCCGCGACGGGAGCGACGACAGAACTGGATTTCCTAAACTCTGCAATACCTGCACTACTGAGCAATTCAATACCAGCCCATTCTCTCTATCTTGATATCTTTCCTCTTTTATTTACGGTTACTTTATTATTTTCGTGACAACTTCTCAAATATTTTCTTTACTTTCGTGCAGTGAATTAAGGTGAAGCTATTAGCCCAATCCCTGTGGAGACTATATACGATACTTCGTATCACTTTACTACTTGCGTCGTGTATACTTGCATTACCATTGCGATAGACTATTTTACACGCAATAAGTTTTTGGCGCCGTTGCCGGGGACTGGCAACATAACTCTACCTTTTCTTTTACTGCACTTTTTGTTTTTATTTTTATTTTTATTTTTCTATTTTTCTTTAGTGCATTCAACTCTTGCTTTTCACAAGGTTTCTTGTTTATGCGCAGATCGAACCGAGGTAAAGATCTTGAGTATCCATTAAATCCGGAAATCGAACGTTCATTCAATCTCAAGAAACAACTTCGTCACTTACTAGCCAAGAACGAGTACCTTGAGGAACAGCTAGAGAAGATGGCCCACAATGGAAACGACCCGCCTGTCGGCGATATTATACCGCCTGCCGGCAACCCTGCTGCCCCTGCCGGACGACGGTCCTGTCGTGACTACATGTTGAATGACCATGTAGAATTGGAAACCACGCTGCCGGACATAGATGTTGACAACTTCGAGCTGAAACCTGTCATGTTTAGCATGATCAACAATGCCGGTCAATTCAGTGGTGTTGATACAGAAGATGCTAGGGAGCATCTCAAAACGTTCTAGGAAATATGTGGTTCGTTTAGACTGCCAAGAGTTAATCCGGAGATACTAAGGCTTCGGTTATTTCCCCATTCATTGAGGGACAGAGCAAAAACTTGGTGGAATAAACTTACGTCGGGTTCAATTAGAACTTGGGCAGATTTATCTCGTGAATTTTTATCTCGTTTTAATCCTTCGCATTTATCTGAGCGATTATATAATGAAAATGCTACTTTTCAACAGGAAGATGACAAGCCGATGCACGAGGCCTGGGACAGATTTACTACTCTTCTATGGAACTGCCCAATGCATGGATTCCCTGTCTGGAATCAGGTAACAAAGTTTTATAATGCTGCCAACTTACAAACTCGTATTCGAATTGATTCAGCAGCAAACGGACTATTATTGGATAAAGACCCGGACGAGGCAATGCTAGTATTGAAAAATCTGGCTAAGAATGAGGAGAGTTTCCGACAGCAAGAAGATGGGGTAAACGGGTACTAGCTGTCAAGGATTATGAGGCCGACAGCAAAATGAAATCACAGGTAGCATTCCTTACTAAAGCAATGAAAAAGCTATTGAATGATGATGCACAACATGGATTTGCTGTTGAGGAGGTATGTGAAATCTGTGAGGGAAATCATAGTTCGGATGAGTGTCCTATACAGTTAGAAGAGGGAAAGAATGTTGGAAACTATAAGCCGAATTACAACTCCTACAACTATAATCCCAACTAGAGGAAGGATCCCAAGTTTTCTTGGAGTAATCCTAATAATGCCCTGAATCCACAAGCACACAGTAATCAGAATCAGGGAGGACCTAGATTGTTGACGCGACAGCAAATGCTGCCGCCACAGCAGCAACAACAGCCACCAACTGCCACAAACAGTATACTGGAACAGACTCTGGCCACTTTTATGTCTCAGACAGGTACTTATATTGAGAATATGAATCGGGTTTGTCAAGAAAATAGAGATGCGGATAACGAATCATGAAGCTACTCTGAAATCTTTGGAGACACAAATGGGTCAGGTTTCCCAGCATATCAAGCCAAGGCAGACTAGAGGATACCCTAGTAATACTGAAAATGCTAGGTAGCCCACACATGAGCAATGTAAGGCCATTACTACTAGGAGTGGGAAGAAACTATCAAGGTCGGAAAAGGAAGCTAAAACAGTAAGGAAACCATCCTTGGACAGACCTGCCGAGGAAGCTGCCCCGATAGGTAACAAACAGACTGTTGCCGATGAGCCTGTCACGACAGTAGAAGCGACAAAGGAGAAAAATGATGAACCCAAACCTCCTCAGATTCGTATGCAGTGGGAAGGACGTATTGCTGATTATCGTCCCCCACCTTCTTTTCCTCAACGGTTACAGCAAGCAAAGCAAGAATCTCAGCTCAAAAAGATTTATGATATTTTTAAGCAGGTTAGGGAGATGCCCGGTTATGCCAAATTTCTCAAGGATGTTATGTCAAAGAAATCTAAACTTGGAGAATTTGAAACTGTCAAGATGACAGAAGGTTGCATGAGTATTCTTCATAGGCATCGGCCCTAGAAAAAGAAGGATCCGGGGATCTTCATCATACCTTGTGTAATTGGAGACAAATATATGGGTAAGGAACTTTGTGATCTTGGTGCTAGTATTAATTTAATGCCAAAATCTGTTTTTCAGAAATTAGGTATTGGAAAGGCGCGACCCACGACAGTAATTCTGCACCTGGCAGACCACTCTTATGTTCATCCGGAAGGAAAAATCGAAGACATTCTGGTAAGAGTGGATAAATTTATTTTTCCTGCTGACTTTCTTGTTTTAGATTGTGAATCAGATGAAAATGCACAAATCATCCTTGGGCGACCCTTCTTAGCCACGGGAAGATCACTGATTGATGTGGAAAAAGGAGAACTCACCATGAGAGTGAACGACCAAGAGATTAAGTTGAATGTTCTCCAAGCTATGAAGCATGTTGATGCAGATGAGGAATGCAAGGCTATCACTGAAGTTACCCTTGATCAACCCTGCATCAGGTCGGGTTGTCACGACATAAAAATTGGTCACTGCCTCGGCAGCCACCTACAGGGCTGTCACGACAGCAACTCCTCTGAATCCGATACATCTGAAACTTAAGATCAGGAGGAGGTAAACTGGATAGGCGATCGTCCAGGAAAGTTATTCGAACCTTTAAATTATACTTCGGATAACCATGCAATCCAAAAGCCATCTACTGTTGAACCCCCTGCCTTAGAACTGAAACCCCTGCTAGGGCAGCTAAAATATGCTTTTCTTGGTTCAAATGATACGTTGCCCGTAATCATCTCTTCTAAGTTGCTGCAGGAACAGGAACATCAGCTAATAGGGATGCTGCGGCAGCACAAAAAGGCAATTGGATGGACGATAGCCGATATTCAAGGCATTAGTCCGGCGTTATGCATGCACAAATTCCTTCTAGAGGAAGAACATAAGCCAACTATAGATGCCCCAAGGCGGCTAAACCATGTGATGAAAGAGGTGGTGCGTAAAGAGATAATCAAATGGTTAGATGTTTGTATTATTTACGCCATCTCCGACAGCAAATGGGTGAGCCCGATGCAATGCGTTCCCAAGAAAGGAGGAATGACCGTGGTGACCAATGAAAACAATGAGTTAATCCCAACCAGGACTGTGACCGGTTGGAGGGTTTGTATGGACTAAATGAAGCTTAACAAAGCTACCCGAAAGGACCACTT
The DNA here is from genome assembly GCA_958450335.1 of Hibiscus tridactylites. NCBI lineage: Eukaryota > Viridiplantae > Streptophyta > Magnoliopsida > Malvales > Malvaceae > Hibiscus > Hibiscus tridactylites. Next base: position 57,433,845 of record OY288279.1, on the reverse strand, counting down.
TCCTTTACCCTTTATTGATCAAATGCTTGATAGATTAGCGGGTAAACCTTACTATTGTTTTCTTGATGGTTATTCAGGTTATAATCAAATAGCTATCGCACCGGAAGATCAAGAAAAGACGACCTTCACATGCCCCTACGAAGCGTATGCTTTTAGGAGGATGCCATTTGGACTATGCAATGCACCCGCCACCTTCCAAAGGTGCATGATGGCCATATTCTCTGATATGGTGGAGGACTTTCTTGAAATTTTTATGGATGATTTTTCAGTCTTTGGAGATAATTTTGAGAGCTGCCTAGGCAATCTACCAAAGGTACTTGAAAGATGTGAAAAAGCAAATCTAGTCTTGAATTGGGAAAAATGCCAGTTTATGGTGGATGAAGGGATAGTCCTTGGCCATAAGATTAGCTGCCGTGGCATAGAAGTCCACAGGGCTAAGATAGAAGTAATCGAAAAGCTGCCGCCGCCGACTACAGTCAAGGGTATTAGAAGTTTCTTGGGACATGCTGGTTTTTATCAAAGATTTATTGCAAATTTCTCAAAAATCACCAAGCCCTTATGCCATCATTTAGAGCGGAACCGACCCTTTGACTTTAATGAAGAATGTACTGAAGAATTCAAGGTTCTAAAGGAAAAACTGGTAACAACCCCAATAGTACAACCACCAGACTGGACACAACCATTTGAGATTATGTGTGATGCTAGTGACTATGCTGTCGGGGCAGCACTTGGGCAGCGGAGAGACAAGTTATTTCATGTCATATACTATGCCAGCAAGACACTGAATGATGCCCAAGTGTACTACACCACCACAGAAAAGGAGTTATTAGCTGTGGTATTCTCTATTGACAAGTTTTGTTCTTACATACTTGGAACGAAGGTGATAGTGCACACAGACCATTCTGCCCTAAAGTATTTGTTCGCGAAAAAGGATGCAAAGCCTCGATTGATACGGTGGATCCTGCTATTGCAAGAATTCGACCTTGAAATCAAGAGAAAAAAAGGGACAAAAAATCAGGTGGCAGATCACTTGTCAAGGTTGGAGAAGGGACAGAGTCTACCAACAGATGAGACAAACATACTGGAGACCTTCCCAGACGAGCAGCTCTTTGCTGCCGCAATCACTGCCGCGACAACCATGGCGGCAGGTAAGTCTTCTGAACTCCCCTGGTATGCTGATTTCGTTAATTTTATAGTTAGCCGAATAATTCCTTCTGTTCTTAATTATCAAGCCAGGAAGAGGTTCCAAAATGATGTTAAGCATTACTATTGGGATGAACCTCTTCTTTTCAAAATTTGTGCTGATCAGGTTATAAGGAGATGTGTACCACAAGAAGAGCAAGAAGATATTCTTCATCACTACCATGCTTCACAGTATGAGGTCACTTAGGAGGCAACAAAACTGCTGCCAAGGTGCTGCAATCAGAGTTCTACTGGTCGTCATTGTACAAAGATGCACAAATCTTCTACAAGAGCTGTGACATGTGCCAAAGGACAGGAAACATCTCAAGGAGAAACGAGATGCCGCTGCAGAACATTCTAGAAATTGAAATCTTCGACGTTTGGGGGATCGATTTTATGGGACCATTCCCATCTTCATGTGGGAATCTATACATCCTCCTGGCAGTACATTATGTCTCTAAGTGGGTTGAAGCTATCGCAACTCAAAAGAATGATGCCAAGACAGTCCAAAAGTTTTTACACAAAAATATCTTTTCTAGGTTTGGCATCCCTAAGGCGATTATTAGTGATGAAGGGAGACATTTCGACAACAGGGTTATTGTTGGCGCCTTGAAGAAATATGGAGTCAAGCATCGAATCGCGACATCATATCACCCACAGACCAATGGCAAGCTGAAATATCTAATAGGGAAGTTAAGAACATTCTCGAGAAGATAGTTAAGCCAACTAGGAAAGATTGGTCTTTACTCCTCAATGATGTGTTATGGGCATATGGGACAGCTTTTAAGACTCCATTGGGAATGTCTCCGTACCGATTGATTTATGGGAAAACATGTCATCTACATGTCTAGATAGAGCACAAAGCATACTGGGCAATCAAGGCAGTGAATATAGACTTGGACAGGGCAAGATAGAAAAGGCTGTTAGATCTGAACGAGATTGAAGAAATACGGACAATGGCCTATGACAATGCAAGAATCTACAAAGAGAAAACTAAGAAGTGGCATGACAGGAAGTTGCTGCCACGACAGTTCTGCCCAGGGCAGCTTGTATTGTTGTTCAACTCTAGATTGAAACTTTTCTCAGGGAAACTGAAATCTAGATGGTCTGGCCCATTCCAAGTCGTACAGTTTTTTCCCCATGGTGCCATCATAATCCGATCATTAAAAGACGGGCACCAATTCAAAGTCAACGGACAGCGCCTCAAGCATTATCAGGGGACTGAAGCCCCAGGAATACAGGAAGTGGTTACCTTAGGAGATGCCCGACCTGGCATCCCTAATTTAACCTAAATTTTATTTTTATTTATTTTTTTTATTATTAATCTTTAGGAAATAAGGTTTATTTTATTCGAATAATGTTTTTTTTTGGAAATAAAGGAGTCAAGAAGAACATGAGAAGTGAACTCAGCCCACCATCCATCCATCAGCCCAACAAAGCCCAAATATTGAAGTCTGTCGTTACAGCTGCCGCGACAGACGCGGAAAATACAGGCTGTCATCACGCTGTCACGACAGACACGGAAACACGTCACAGACGTGTAACAGACGCGGAAACATGTGTCAGAGGCGTCACACACGCTAAAGCTCAACAACTGGCCCCGTTATTCGCGCCTGCCGTTACAGCTTCAACGGGCAGCAAATCTTTTTCTATATAACCCCGTTTCATTTTCATTTTCACTCACTTCTGCCTTTCTTATTTGCTCTCCCTCTTTAGTTTCAATTTGCTTCCATTTACTTTTCACAACCCTTGCACTAATATGTCTTCTAGAAAAACCCGACGCAATGTTGCCTCTACTTCTTCACCGGCAGCAACTCCCCCACAGTCCTTTGCTACCCGAGATATGTGGGAAGAACGAGGCTTCATCTATACACCAAAGGCAAAGAATCTGGGCCTCAAGCCATTCATAGCCCAGAAGATTCGAGCTTTATTGTGGCACACATTTGCGGAACAGTTGGAGGAAATGAACGTGACGCTGGTGAGGGAATTTCATGCTGCCATCAGCAGCAAAACGGTGACAGCAGTGAGTGTTCGAGGGAAAGAACTGTCATTTACAGTGGAGAACATCAACTCCTTATATGGCCTCTGCATAGGCCACAATGATGATGCACACCAGCAGTTCCTCAACACCTTGGACAATGTTGCCTATGACGCTGTCATGGCAGAACTGACCGACGAAGGAACCGAGTGGAATACCAGCCGGAAAAATCCACACACGGTGTAACGGAGCCAGCTGCTATCGGAGGCAAAATTATGGAATGCCTTCATTAAAAAGAGGATCATGTCGTCATCCCACCATACCACCGTCGACCAGCAAAGGTTAGCCTTAATACACTCTATTTTAAATAAACGGCCCATTAATGTGGGTAGTTATATTCGAGAGAGTATTTTGGAATGTGCACATCGACCGACGGGCCTCCTTTTCCTCTCATACCTCATCACTTCGCTCTGTCGCGGCCATAACGTGCCAAAAGCACACACTGATTTTGTAGTCAAGGGACGAGGTTGGACGGAAAAGAATATTCTCAGCCTTGTGGAGCTGACCGTGGCTACCCCTCTATTGTCATTCAACCCTGCTGCCGCCACAGGTGAAACGTCATAGCAGCAAAATACTGAACCTGCCGCCGTAGCAGCTGCTCCGACAGATCCCTCCGCCCAGGTATTAGCTTCTATTCAGAAGATGGAAGAGAGACAGTTGGGCTTAATGACCTTCATCAGGGACTTTGCCACCTCTACGGTAAATTTTAATCAAAATACTTTAAATTACCCCGATGCTGCTTTCCCTACTTTTCTTGTCCATTACTTTACTGCCACTACCCCTGCCCACACTCCTACACCTGTTGCTACCCCACGAACACCATCTGTCGCCTCCATACCATCGCCTGCCCCGATAGCAGCAGGCAACACTCATGCCGAACCCTTTGCCTGAGGAACAAAGCATCCAATGACATCGGATGACCTTGCTGCCTTTGTTGCTGCGTTCTCATCCTCCTCTGTTTGGGAAGACACTGACGATGAACCCTCTATTAAGAGGAATTTGTCAAAAGAGTTTTCACCGGTAAAGCGGTAGAAACGAATGGCTGATAAGAACATATTGCCAAAAGCCAGCGGCAGCAGTGAGAGCAGTAGTAGGAGCTCCGATGTCCAGGTTGTACAGCAACCACCCCAGCCCGCCCCAAGAGCCAGAACCCGCCGCCAGATCCGCCTCAGCAGCAGCAGCGAAGACAACAAATAAAATTTAAGTTTCTTATCTTCTTATTGATGCCTGCCATATATTTTGTGATGTACTGCCTTCATCTGTTTTCATTTTTATTTTGTCATTTGCATTGAGGGCAATGCAACCCTCGAGTTTGGGGGTGGCAACCCTCCATATTAATGGAGTACATCTTAGTTAAATTTTGTGTCTCTTTTTTTAAATTTTGTGTCTTTTACTTAGTTATTTTTCTTCCTAAAAAATGATGAAAATTTTGAAAATTTTGGCTGAAAACTGTGAAATGAACTTACTTGTCGTGACAGCTCTGTCGTGGCAGTGACTTTAGGATAGTTTTTAGGAGAAGTTTAGAGCCTTTCTATAGTTATGAAAACTTAAACACCATTGTGACTGTTATACTGCTTAGACTTCTTTTAGCCAAACTAGAATAGGAAGGTTAGCACTTGAATAGCCCCTAGACGTGCCTAACACTGGCTCTAGGAAAGAAGTTTAGCAAAAGAGACTCAACAGCCCTAGAGGTGCGCGAAACTGGCTCTAGGAAGTTAACTAGAGGTGCCTAAAACTGGCTCTAGTAAATCTTTAGCTTAAAAAAATAGAGAAATCGAGTCAAAACAAAAAAAAATTAAAGGAGCATGAAAAAGTGCCTTCAAAAGATAAACTTTGGCATAAAAATTCGAGTTAAGAGCTGAAATATTCTAGTGAAACTAAGAGAGTCTTGGAATATAACTGTTCACAAGCATGCACACAGTGCACGAGGGCTATAGTGAGATTCCGGACAGATCCTAAATTATCCGACAGGTTGCTGCCGTCACAGGGAACGAACGACGGGTAAGGGAAAGTTCACTGTTTGAAAGCCAAAATAAAAATATTTCATTTTTCTTTTAGGTCTTAGTTGCTTGAGGGCAAGCAAAGACTTGAGTTTGGGGGTGTGTTGATTGTGTAAAAGTTCTATTATTTACACCCTTTTTAACCCATATTTCTGCTGCATTCAAGCATTATTCATTGCATTTAGGTTAGTTTACAGCAAAACATCACAAATATAGTGAAAGACACAATTTCTACTAAAAACGGTTGTTTTTGCAGGTTGCTGTCGTAGCAGACGGAAAGGGCAGACGCTGGGCAGTGAAGCAGAAGAGCTGAATTGGACAAGCAGACAAAGAGGACGATGCTGCCATGGTTGTTGCCGTGACAGCAGAGGACGACAGCAATTTTGAGGAGAAGAAGCAAAGTGGACCTCGACAGATAGAGAAAATTCAGCCCGTCTTTTGTGTGAAAACCTCATATTTTTCCAAGCCCCAGATCAAAAGGAATGTCAAGCCCAAAGTTCAAGGAGAGAAAAATCCCAAGCAAGAAGATGACGGTTGGAAAGTAGATTCCTTGAAGATTTAGTCTTTATTAGAATCATACTTTTATTTAAAGTTGTATTCTTGCTAATTTAGATAACTTGAGCCCAAAGCTTATATAAGGGCATGTATTTTAACCTAGGAGAACATAACCGATAACCGATTACCCTAGCTTCCTTCCTAAAACTCTAGTCGTTTTCCTTCCCACAACATGTTCTAAATTCCCCCTAGGGCCACGGGTTGATGTGTAAAGTAGTTGCAAGGATTGTTTTGTTTTAGGAAGTTTCAGTTCAATAAAATAAACTTCAAGTTCTCTTATTTTGGTTATTAATATCTTGCAAGAGCATCGGGAGAGCATTGTGAGGTTATCTATTTACTTAGCATCGAGAGAGTTAAGTGTACGAAATAAATAAGAGCGAGTTCTCTAGTTTATAGTTGAACTATCTCGGGCTTAGGGATATGACGAGGTTAAGTGGCTAAAGAAGAATTCATATACATCGGTGTTCTTCCTTCGATTCACGCCGGGAGGTATCATCAAAGACGTGATCATCGACAGACTTGGACCTAGGGATAGGCCAAGGCCTATCTGGGATTCTTGCCAAACTTGAAGTACTAAGTTGAGTGTTTGCTGCCGCGACAATCAACGGACTGCTGCCGCGACAGGTGCTGCCGCGACGGGAGCGACGATAGAACTGGATTTCCTAAACTCTGCAATACCTACACTACTGAGCAATTCAATACCAGCCCATTCTCTCTATCTTGATATCTTTACTCTTTTATTTACGTTTACTTTATTATTTTCGTGACAACTTCTCAAATATTTTCTTTACATTCGTGCAGTGAATTAAGGTGAAGCTATTAGCCCAATCCCTATGGAGACGATATCCGATACTTTGTATCACTTTACTACTTGCGTCGTGTATACTTGCACTACCATTGCGATAGATTATTTTACACGCAACAGTTGTAGAAAAAGCTTTTGAGAAACTGTTTTCAAGAAATGCATTGTTGTGTTGGTTTTCTTTAGAGCATGCCTCACTAAGAATTTGTTCTTACGCTCTCTTTTCCCAATAATGCAGATAATTGAGGTGTTTTCGGGCAGCAAGAAGGTTAAGAACATCCAAGGAAGTGTAAAGCTCATGTATGGTGATGTTTTCATACACTTTAGTTTTGATATTGGGCAATGGGAAACCAAGGTTGTAATTCAGAGATGTGTTTCGAACTCCCTAAGCTTGTGGCATGTTTGTGTTGGCATTTATGGGTTGTAAATGGTTCTAAAGGTTTGGTTTGAGGTTTGTTGCTTATATTGGTTTTGAGACTAGGGAGCATGCCTTTAGATTTTATGTTTTCGTGATTGATGCCATTCTCTAGCTTAAGGATCCTAAATATGTTCCTCGGTATCAAAATGAGTTGTTGGTATGATTTGATGCTCTTTGAGACATGTTTGATTGGTTTAAATGGTGAAAAACCAGCAATTTCTGCTGTCACTGGGCAAAGTGTATCAAAACACCCTCAAATGTTTCGAAACGGAGGCCTGTAATGGTCATAGTGTTTCAGAACGGTTGAAGCTATTTCGGAACAGTTTGGCTACTAGTGAAGCCTGTTTTGATACCGGTCTAGGAACATACCCGAGTACCGAAACGGTCAACACCGTTTCGATATGGGCATTTCAGTACGAAGGGTGGGTGTTCCGATACAGTTAACCATTGGGTGATGAATTTGAATTGTTTAAGTTTCCATGCTTTACATTTCAGTCCTGAATGTTGTGGATGCAACTGCTTGAGCTTGGAATGTCCTTTTAAGCTGAAATTTGACAGAGAAGCATGTAACATGACTAATTACATATTGGTAAACCTTAAATCTGTAAAGTCCTTATAATTTCTAAAAATTACATTTTGATCCTTAAAAGTAAAATTCATGCAATTGAGTCCCTAAATGTTTTCTGATCGTTGTGCTTTTCTCTCCCATGCTTCTTGAGTGTTCACATAGGCTTAATGTGCATCTAGAAAAGATTAAAAAGAAAAAAAGGTCGTTAATCAAGGTTGACTTTTGGGTTGACTTTGGTTTTCCCCGTGTAACCTTCGTAGTTCGGGTCAAACGTCTAGGTCGGGCGAAGGGGATTACAAGCTATCGCTCCAGAACGTAACTCACGTCTCGGTCCCATTGTGCTAGTTAACATTTACACATGAACATAAACAAACAAAAGATCAGGCCAGCTCTTAACAAGGATCCCAAGACTTTCAAAACCAATTTTAAACATTTCACTAGGTAATAAGGCAATGGGCATTCCAATTCCCCCCCCCCTCCCCCAACATAGCATAATGCATACTACAAGCATACCACAACCATCATGCGACTCAAGCATCAAAATTTAGCGCAGTCAACATCATAGAACAACTCACATCCATGTTCATTCGCCATGTATAGCATCACTATCACAAATTCAACATAAGCATCATCCCAACCTTTCGTAACCTAGCTCTGATACCACCAATTGTAACACCCTCGACCCGGCCTGGCCGATAGACCGAAACGAACGAATCGCACGGGGAATATTGAATTAAACTTAGAGGTTTACCTTAATAAACGACCATTTTTTCTTTTTATCTTGTCTAGATGCAACTTAGGTTCCTATCTGTACGCACACAAGCAACGGGTAAACATCAACACGTTCACCAAAAAATTAAAGTCGATAAAGGTTTAGGGACCATTTTGTAAATTTGATAAACTTTAAGGGCTTTTACCAAATTCAAGTTACCATCATTCAATTAGATTCATTACATGCTTCTCGGTGAAGACTCAGCTCGAAAAGACTTTTAGAACCTATCCAATTGCATACAAGGCAAACAAGGACCAAAATGCAGGAAACAGAAACTCAAATGAATTCAAATTTTGCACTCAACGGTCTGGTGTTTCGGAACAGGGAGCCTTGTATCGGTACGGCCATTCTGAATCATTGATGCCCGTTCCAAAATGCGGGACCGTACCGAAACCCCTCCAGACATATTCCAGTACAATGGTTCACATAGGCAAAATATTCCGGAACGAGCCTCACCGTTCCAAAACATTAGGCAATTTCAGGCCACCGTTCAGAAACATGTAAGGGAGTTTCAAAATCCCTAGGCCTAAAATTTTCTAAAAATTTGATTTAATTCAGTTTTCACCCTCTGGTACCATCCTGGCACATGTCCTAACATACATACAACTTAAATACTTATCAATGGCAACTCCTACGCAGCATAAACAACATCAAGGCATCATTCTCAGAAGTACTGGAACTAGAGGCATACTTCCTAAAAGATAAAAGAACCAAAACACTAAAATCCAAAAGTAAACATATACCAAAACTCAAAGGCCATTTACAATTCTAAAAATGCACCACAAACTTGCTCAAAACCAGAAAATACCAAATAAACATCATTGAATGCATCAGACACCCCCATTGCCCTTATTACATTAGTTCAATAGTACCACATACTTTTAGCAAAATGTCTTGGTGTGATTCCTTGAGGATGTTGCCTCCCAAATGCATAATTATTTGCATTGATTAACAAAGAGAGCATAAGCATGCACGCTTAGCGAGGATTGCTCAAAATCACAAACATCATCAATGCACAAAACCGTTTTTCTCTCTTTTAAAAACCATCATGCCTTTCTTATCAAAACATGCACTTTAACATCAAATTCATTGTTTTAAACATCATGCAACATGATCCGATTAAAACCAGTAGTTAAACCATTGCTACTCATTTTCCAAGCCTTTCAAGCATAAACACCATTATGCTAAGCTTAAGCCAAAACATGCATCTGTCAAACTTTGCATTAGCAAAAAATTCCACATTATACAAATCCATTATATTGGCTCACAAGTGATACACAATAATCTCAAAAACATATATCGGATACACGTATTACCAAGGATTGTCCCACACCCTTCATACACTCAACCGGCATTTCAAGGCTCACACACGAGAGCGACCCTCCATCGCTGTGACACTCGTAGTGGAGTATTCGGTACAATCACAACCCCTCAACACCACTCATCGGTAGATGTATAAACCACTAACAAAAGACGGGACACACACAAGGTTCGCACCTGGGAGCTACCCTCAACCGTTGAAACCTTAACATTCCTTAATCGTTAGGGTAGTTGGATGGAGTATTTGGTACAATCACAACCCCTCAACATCCAAGGTGACTTGTTTACAGTGCACTCAATCCTATAGTCGGCTAACTATATCCGATTTCATTTATAAAACACTTTAAACCACATCACTTGCCAATATAATACATAACACATGCATTCCTCACTATTTTAACAAATCATTTATCATAAGCCATAAACAAGCATTAAACCAAGCTTAAAACGTGATGCATCAACACATGGATATAAAGACCACTTACCAAATGCATCTTTAAACCACATGACATCATCATACACAAATTATGTGCTCAAATCATGCTTTAAAACAGTAGGTAGATGCAATTTAAATCAAGTGTAACCAAAGGCTCAAAACTAGCAGAACCGAGGGAGAAATTTTGATTTACTTACTTCCAAACTTAATAAAGTGTTTCAAGCTCTTATTAAGTTCCCAAAACTTTTCTAAAACATTTCCACGCTGGAAAACTAAATTCCATAACCGACTCGTGTAACCACGCTTGCCAATGCGACTATAGATCGTCTGGAGCCTCCAAAACCACCTCGTTTTCTTTCGAATTACTATCCCTATTTTTAACACACCAAAACAGAGGTTCAATGCATTAAAATGCATCCAAAACTCTAGCACACACAAGAAATCCTGCAGCCTTGCTCTAAATCATTAAAACACCCATCTGAAACAACTGAAAACTTAATCGATTGACCTCAAAACTCAGACTATGTTGGAAATTATAAGTTATCACTGACTAGTTACTTATTGTTATCGAATACTAATTAGGCATGAAACATCGGATTTGAATCCTATTAAGTAACATTAAGCTTTTATTGGCTAAAATAGAAGAATTATAAGTTGGAGGGTGTTGAGTGTGTAAAAGTTCTATTATTTACACCCTTTTTAACCCATATTTCTGTTGATTTCAAGCACTATTCATTGCATTTAGGTTAGTTTACAGCAAAACATCACAAATATATTAAAAGGCACAATTTCTACTAAAAATGGCTGATTTTGCAGGTTGCTGCCATAGCAGATGGAATGGGCAGGCGCTGGGCAGTGAAGTAGAAGAGCTGGAACTGGACAAGCAGTCAAGGAGGACGATGCCGCCGTGACAGTAGAGGACGACAGCAGTTTTGAGGAGAAGAAGCAAAGTGGACCTCGACAGATAGAGAAAATTCAGCCCGTCTGTCGTGTGAAAACCCTATATTTTTCCAAGCCCCAGATCAAAAGGAATGTCAAGCCCAAAGTTCAAGGAGAGAAAATCCCAAGCAAGAAAGATTACGGCTGGAAGGAAGATTCCTTGAAGATTTAGTCTTTATTAGAATCATACTTTCATTTAAAGTTGTATTCTTGCTGTTTTAGATAACTTGAGCCCAAAGCTTATATAAGGGCATATATTTTGACCTAGGAGGGCATAACCGATTACCCTAACTTTCGTCCCAAAACTCTAGTCATTTTCCTTCCCACAACATGTTCTAAATTCCCCCTAGGGCCACGGGTTGATTTGTAAAGTAGTTGCAAGGGTTGTTTTGTTTTAGGAATGTTCAGTTCAATAAAATAAACTTCAAGTTCTCTTATTTTGGTTATTAATATCTTGCAAGAGCATCGAGAGAGCATTGTCAGGTTATCTATTTACTTAGCATCGGGAGAGTTAAGTATACGAAAGAAATAAGAGCAAGTTCTCTAGTTTATAGTTGAACTATCTCGGACCTAGGGATATGACGAGGTTAAGTGGCTAAAGAAAAAATCATCAACATCGGTGTTCATCCTTCGATTCACACCGGGAGGTATCATCAAAGACGTGATCATCGACAGACTTGGACCTAGGGATATGTCAACGCAAATCTTGGATTCTTTCCAAACTTGAAGTGCTGAGTTGATTGTTCGTTGCCGCGACAGGTGCTGCCGCGACAGGAACGACGGCAGAAATGGAGTTCCGAGACTTAGCAATACCTGCACTACTGAGCAATTCAATACCAGCCCATTCTCTCTATCTTGATATCTCTACTCTTTTATTTACGTTTACCTTATTATTTTCGTGACAACTTCTCAATTATTTTCTTTACTTTCGTGCAGTGAGTTAAGGTGAAGCTATTACCCAATCCCTGTGGAGACGATATCTGATACTTCGTATCACTTTACTACTTGCGTCGTGTATACTTGCACTACCATTGCAATAGACTATTTTACAAGCAACAAGTTTTTGGCGCCGTTGTCGGGGATTAGCAACATAACTCTACCTTTTCTTTTACTCCACTTTTCGTTTTTGTTTTTATTTTTATTTTTCTGTTTTTCTTTGGTGCATTCAACTCTTGCTTTTCACAAGGTTTCTTGTTTATGCGCAGATCGAAACGAGGTAAAGAACCTGAGTATCCATTAGATCCAGAAATCGAACGATCATTCAATCTCAAGAAACAACTTCGTCACTTACTAGCCAGGAACGTGCACCTTGAGGAACAGTTAGAAACGATGGCACACCGAGGAGATAACCCTCCTATTGGTGATGGAGAGGGTAGACAGCCTGTCGTCGATGCTGCTGCTGCTGCCGGACGACGGTCCTGTCGTGACTACATGTTGAACGATCATGTAGAGTTGGAAACCACGCTGCCGGACATAGATGTTTAAAACTTCGAGCTGAAATCTGTCATGTTTAGCATGATCAACAATGCCGGTCAATTCAGTGGTGCTGTTACAGAGGATGTTAGGGAGCATCTAAAAACATTCTAGGAAATCTGCGGTTCGTTTAGACTGTCAGGAGTTAATCCGGAGATACTAAGGCTTCGGTTATTTCCCCATTCATTGAGGGACAGAGCAAAAACTTGGTGGAATAAACTTACGTCGGGTTCAATTAGAACTTGGGCAGATTTGTCTCGTGAATTTTTGTCTCGTTTTAATCCTTCACATTTATCTGAGCGATTACGTAATGAAATTGCTACTTTTCAACAGGAAGATGACGAGCCGATGCACGAGGCCTGGGACAGATTTACTACTCTTCTACGGAACTGCCCAATGCATGGATTCCCCGTCTGGAATCAGGTAACTAAGTTTTATAATGCTGCCAACTTACAAACTCGTATTCGAATTGATTCAGCAGCAAATGGACTATTATTGGATAAAGACCCGGACGAGGCAATGCCAGTATTGAAAAATCTTGCTAAGAATGAGGAGCAGTTTCCGACAGCAAGAAGAGGAGGTAAACGGGTACTAGCTGTCAAGGATTATGAGGCCGACAACACGATGAAATCACAGGTAGCATTCCTTACTAAAGCATTGAAAAAGCTATTGAATGATGATGCACAACATGGATTTGCTGTTGAGGAGATATGTGAAATTTGTGAGGGAAATCATAGTTTGGATGAGTGTCCTATACAGTTAGAAGAGGGAAAGTATGTTGGAAATTACAATCCGAATGACAACTCCAACAACTATAATCCCAACTGGAGAAAGGATCCCAAGTTTTCTTGGAGTAATCCTAATAATGCCCTGAATCCTCAAGCACACAGTAATCAGAATCAGGGAGGACCTAAATTGTTGACTCGACAGCAACTGCAGCCGCAATAGCAACAACAACAGCCATTAGCTGCCACAAACAGTATATTGGAACAGACTCTGGCTACTTTTATGTCTCAGACATGTACTTATATTGAGAACATGAATCAGTTTGTCAAGAAAACAGAGACATTCATTGATAAAATAGAGATGCAGATGATGAATCATGAAGCTGCTCTGAAATCTTTGGAGACACAAATGGGTCAGGTTTCCCAGCATATCAAGCCAAGGCAGACTGGAGGATTTCCTAGCAATACTGAAAATGCTAGGTAGCCCACACATGAGCAGTGTAATGCCATTACTACTAGGTGCGGGAAGAAATTACCAGGACCGGAAAGGAAGCTAAAATAGTACAAGGACCAGCCTTGGACAAACCTGCCGAGGAAGCTGCCCCGACAGGTAACAAACAGACTGCTGTCGATAAACCTGTTACGACAGCAGAAGCGACAGAGGAGAAAAATGATGAACCCAAGCCTCCTCAGATTCGTATGCAGTGGGAAAGACGTATTGCTGACTATCGTCCCCCACCACCTTTTTTTCAACGGTTACAGCAAGCAAAGCAAGAATCTCAGCTCAAAAAGATTTATGATATTTTTAAGCAGGTTCATATTAACATTCCGCTGTTGGATGCCGTTAGGGAGATGCCCGGTTACGCCAAATTTCTCAAGGATGTCATGTCAAAGAAATCCAAACTTGGGGAGTTTGAAACGGTTAAGATAACAGAAGGCTGCATGAGTATTCTTCATAGGCAGCCACCCCAGAAAAAGAAGGATCCGGGGAGCTTCATCATACCTTGTGTAATCGGAGATAAATACGTGGGTAAGGCACTTTGTGATCTTGGTGCTAGTATTAATTTAATGCCAAAATCTATTTTTCAGAAATTAGGTATTGGAAAAGCGCAGCCCACGATAGTAATTCTGCAGCTGGCAGACCGCTCTTACGTTCATCCGGAAGGAAAAATTGAAGATATTCTGGTAAGAGTGGATAAATTTATATTTCCTGCTGACTTTCTTGTTTTAGATTGTGAAGCAGACGAAAACGCACCAATCATCCTTGGGCGACCCTTCTTAGCCACGAGAAGATCACTGATTGATGTGGAAAAAGGAGAACTCACCATGAGAGTGAACGACCAAGAGATTAAGTTGAATGTTTTCCAAGCTATGAAGCATGCTGATGCAGACGAGGAATGCAAGGTTATCACTGAAGTTACCCTTGATCAACCCTGCATCAGGTCGGGCTGTCACGACATCAGAATTGGTCACTACCTCGACAGCCACTTACAGGACTGTCACGACAGCAACTCCTCTGAATCCGATACATCTGATACTGAAGATCAGTAGGAGGTAAACTGGATAGGCGATCGTCCAAGTAAGTTATTCGAAACTTTAAATTATACTCCGGATAACCATGCAATCCAAAAGCCATCTATTGTTGAGCCCTCTGTTTTAAAACTGAAGCCCCTGCCAGGGCAGCTAAAATATGCTTTTCTTGGTTCAAATGATACGTTGCCCGTAATCATCTCTTCCAAGTTGATGGAGGAACTAGAACAACAGTTAATAGGGATGCTGCAGCAGCTCAAAAAGGCAATTGGATGGACGATAGCCGATATTCAAGGCATTAGTCCGGCGTTATGCATGCACAAAATCCTTTTAGAGGAAGATCATAAGCCGACTATATATGCTCAAAGGCGGCTAAACCATGCGATGAAAGAGGTGGCGTGTAAAGAGATAATCAAATGGTTAGATGTTTGTATTATTTACGCCATCTCCGACAGCAAATGGGTGAGCCCGGTGCAATGTGTTCCCAAGAAAGAAGGAATGACCGTGGTGACCAACGAAAACAATGAGTTAATCCCAACCAGGACTGTGACCGGTTGGAAGGTTTGTATGGACTATCGGAAGCTTAACAAAGCTACCCGAAAGGACCACTTTCCTTTACCCTTTATTGATCAAATGCTTGATAGATTAGCGGGTAAACCTTACTATTGTTTTCTTGATGGTTATTCAGGGTATAATCAAATAGCTATCGTACCGGAATATCAAGAAAAGACGACCTTCACATGTCCCTACAGAACGTATGCTTTTAGGAGAATGTCGTTTGGATTATGCAATGCACCCGCCACCTTCCAAAGGTGCATGATGGCCACATTCTCCGATATGGTGGAGGACTTCCTTGAAATATTTATGGATGATTTTTCCGTCTTTGGAGACGATTTTGAGAGCTGCCTAGGAAATCTACAAAAGGTACTTGAAAGATGTGAAAAAGCGAACCTAGTCTTGAATTGGGAAAAATGCCACTTTATGGTGGATGAAGGGATAGTCCTTGGCTATAAGATTAGCTGCCGTGGGATAGAAGTTGACAGGGCTAAGATAGAGGTGATCGAAAAGCTATCGCCGCCAACCACAGTCAAGGGTATTAGAAGTTTCTTGGGACAGGCTGGTTTTTATCAGAGATTCATTGCCAATTTCACAAAAATCACCAAGCCCCTATGCCATCTTTTAGAGCAGAACCGACCCTTTGACTTTAATGAAGAATGTGCTGAAGCATTCAAGGTTCTGAAGGAAAAACTGGTAACAACCCCAATAGTACAGCCACCAGACTGAACACAACCATTTGAGATTATGTGTTATGCTAGTGACTATGTTGTCGAGGCAGCACTTGGGCAGCGGAGAGACAAGTTATTTCATGTCATATATTATGCCAACAAGACACTGAATGATGCCCAAGTAAACTACACCACCACAGAAAAGGAGTTATTAGTTGTGGTATTCTCCATTGACAAGTTTCGTTCTTACATACTTGGAACGAAGGTAATAGTGCACACAGACCATTCTGCCCTGAAGTATCTGTTTGCGAAAAAGGATGCAAAGCCTCGATTGATACGGTGGATCCTGTTATTGCAAGAATTCGACCTTGAAATCAAGGACAAAAAAGGGACAGAAAATCAGGTAGCAGATCACTTGTCAAGGTTGGAGAAGGGACAGAGTCTACCAACAGATGAGACAAACATACGAGAGACCTTACCATGGCGGCAGGTAAGTCTTCTGAACTCCTCTGGTATGCTGATTTCGTTAATTTCTTAGTTAGCGGAATAATTCCTTCTGATCTTAATTATCAAGCCAGAAAGAGGTTTCAAAATGATGTTAAGCATTATTAGTGGGATGAACCTCTTCTTTTCAAAATCTGTGCAGATTAGGTTATAAGGAGGTGTGTACCACAAGAAGAGCAACAGGACATACTTCATCACTGCCATGCTTCACAGTATGGAGGTCACTTAGGAGGCAACAAAACTGCTGCCAAGGTGCTACAGTCAGGATTTTACTGGCTGTCACTGTATAAAGATGCACAAATCTTCTACAAGAGTTGTGACAGGTGTCAAAGGACATGAAACATCTCAAAGAGAAACGAGATGCCGCTGCAGAACATTCTAGAAGTCGAGATCTTCGACGTTTGGGGGATTGATTTTATGGGACCTTTTCCATCTTCATGTGGGAATCTATACATCATCCTGGCAATAGATTATGTCTCTAAGTGGGTTGAACCTATCGCCACTCAAAAGAATGATGCCAAGACAGTCCAATGGTTTTTACACAAAAATATCTTTTCTAGGTTTGGCATCTCTAAGGCGATTATCAGTGATGAAGGGAGACATTTCGACAACAGGGTTATTGTTGTTTCCTTGAAAAAATATGGTGTCAAGCATCGGATCGCGACAGCATATCACCCACAAACCAATGGAAAAGCTGAAATATCTAATAGGGAAGTTAAGAACATTCTTGAGAAGATGATTAAGCCAATTAGGAAAGACTGGTCTTTACTTCTTAATGATGTGTTATGGGCATATAGGACAGCTTTTAAAACTCCATTGGGAATGTCTCCGTACCGATAGATTTATGAGAAAACATGTCATCTACCTGTCGAGATAGAGCACAGAGCATACTGGGCAATCAAGGCAGTGAATATGGACTTGGACAAGGCAGGGCAGAAAAGGCTGTTAGATTTGAACGAAATTGAAGAAATCCGAACAATGGCCTATGACAATGCAAGAATCTACAAGGATAAAACAAAGAAGTGGCACGACAAAAAGTTGCTTCCACGACAGTTCTGCCCAGGGCAGCTTGTATTGTTGTTCAATTCTAGACTGAAAATTTTCCCAGGAGACCAATTCAAAGACGGGCACCAATTCAAAGTCAAAGGACATCGCCTCAAGCATTATCATGGGACTGAAGCCCCAGGAATGCAGGAAGTGGTTACCTTAGGAGATGCCCCCACCTGACATCCCTAATTTAACCTAAACTTTATTTTTATTTATTTTAATTTTATTATTATCTATTAATTATTAGGAAATAAGGGTTATTTTATTTAAATAATGTTTTTATGTTTATTGTTTTTAGGAAATAAAGGAGTCAAGAAGAACAAGAGAAGTGAACTCAGCCCACCATCCATCCATCAACCCAACAAAGCCCAATTATTGAAGCCTGTCGTTACAGCTGCCGCGACAGACGCGGAAAATACAGGTTGTCATCACGCTATCACGATAGACGCGAAAAAACGTATCAAACGCGGAAACGCGTGTCAGACGCGTCAGACACGCTAACGTACAACAGCTGGCCCCGTTATTCGCGCCTGCCGTTACAGCTTCAACGGGCAGCAAATTTTTCTCTATATAACCCCGTTTCATTTTCATTTCCACTCACTTCTGCCTTTCTTACTTGCTCTCCCTCTTTAGTTTCCATTTGCTTTATGTCTATTTTTCACAACCCTTGCTCAAATATGTCTTCTAGGAAAACCCGTCGCAATGCTGCCTCCACTTCCTCACCGACAGCAACTCCCCCACGTTCTTTTGCTAACAGAGACATGTGGGAGGAGCGAGGCTTCATCTACGCACCGACGGAGGAGAAGCTGGGCCTCAAACCATTCATAGCCCGAAAGATTAGAGCTTTACAATGGCAAACCTTTCCGGAGCAGTAGAGGAAATGAATGTTACGCTGGTCTGAGAGTTCTATGCTGCCATCAGTAGCAGAACGACGAGAGTAGTGTTCATCCGAGGGAAGGAGGTGCCATTTGAAGCAGAATACATCAATACCCTCTATGGCTTCTACATCGGTGTCAATGATGATGCTCACCAGCAATTCCTGAATACACTAGACAGTGCTTGCTACGACGCTGTCATGGCAGAGTTGCCAATGCTGGGACCCAATGGAACACCAGCAGAAAGAATCCAAGGACTGTTAGAAGGACCCAGTTGCTGCCGGAGGCAAAGTTGTGGAATGCCTTCATAAAGAAGAGGATCATGCCATCATCCCACAACACCACCGTCGATCAACCAAGGTTAGCGTTGATACACTCTATTCTACATGAACGACCCGTTAATGTGGGCAGCTTTATTCGAGAAAGTATTATGGAGTGTGCGCATAGACCAACGGGTCCCCTCTACCTGCCCTACCTCATTACTTCGCTCTGTCGCGGCCATAATGTCCCCGAGGTGCGCACTGATATGATAGTCGAAGGAAGGGGGTGGACTGAAAAGAACATTCTCAGCCTGATGGAGCTGACTGCTGCCACCCCTCTGTCGTCATTCGACCCCGCTGCCGCCACAGCTGAAACGACAGAACATCAACATACTGAACTTGTTGCCGCATCAGCTGTCCCAACAGACTCGTCCGCCCGGATATTAGCTGCCATTCAGAAACTGGAGAAACGAAAGCTGGGCTTAATGACTTTCATCAGGGACTTTGCTGCCTCCACGGTAACATTCATACAAAGTTCTTTAAATTTTCCTGATGCTGCCTTTCCTACTTTTCTTGCCTATTACTTTACTGTCACTACCCCTGCCCATACCCCTACACCTGCGGCCACCCCACGCACGCCTTCTGCTGCCTCCACACCATCGCCTGCCCCGACAATAGCAGGCAGCACCCATGTCGAGCCATCTGCCCGAGGGACAAAATGTCCGATTGCATCGGAGGATCTAGATGCCTTTGTTGCGGGATTCTCCTCCTCTTCAGTTTGGGCTGCTAGCGATACTGAATCCTCTATCAAGAGATATCTGGTAAAGGAATTCACCCCCGTGAAGAGACAAAAGCGGATGGCTGATAAAAATAAATTACCAAAGGCCAGCAGCAGCAGCAGCAGTGACAGCAGCAACGGGGAGAGCAGCAGCAGCAGCTGGGAAGTTCAGGTTGTGGAGCAACCTCCTCACATCTCCCCCACCAGAGTCCAGCCACCACGGGAGGCCAAGGCCAAGACCACATCCGCATCCCCCGTGCCCCAGCCTGCCCCAAAAGCAGAGCCCGCCGCCAGATCCGCCTCAACAGCAGCAGCGAAGACAGCGACTAAATTTAAGTTTCTTATCTTATAATTTGCTGCCTGCTATATATATTTTGTGATGTACTGCCTTATTTTGTTTTTAATTGTCATTTGCATTGAGGGCAATGCAACCTTCAAGCTTGGGGGTGGCAACCCTCCATTAATGGAGTACATCTTTAGTTTAAAAATTGGTGTCTTTACTTAGTTTATTTTTCTCATAAAAAATGAAAATATTGAAAACTTTGGCTGAGAACTGTGAACTGAACTTACCTGTCACGACAGCTCTGTCGTGGTAGTGACTTTAGGATAGTTTTTAGGAGAAGTTTAGAGCCTTTCTATAGTTTTGAAAACTTAAACACCATTGTGACTGTTATATTGCTTAGACTTCTTTTAGCCAAACTAGAATATGAAGCTTAGCACTTGAATAGCCCCTAGAGGTGCCTAACACTGGCTCTAGGAAAGAAGTTTAGCAAAAGAGACTCAATAGCCCCTAGAGGTGTCCGAAACTGGCTCTAGGAAGTTAACTAGAGGTGCCTAAAACTGGCTCTAGTGAAACTTTAGCTTAAAAAAATAGAGAAATCGAGTCAAAACAAAAAAATCAAAGGAGAATGAAAAAGTGCCTTCAAAAGATAAAATTTGGCATAAAAATTCGAGTTAAGAGTTGAATATTCTAGTGAAACTAAGAGATTCTTGGCATATAACTGTTCACAAGCATGCACACACTACACGAGAACTATAGTGAGACTCCAGACAGATGCTAAATTATCCGACAGGTTGCTGCTGTCACAGGGAACGAACGACGGGTAAGGGAAAGTTCATTGTTTGAAAGCCAAAACAAAAATATTTCATTTTTCTTTTGAGTCTTAGTTGCTTGAGGGCAAGCAAAAACTTGAGTTTGGGGGTGTGTTGAGTGTGTAAATGTAACCCCCTTAACCCAGCCTAGACGGTTGACCCGAATTAAGAAGGTCACACGGGGAAAACCAAAGTCAACCTGAAAGTCAACCATGATTAACGACCCTTTTTTTTCTTTTTAAACTTGTCTAGATGCTCATTAACCCTAGTTATGATCATACAAACAACATACTCAAAGATCATAAACATCAGAGATCAAACAGGGACCCAATTGAACAATTTACAACTTTAGGGACCAAATTGTAAATTCTGTAAATTATGAGATCTTAACCCAAATTAAAGTTACTAACTTGTATTTAGTCAGGTTTCATGCTTCTCTGCCAAATTTCAGCTCAAACGGACATCCCAAGCTCATACAATTGCTCAAACAAGATTCAGGACCAAAATGCAAACATTCCAAAACATTTAATTGCCAATGTCAGCCCCCAACGGTCGGCTGTTCCGAAACAGGGAGATCCTGTTTCGAAACACGGGGCCGTTCCGCAACGCGTACCGAAACGAAGGCTGGCAGAGGGCTTCCCGTTTCGAAACGATGTCTACCCGTTTCGGACGCCTGGGCTAATTCAAGGCACCTGTTCCGAAACGGTAGGCACTGTTCCGAAACGCCCTGCACAGATTACAGAAAATTGCATGCTTAAACATTCAATTGATCAACCAATCATACTCCAAAAGCTACCAAACTTTACCAGCAACTCATATATCATATAAGAGACATGTTTGCATCAACCAATCAACAATATATCATCATATATGAAAAGCCCCAATTCTAATGGCATGCTTCCTACACAAGCAAACCATTCAAGCATAAAGCCTTCAAAACCAAGCACATAAAGACCAAATACAAATCCAGCATTTCCAACAACATTAAGCATACTTAGGGAGTTCAAAACATCTCCCAAAACATTCACAAAGGTCCCCCATTGCCAAATGCCAAAAGCTAAAGAACTACAAGAAAACCTTTCCATACTTGAGCTTAAATCCCACTTGTTTGCTTGCCTTCCTTGCTGCCCTTAAGGTACCTTAATGATCTGCACTATTGGTTTAAGAAAACGAAAGAGAGCGTAAGCAAAAGCTTAGTGAGGAATGCTCATTAAAACCATTCAATAATGCATTTATAAAAACACTTTATAAATCATGCTTCAAACATCATTTGCACATGCTCAAAAGCAATTTAAACAAGCATTACATGCTTCCATATTAATACATGTCATATTGGCCACAAGTGATAGATTCCATCTTTTTAAACCATGATCAACATAAGACTCACACATGGACTTTTAAACACCATTGTGATCTTATAATTTCCAAGGACTACACAAGGACTTTTAACCACCTTTGTATCCTTTACAAGTTTCACCCCAAGGACTTTTAAACACCTTGGCCCCAAGGACTTTTAAACACTTTGGCCCATGGACTTTTAAACACCATGGCAAGGACCACACAAGGACTTTTAACCACCTTTGTGTCCTTAACAAGAACCATCCAAGGACTTTTAACCACCTTGATGTTCTTAGGTAACAAGGCTCACTCAAGGACTTTTAACCACCTTAGTGACCTTAACAAGAATCACCATGGACTTTTAACCACCATGAAGTTCTTAGAATCCACAAGGCTCACTCAAGGACTTTTAACCACCTTAGTGACCTTAACCTTTTTCAAAACATCACTTGCCAATATACATCATTATCATCAAATAATCCACTGTTTAAAGCATTAAACCAAGCCATATTCATCATGCATTTAAAAGCATCAAACCACATTTAATCAATGTTCAAAAACAAGGAACTCTTACCTTGAGCTTCCTTCAACATATGGCTTACAAAATCAGCAATAACCATGCTAAATCCTGCTTTCAAAACAGAATTTAAAACATGCAATAAACCACATTGCATCACAACCAAACCATGGCCACCACTTAGAGAGTTTTTCCGAAAACTTACACTTGAGCTTAGTAAAGTTGTTTAGACTTAAACTAAGCTCCCAAGACATTGGTTTGAAAGCTGAAAACCCATTTTCACTCACCGATTCCACTTCGCCTCTTGCCGAAGCACAAATCAAGCTTCCGGATCACCACCACTTGGATCCAAAGATGACTCCCCTGTTTTAAACACATCAAAGCAGAGGATTAATGCATCATCATGCATTAATAGCTTCAATGAAAACACCTAAACTTGCTGCTCTCATCCACACTCCATTTTCGGCCACCAAACACAACCGAAAATGCATCCAAACCACTTCTCAACAAAGCCCAGCCATAAACCATCACAACTAAACATCCTTTAACATCATTTAACACCTAAAAAGAACCTATTAACATCCTTATACCTCCAGCAACATCAGATCCACAAGATCACCTCAAAAACAACCAAGAATCACAAGCTAAACTTAGGAAATTCAACCTATCCGGGATTGCATTAATCAAAACTCAATTCCTTATCAATTTAACATTCATTTATCATCAAAAACACACTTCAAATCACAGATTTAACAGATCAAACGAAAATCATCAAAAATCACCAAATCTTGCATTTTAAGCCAAGATCCATTTCACAACTTTAAAAGCCATTTATAAAACATCAATTAAGGATTGAGAACTTAGGAATTTCAGTAAAGAACTGATAGTTTAGAGGAGAAGGACGTTCTTACCTCCAAACTTGAGTTTCTCCTCTTTTAGAACCAAAAACCTTGATGAATCAACAAGCAAATGGTGAGGTTTTGTTGATGTGATGATTAGGAATCAAAAGAGGATTAAAAAGAGAGATTTGAGTGACAAAATCAGAAAGAAATCTCTGGAGAGAAAGTGTTTGGGTTGAGAGAAAGTGAGAGAAAAGGAAAATTGGAAAATATGGAAAGTTAGTTACAAAATAGCCAAAATGATTTCCCTCCACTTTTCTTTAGTTTTAAAATCAGAATTAAACCTTAAAATATCTTAGAAAATTCTGGAGAAACTCCCTTTGGAATAATAGCTCCTTAAAGATTCAAAGTTTCAATCCTTTCTAAAACAGTCACGCAACTTTCAAAAATTACATTTTGGTCACTAGCCAAAATGTCACCCTTCCAAACCTCATTTTGTAAAATTGATTTCACAGTTCACTTTTATATATTAAAAGATGATTTTATAACATTTTTCCATATTTTTAATGCAACCCGAACTAGGCTTTCCTAATTTCACCTTTTTAGATTCGAACAGCACTTTGACCGAACCGGTCAACGCCCAAAACCACTAAGCCCAAAACCGGGGCGTTACAGTAAAAGTTCTATTATTTACACCCTTTTTAACCCATATTTCTGTTGATTTCAAGCACTATTCATTGCATTTAGGTTAGTTTACGACAAAACATCACAAATATATTAAAAGGTACAGTTTCTACTAAAAATGGTTGTTTTTGCAGGTTGCTGCCGTAGCAGACGGAATGGGCAGGTGCTGGGCAGTGAAGCAGAAGAGCTGGAACTGGACAAGCAGTTAAGGAGGACGATGCTGCCATGGTTGCCGCCATGACAGCAGAGGACGACAACAGTTTTGAGGAGACGAAGCAAAGTGGACCTCGACAGATAGAGAAAATTCAGCCCGTCTATCGTGTGAAAACCCCATATTTTTCCAAGCCCCAGATCAAAAGGAATGTCAAGCCCAAAGTTCAAGGAGAGAAAATCCCAAGCAAGAAAGATGACGGCTGGAAAGAAGATTCCTTTAAGATTTAGTCTTTATTAGAATCATACTTTCATTTAAAGTTGTATTATTGCTATTTTAGATAACTTGAGCCCAAAGCTTATATAAGGGTATATATTTTGACCTATGAGGGCATAACCAATTACCCTAGCTTCCTTCCCAAAATTCTAGTCGTTTTCCTTCCCACAACATGTTCTAATTCCCCTTAGGGCCACGGGTTGATTTGTAAAGTAGTTGCAAGGGTTGTTTTGTTTTAGGAATTTTCAGTTCAATAAAAATAAACTTCAAGTTCTCTTATTTTGGTTATTAATATCTTGCAAGAGCATCAGGAGAGCATTGTGAGGTTATCTATTTACTTAGCATCGGGATAAGAGCAAGTTCTCTAGTTTATAGTTGAACTATCTCGGACCTAGGGATAGGACGAGGTTAAGTGGCTAAAGAAGAATTCATCAACATCGGTGTTCATCCTTCGATTCACGCCGGGAGGTATCATCAAAGTCGTGATCATCGATAGACTTGGACCTAGGGATAGGCCAAGGCATATCTGGGATTCTTGCCAAACTTGAAGTGCTGAGTTGATTGTTCGCTGCCACGAGAAGCAACGGATTGCTGCCGCGACAGGTGCTACCGCGACAGGAACGACGACAGAACTGGAGTTCCGAGACATAGCAATACCTGTACTACTGAGCAATTCAATACCAGCCCATTCTCTCTATCTTGATATCTCTACTCTTTTATTTATGTTTACCTTATTATTTTCGTGACAACTTCTCAATTATTTTCTTTACTTTCGTGAAGTGAATTAAGGTGAAGCTATTAGCCCAATCCCTGTGGAGACGATATCCGATACTTCGTATCACTTTACTACTTGCGTCGTGTATACTTGCACTACCATTGCGATAGGCTATTTTACACGCAACAGAGAGTAAAGATATAAAAGTATGAAGAGTGAGGGGCTAACCATGCGATTAGCCCCTTGAATTAAACTCTCCACTTACGTGGAGTTACCTGATGGATTTCCTTCAAATGAAGGAAAGCTTTGAATTGAAAATAGAAAGCTAAGAATATTAGGAAGCTTACCCGAGACCATCTTTAAGCTATCATCTCTCACTCTTTTCATCATCTTCTTCATCTAAGCACACACCTCCATTGGTGGAGATCCAAGCTTGTTATTTCTTCACTTTCACAGTATCGAAACATTATTACTGATCAGGTAAGTATATTCCTCATTCAGTTAATGGATTCCATTGATATTTTAAGTACAATCTAAACTAGGGTTTTGACTACCCATGGATATCTCCTTGTTGCCAGTTTTATTGAAGTTGGATCTTGATTTCGGTATTCCTATCTTGATTTTGATGACGAAACATCAATTCTAATAAGCTCATATTAATCTTTCTAGTTCAAGAAGGGAAGAAAGAGGTATCACCATCTCTGTCACAAGCTAGGAATAAAGGAATTGCTATCCGAGAGCCTTGAAGCTTCGGATTGTTAAGGTGAGTGTAGTCGAAGTCTCGAGTTTAGGCGAAAGGCCTTCCCGAATCATTATTTGTTGTGTTAGATAATTTCGCTAACATTGTTATTGAAGCGAATGCATTGGATGTTAAATCGGACACTTTGGTAAGTGTCGGTAAGTTACCATTGACATGGATTATGTTCATTGTGCATTAACATTGATATAAGCATTGTTATGAGATCATTGCATTGAATTATCAAACATGGATATTGACAACAATCCTTAAGATATTGATGTTGAAATATATGTATATCAAACATCGATTACATTGAAATTATGGAACATTGGTATATCATTGATCATTGAAATGAACAAGTATATTGTGACCTTGGATTGGATTGGACTCAGGATACAATTAGCATGACATAGAATTCATGAGCTCAGTGTACGGGTGGACTACGGTCCTAAGGCTACGGCCTATATTGATTTGGAGAGGCAGAGGGATGTGTATTGTTATTGGTCACTTTGGCGAGGCGGAGGGATTAGACCATTCATTTATTTGGCGTGGTGTAGGAATTCACGTATCCACGATCTTAATTCAATCCAAGGAATTATGAATGAAAAAGAAACATGTTTATTACTTTATGCATTGATATATAACACTGATCATGTTAATACGAATTTAATTATCATTGTAGCTATGGCATTCCATCATTTTGGAAAATGAGTTTCAGATTTAAGACATTTCAGTCTAGTGACTAAAGTGCGAATATTCAAAACTGATTTAGTGACCGTTTCGTAAAAGAATCAAAACATTGAATCTTTAAGGAGCTATTTAGCCAAATCTAATTTCAGATTTTCCCTTATTTATTTTAAAATCAAAAGAGTTTTCAATTATATTTTTAAAAGGGTTTTATATCATCCAAGTTTTTGAAGTTAAAAATTTCCAAAAGGCATTCTTCACTCTCTCTTCAACCAAACACCATTTTGGCAGCAATTTTTCAAAGGTAAACCTCCTTTTAAGTTTATTTGTAATCATCAAAGTCTTTCCTTATGATTTTCTTCTAAAACACAATTGTTTTCTCTTAAATTTCTTAAGTTTTTTCTTCAAAATCAAGGGAAAACACTACCATTAGAGGTGAGCTGCGTTTTCTTCTCTAATGTAAGGTTCTTTATTGAAATCCTCATGTTATTGATTCGTTTAGTGTTTTAGATTAAAGGTTTTGCAAATATATTTATGAAAAAATGAGAAATCAAGCTAAAAATGATTATTTTATGAGTTTCATTGTTGGATCATGTTTTGCTGAGTTTTAGATTGTTGTGAGCAATGTTTTTGATGTTGAAAAATGTTGGGATAGTGGGTTAATCAAAGGAAACCCGGATTTGGTTAAGTTGATGAAGTTTCATATTGAGATTTTTTGGTTTTTGGCTTGGATTTGTGAGAAATTAGTAGCTGATGGTTATTTGATGATGGGTTAATGTTTTTGGATGTATTTATGATGTT
This sequence comes from Hibiscus tridactylites, assembly GCA_958450335.1. Lineage (NCBI taxonomy): Eukaryota > Viridiplantae > Streptophyta > Magnoliopsida > Malvales > Malvaceae > Hibiscus > Hibiscus tridactylites. The sequence goes on along the minus strand of OY288279.1, from coordinate 57,406,558 downwards.
ATTATTGCTTGGTTTTGGATGGAGATCGTTTGGGTTGATTTATTCGATGTTTTCGGCTTATTTTAGATATGCTTTGGTGGCCGATTGTTGCCAGATGATGAGTGTATGTTTTCCAGCAAGTTTTTGGGTTGAAATAAAGTCTAATGCTCTGTTTTGTAATGCTTAGAAATAGGGGTTTTGGATTCAGAATCATCGGACGCATTTTTGGGTGGTTCGGAGGCTTAGATCGGTGTTTTGGTTTGAGTTTGTGGTTTGCTGGTGAGTGAAAATGCTTTTAAAGCCTTAACATGGTTTAGGACATGTTTTAATGGGCTTGGATTGAGTCTAAGAACCAATCTAAGCTCAAGCGTAAGTTTGGGTGTTTTCACCTTTGTTTTCATCTTGTTTTCGATTGTTTTGGTTTAATGTGATGATGATGCATATGCATGGATGATTATGATATATCTCGTTGTTCTCATGCAGAATGATTTGTTTTAAATGTGGCTATATGAAATCCCATGAGTTAATGTCATGATTACAAAGTTGTGAAATTATGTTGAGAATTGTCATGCATTGTACATGCTTTGAAATGGGATGTTGTGATCATGTTTATGCTTTGACGTTAATAAATGTTTCTGGAGGTAAATTCTATATTGGCAAGTGATGATTATATATATATCGGATATTTTGATCGATTAATAGGATGTGGAGAGCTCTATAATACAAAATTCACGTGTGTGGCATCCTTCGGTTTCACAATAGGGGTAGTGCTATTGTGATGCGAGTGGTAGGGGTAGTGCTATCACCAACGGGCTCTACGGGTAGTAGCATCCTAGCCAAAGTGAGTTTTATGCATCGATAATGCATGTGACATGATACGGGTAGTGCCATCAAGGTGTCCGTATATCCGATTTGAGAGTGATAGGGGTAGTGCTATCACCATGGGCTCTGCGGGTAGTGGCATCCCGGATCACTTGTGGTCGATATACATGTGTTGTTCTCATTATATTTATGATATGTTTTAACATGGTGTTTGATCATGAGTTGGTAAGTTATGTTTGACATGCATCGGCAGTGCATGGTTTGTAGGAATTGGTAAGCTATAGCTCATTTGCATCGGTAATGCGTGAATTGTGGTATTATGGTTTTGACTTGAGGATATGCCTTGTGTTGTAATTCTAGCTTGTTTATTCCTTTTTTGTAAAGAAATGATTTGAAGAAAGGTTTTGGTTTTATGAACGAGTTACATGATTTAAAAACTCCATTGTTGTTGCTTTGGTTTTGAGCACCTCTCACTAACCTCTCTAGATTACGCTTTCTTTTCAAACAATGTCGATCGCTAAACCTTTCGGGACATCAAGGGAGCAAGGGAGGTGTCCAAGAGTCCAAATCTTAGCTCAAGTATGGTTTGTTCCAATAGTAGTGTAGTAGCAATGGGGCTAGACCTTTATGAGTGTTGGTAGCATGTGTTGGACTCCTTTTTGGTTGAGACAAGTTTTTTATGATCCTATAATGTTTTGTGATTTATGGTTTTGTTTTTTTAATGCTTATATTGTGTTTTGAGCTCTTAAGCAAATGTGGATCATCTTATGTTTCGTTCTGGTTTAATCAAAGTGTTAAAATGCTCTTGTTTTATGTTGTTAAGTCCCTATGGCTATGAAATGCATGATTTATTGATCCTTTGTTGATAGTATATTGTTGGAATGGTTTTGGTGAGCTTCGGAAAACCTAAGACCCTTTTTGAACCAAACTATGCATAGAGGTTCTGAAACGGGTTCGACCGTATCGAAACGGGCATGAATTTTGCCTAGTCGTGTTTGTTCCAACCTAAGACCCCTGGTGTTTAGAAACTGTTTGCCTCTGGAAAATCTAGTTTTGAAACCCTGTTTTGAAACGGGTAGTAGTGTTTCGAAACGCCTGGCGGTTAAGTTAGTTAAAGGCATCTCCTAAGTTATGTTTTCTTGCATTTGGGTCCCTAGTTGATGTTTTATCAATTGTACGAGTTTGGATGATCATTTCATGATGCATTTTAGCATATGTGTATGAAAACTGACTAATTGTAAGATGGTAACCTTAATTTCATATTAGGTCCATGTTTTATGCTAGAATTGCATTTTAGTCCCTGTATGCTTCTTTGTCTGTTCGAAGTTTGTTTCTTCGTGTTTTTATCTGCTGCGAGTGTTCCTCACCTAAGTTTTTAATAAGTGCATCTAGAAAAGATAATTTTAAAAGCTTGTTCCTCTTTTAGGGTTGCTAATCGAAGAGAAATCTTCGGGTCTTTCTTCGGTTAGTCCTGTATGACCACCTTAGGTCGGCTTGGTGGCTAGACCGGGCTGAGAGGGTTACATCATTGGAGAAGAATCTTTGGAATGTGGGTTTGGATTGTGATGCGGATGCCATGTGTTTGACAATTTTTTGTAATCTGAAACTAAAAGAAGATAATGAGAAAAAGAGCAGTGGACTCAAGAATAGGTTGGTTAACAAGGAGATGAAGTAAAGTAACTAAATGAGAGAAGTGAGGTTTATATAGATGGTGCCGAGAGATGTTGTGGCGACATTAAATGTCCAATGGGTAGATTGCTTTGCACATGTCACAGGTTTTTTGCCCGTTACTTCTGTAGCCGTTGGCAGGTAGCCGTTAGCGGTCAACTAGCCGTTGCACTGCTTCTACGCTCGGCCGCCTGCAGTTGTCTTGACATCATCGTGGGTGGGCTCCTTGTTGGACCTTCTTCTTGGTCCGATTCTTTTATTCCTAAAGCCTAAGAATAAAAATAATAAACTAAATAAAGAAATACAAAAATAAAAATACTTAAATCTGAAATAAAAATGTGGAAAATAAATTGTAATAAATTAAAATATATTCTTAAAACATAAAATAAAATAAAATAGTTAAACTAAGTTGTGTTGGGAGTGCATTGGGGTGCATCTCCCAGACATAACCACTTTTTGAGGTGGTTTTTCACTTTTCTCCCTCCTAGGGGTCCTCTTGTTCCTTGGGGTCATACATTATGCCCTGCTGCCTGCTTGGGCAGCTGTTGTCATTCCCTGCTTCAGTGCTGATTTTGGAAGCCTAAGCGTCTGGGTGTCCTTTTTTCCCTTATTGAGGGCTGTAAAACATTTAGTTTTATGCTTTGGTTGTCCACCCTCATGATCAGCTCCCCATGCTCCACATCAATTAGCGTTCTACCCCTGGTAAAAAACGGTCGCCCAAGTATGATGGGGCATTCTCGTCAGCCTCACAGTCTAGGATGAGGAAGTCTGCTGGAAAAATAAGGTTGCCCACACGAACAAGGATTTCTTCCACTTTGCCCTCAGGTTGTACGAATGAATGGTCTACTAGTTTCAGAATGATGAAGGTGGGTTTGGCTTGCCCAATACCTAACTTGTCGAAAACCGCATTTGGCATCAGGTTAATGTTGGATCCTAAATCGCACAGGGCTCTCATGGCATGGTTGATTTCGATTCGACATGAAATAACGAAGTTGCCCGGATCTGTTCATTTGGCCGGTAGCTTGTTGTGCAGCATAGCCATGCATTCCTCTATCACAGCTACGGTTTCGAACTCCCCAAATCCTTTCCTCTTGGAATGTAACCCCCTTAGCCCGGCCTAAACAGAAAACCCGAACTACGAAGATTACACGGGGAAAACCAAAGTCAACCCAAAAGTCAACATAGATTAACGACCCTTTTTTCTTTTTAAACTTGTCTAGATGCACATTAAACCTAGGCATACTCTTGAGATAAGCATAATAAAAAATCACAGCAATCGGAAAACAATAAGGGACCCAATTGCACAAAATACGAATTTAGGGACCAATTTGTAAATTCTGGAAATTAAGAGGACTTTACCAATTTTGAAGTTACCATTATGAAATGAGTCATGTTTCATGCCTCTCTGCCAAATTTCACCTTAAACGGACATCTCAAACTCAAATAATTGCACATACAAAAATCAGGACTAAAACGCAAAGCTTGCAAACCTCAAAACCATTCAAATCAGTGCCCAACGGTCAAGTGTTTCGAAACGGAGTTAGCCCGATCAGAAACAGGGCTTGGCAGTAGCCAAAGTGTTTCGAAACACCTCTACCCGTTTCGAAACACCCAGACCAAATCCAGCACCTGTTTCGAAACAGGCAAGGGTGTTTCGAAACACCCTGCCCAGAAACAACAGATAGGCCTGTTTTAACACATTTAAACCCCATCGAACATGCTCCAAATCAATCCTCAACAAAGAAACAACATGCCAAGCATCATAACTACCAAAATGCATTAAAATCTAGATACAAAACCACCCCTGGGTGCACCAACTCTTTCAACACATCCAACACTTAATCATGCTTTTAAAACAAGAAGCATAGCATAACGACTTATGAATAAGAAGATTCAAACGTTGCAAGCGTTAAACCACATAGTTCAAATCATAAACCGAACTTGTCCCACATACACAATCTCATTAAACATCAACATAAAAGACTCTCCCCCCTTGCCTTTATTATCTATAGCTATTAACCGAGACATACTTCTCAAGTGGAGCTCTCCTTGAATCCCTTGCTTCTTGCTGTCCCAACTTCAAATATCTGCATTGATGGAAAAAAAGGAGCGTAAGCACATAATGCTTAGTGAGGAATGCTCAAAACCAAAACACCATCAATGCAGCCAGTCATAAAACATCTTTAAAAAGTAAACACATTCCGATAAACCAAAGCAGTGTTTGAAAATCCCTTTTTAAACAACATGCTTTAAATCATGCATTGCTCAAACATGAAAACCAACCCTTAGCTTAGAAAAGCTAAGTGACTCACTTCAAAGAACATCCTTGCAAAACCATCAATTTAACCTTTCCATGCATGAACATCATATGCAAAGTTAAAAACAAATTCCTTGGAAAACACTTCCTCTTCACATTATACTTTTTTCATTCTTGAAAATCATCTCAAAGCAAGAAACCTTTGAAAACCACTTACTCCTTCAATCTAACTCATGCATTAAACAAATGCAATACATGAACCACAAAATCAACATTTGCATTACATTCCTTTTAAAACAAGCCTTCACAAGACTTCAATGCACTAAAGAGATTCCCATGCACATATGCGCCATTCTCAAAAGAAGATAAACACTTGTTCAAGCTAACAAGTAATACATGCATTCTTAGAACATTACACACTTCCCATGCAACCTTGCATCATTTCAAGCATTATATTCAAGAACATTATATTAGCTTCCAAGTAATAATTCACAAACCATCACAACACAAGACACAATCGGATACGCGGATTACAAGCGTTGTCCCACACGCTCCATACACACTTCCGAACAACACAAGGTGGAGTTTACCGGTACAATCACAACCCCCTCAACACTCGTGATGGAGTTTAAATGTACAATCACAACCCCCTCAACATCACTCATCGGAAGTTGTATTACACACTAGCGAGAGCCGGGACACATCACAAGGCTTACACATGGAAGCTACCACAACCATTGTAATCACCTTAGCCAAGCTCACACACGGGAGCAACCCTCCACCGTTGTGACGCTTAACAAAGTGCACCCACGAGAGCCACCCTCCATCGTGATGACTTTTAACAAGGTTCACCCACGAGAGCCATCCTCCATCGTGGTGGCACTAAACCAAGCCCACCCACGAGAACCATCCTCCATCGTGGTGACACCAATTTCCTCAATCGCTAGGCTTCTTGGATGGAGTTTACGGTACAATTACAACCCTCTCGACATCGAAGGCGACTCAATTCACGGTGCACCCAATCCTATAGCCGGCTAACTATATCCGATTAAAGTAACCAACAACCACTTACATCACTTACCAATACCATCAATTACCATCATCACTTCACTGTTTTGAAGCATTAAAAAAAGCCATTAAACAACATGCAACACTATGCATCAATTCCACAATTTCAATGTACAAAACCAAGGTTCTCTTACCTTGAGCATCCTTCAACACATGACTTTCAAAACCAGCATTAAACCATGCTAAAATATGCTTTCAAAACAGGATTTAAACATGCAAATCACATGCATTGCATCCAACAATCACAAGTGCTTTAAAAACCAATTCATAACACAAACTAAGAGAGAAATTCCATTTACTTACTCTTGAGCATATCTAAGTTGCTTAGACTTAAACTAAGCTCCCAAAACCTTCAAACATTGGTTTCAAAGCTGAAAACCCAACTTCACTCACCGATACACAAATCTAGGCTAACCAACAAGCCTTCCAAGCATTCGAAACCATCAACGCCACCTCTATTGCTCACGGATCAATCCCCTTGTTTCAAGCACATAACAACAGAGGATTAATGCATCATTATGCATTAAAAACACCAGCAACACACCTAAACTCGATGATCTTCATAAACCCAACATTTCGGCTACCAAACACGACCAAAATCACATCCAAACACTTCCAAAACTTAACCCAGCCAAGATCCATCACTTCTAACCATTTTTAGACATCAATTAACATCCAAAATAAACTCAAACTCGTCCTTATACCTCCAGCATTAACAAAATACCAAGATCACCCCAAAAATCACCATTTTCACAAGTAAAAACTTAGGAAAATCAACCTATTCGGGATTGCATTGATTAAACCTTAGTCACACATCATTTAGACATCCAAAATACATCAAAAAGACATCTCAAAACAGAGCCCAATCATCCAATATGAATTTCTTCAAAATTAAATCCAAATCTTGCATTTTAAGCCAAAATCAAGATCACAACCTTAAAACCTTTAATAAAACTTAATTTAAGGATTGAGAACTTGGGAATTTCAGTAAAGAACTGAGTATTTAGAGGAGAAGGACGTTCATACCTCTAAATATGGATTTCTCCTTGTTTAGAGCCAAAATCTTTGAAAATTCATTAAGCAAACGGTGAGGATTTGATGTAGAAATGATTAGGAATCATTTAGGAATTGAAATCTCAACTTAGGTGTGAAAATCAAAGGAAAAGTTGCTGTGGAAATGTGTTTGGATGAGGGAATTTTGAGAGAAAAATGAAATGGGAAAATTTTAGTAAAAGTTAGTTATGAAACTAAAAATATATTTTTCCCTGTTTCCTTTTTATTAATTAAACATTAAATTAGTCTTTAAAAATCAAGAAAAATCTGGAGAAATCCTCCCTTGGGTAAATTAGCTCCATACACACTTCCGAACAACACAAGGTGGAGTTTACCGGTACAATCACAACCCCCTCAACACTCGTGATGGAGTTTAAATGTACAATCACAACCCCCTCAACATCACTCATCGGAAGTTGTATTACACACTAGCGAGAGCCGGGACACATCACAAGGCTTACACATGGAAGCTACCACAACCATTGTAATCACCTTAGCCAAGCTCACACACGGGAGCAACCCTCCACCGTTGTGACGCTTAACAAAGTGCACCCACGAGAGCCACCCTCCATCGTGATGACTTTTAACAAGGTTCACCCACGAGAGCCATCCTCCATCGTGGTGGCACTAAACCAAGCCCACCCACGAGAACCATCCTCCATCGTGGTGACACCAATTTCCTCAATCGCTAGGCTTCTTGGATGGAGTTTACGGTACAATTACAACCCTCTCGACATCGAAGGCGACTCAATTCACGGTGCACCCAATCCTATAGCCGGCTAACTATATCCGATTAAAGTAACCAACAACCACTTACATCACTTACCAATACCATCAATTACCATCATCACTTCACTGTTTTGAAGCATTAAACAAAGCCATTAAACAACATGCAACACTATGCATCAATTCCTCAAGGTTCTCTTACCTTGAGCATCCTTCAACACATGACTTTCAAAACCAGCATTAAACCATGCTAAAATATGCTTTCAAAACAGGATTTAAACATGCAAATCACATGCATTGCATCCAACAATCACAAGTGCTTTAAAAACCAATTCATAACACAAACCAAGAGAGAAATTCCATTTACTTACTCTTGAGCATATCTAAGTTGCTTAGACTTAAACTAAGCTCCCAAAACCTTCAAACATTGGTTTCAAAGCTGAAAACCCAACTTCACTCACCGATACACAAATCTAGGCTAACCAACAAGCCTTCCAAGCATTCGAAACCATCAACGCCACCTCTATTGCTCACGGATCAATCCCCTTGTTTCAAGCACATAACAACAGAGGATTAATGCATCATTATGCATTAAAAACACCAGCAACACACCTAAACTCGATGATCTTCATAAACCCAACATTTCGGCTACCAAACACGACCAAAATCACATCCAAACACTTCCAAAACTTAACCCAGCCAAGATCCATCACTTCTAACCATTTTTAGACATCAATTAACATCCAAAATAAACTCAAACTCGTCCTTATACCTCCAGCATTAACAAAATACCAAGATCACCCCAAAAATCACCATTTTCACAAGTAAAAACTTAGGAAAATCAACCTATTCGGGATTGCATTGATTAAACCTTAGTCACACATCATTTAGACATCCAAAATACATCAAAAAGACATCTCAAAACAGAGCCCAATCATCCAATATGAATTTCTTCAAAATTAAATCCAAATCTTGCATTTTAAGCCAAAATCAAGATCACAACCTTAAAACCTTTAATAAAACTTAATTTAAGGATTGAGAACTTGGGAATTTCAGTAAAGAACTGAGTATTTAGAGGAGAAGGACGTTCATACCTCTAAATATGGATTTCTCCTTGTTTAGAGCCAAAATCTTTGAAAATTCATTAAGCAAACGGTGAGGATTTGATGTAGAAATGATTAGGAATCATTTAGGAATTGAAATCTCAACTTAGGTGTGAAAATCAAAGGAAAAGTTGCTGTGGAAATGTGTTTGGATGAGGGAATTTTGAGAGAAAAATGAAATGGGAAAATTTTAGTAAAAGTTAGTTATGAAACTAAAAATATATTTTTCCCTGTTTCCTTTTTATTAATTAAACATTAAATTAGTCTTTAAAAATCAAGAAAAATATGGAGAAATCCTCCCTTGGGTAAATTAGCTCCTTAAAGATTCAAAGTTTCAATCCTTTTAAAACAGGCACGACCTTTCAAAAATTACATTTTAGTCACTAACTCAAAATGTCATATTTCAAAACCTCATTTTGTTAAATTGATTTCATCACTCTCTTATATATGTTAAAAGAGGATTTTTAGATATTTTTCCATATTTTATATTCGAACCGAAAATCCGACCGAAAATCCCAACTAGCCATCAGCAAGTGTGAACGTTCGTATGCATGGTCGTGCATGGACCATTAGCAAGTGTGAAAGTTGGGTCCGAAAGTTTCAATCCTTTTAAAACAGGCACGACCTTTCAAAAATTACATTTTAGTCACTAACGGACCCAACTAGCCATTAGCAAGTGTGAACGTTCGTATGCATGGTCACCAATATGCCCTATCAATGCCTGTGTACATGTATGCAAAACCTCTAATGTCATGTCACATGTATGCATGGACCAGCACATATATATATATATAATATAGTATATATAACAATGGTTTTAATTGTGCATGTATGTCGGTTCACACCCACCAATAACATCCTCAGGATCCGTCTAAGAACAACCTCCTATCTCACTTCCAACTTGTCCAACCCTACCATTCTAATAACCCATTAACCACGAAATACCCACTAATGCCCTCTTCACACTAAATTTGTTTTCAAAACAACACCAACTATTACCCCAATCATGCTAGCAACGAGACCATACCCACTACGCAAGGAAATACCAACCGAAACCAAACTAAGATAACTAGGGCAAAGGTTACTTAACAAGGTTACCTGCAAACACCTCACTACCCCGGAGCTTCAACAGACGAGCTCTCTTCCTCGCAGAACCATCATTCTCCATCTGTACCGCTGCAGCATCAGCTAACACATTAAGGTCATCACCATCTCTCTGCGGTAAAGAACCCTGACTACCCCGAGCCAAATTCAAACAATTACGTCTCAAATGCCCAACAGACCCACAATTCCAACAATATTCTTTCCCCAAGCTCCTCACACCTTTCCGCCCTTCCTGCCACCTTCGAGCTTTATCTCGGCCGCGCCCACGACCCTTCAAAGACCCTTTTGCTACCACTGAAGCTGATCTCACCACTTGAGGACATTTTCGCTTCACATGCTCCTTAAAACCACAGTTCCAACAAACTCTCGCGCCCCGACAACCTCCAACATGACACCTTCCACAACGGTCACACTTCGGCAACCGAGCTACCACTCCTTGACCATACCGCACTTGACCTACGTCTGCACCACCACCCAGACTTCGATTCAAGCAAAACCTTCTATCACGTAGCCTCTTACGCTGAACGCTCCCGAGGTCAGTACCCACAACTCCCTTGCTTAAACTTTTCTCACCTTCATAATCTGAAGCCACACCCCCACGCTGCTTAACCCTTGGAAATTTCTCTCCAAGGTACCTTTCATAAAAGGCAGACGCAAAGAAGTCCCAATCTATATCGTGGATATGCGATGCCACCGCCACAGATGTCCACCAGGCACAAGCGTCCTCCAACATCAATGAGACAACACTTCCTAGCTTACATGCGTAGTCACACCCTTCCTGATCCAAAATCAGAATTACACTGGCTAACCAAGCCTCAAACGCCTTAGGTGTCGAACCATGATACTCCACAGCTCCCAAATCATGTAAACGCTGTTTCGACAAACTCGCACATCCCACAGTCGGCACGTCTACAGGCCTTACTTTCGCCATAGCCTGAGATGTTCCCGACACCTCTTGAACTATAGGTGATGAACCCTTCATCACAGAACCAACTTCTTCCTCCTGCCTCACTACCTCAACTCCAGGCACTGAAGACTGAGACGAAACACCTCCACTAAAAGGTGAATTCCACGCCTTAACAACCTGCTCTAAAGCAGCAACCATCTCACCCAACTGCCATTCTCTCATCGATTTCACCATGCCATTAACAACAAGCTATCATAACAAAACAAACAAAACCATCAGGCCAGCTTCAAGCAAGGATTCAAGACTCCAACTCCAACTTAACACAATAGCTATAATAATAAGGCAATGGGTATCCCAAATTCTCCCCTTTTACATGACATAACAGTCAATAAAAACATGGATATCACAACACCGAGCATATCAATCAACATACTACGATCATGCTCTAATCAAACACATTCACTCGCAAAGCATAACATCAACATATCATACCAATCACACTTTCATCATTCATAAAATCAGCTCACATCACCAACATCTCATCAGCACAAATCCACATTAGCTCAATGAATATTCACAATCAAAAAGCATGCTAAAATCATCAACTATTCGCTCAAAAACACGCATTTCAATTGTCTTTCAACCACACATCAGAATAAACATCAAACACTTATTACAACAATTTACCATTTCCCCAACTATTTGCAACTTAGCTATGATACCACCAAATGTAACCCCCTTAGCCCGGCCTAAACAGAAAACCCGAACTACGAAGATTACACGGGGAAAACCAAAGTCAACCCGAAAGTCAACCTTGATTAACGACCCTTTTTTTTCTTTTTAAACTTGTCTAGATGCACATTAAACCTAGGCATACTCTTGATATAAGCATACTCAAAAATCACAGCAATCAGAAAACAATAAGGGACCCAATTGCACAAAATACGAATTCAGGGACCAATTTGTAAATTCAGGAAATTAAGAGGACTTTGCCAATTTTTAAGTTACCATTATGAAATTAATCATGTTTCATGCCTCTCTGCCAAATTTCATTTTAAAACGACATCTCAAACTCAAACAATTGCACATACAAAAATCAGGACTAAAACGTAAAGCTTGCAAACCTCAAAACCATTCAAATCAGTGCCCAACGGTCAACTGTTTCGAAACGGGGTTAGCCCGTTCAGAAACGGGGCTTGGCAGTAGCCAAAGTGTTTCGAAACACCTCTACCCGTTTCGAAACACCCATGCCAAATCCAGCACCTGTTTCGAAACAGGCAAGGGTGTTTCGAAACACCCTGCCCAGAAACAGCAGATAGGCCTGTTTTAACACATTTAAACCCCATCAAACATGCTCCAAATCAATCCTCAACAAAGCAACAATATGCCAAGCATCATAACTACCAAAATGCATTAAAATCTAGATACAAAACCACCCCTGGGTGCACCAACTCTTTCAACACATCCAACACTTAATCATGCTTTTAAAACAAGAAGCATAGCATAACGACTTATGAATAAGAAGATTCAAACGTTGCAAGCTTTAAACCACATAGTTCAAATCATAAACCGAACTTGTCCCACATACACAATCTCACTAAACATCAACATAAAAGACTCTCCCCCCCATTGCCTTTATTATCTATAGCTATTAACCGAGACATACTTCTCAAGTGGAGCTCTCCTTGAATCCCTTGCTTCTTGTTGTCACAACTTCAAATATCTGCATTGATGGACAAAAAGGAGCGTAAGCACATAATGCTAAGTGAGGAATTCTCAAAACCAAAACACCATCAATGCAGCGAGTCATAAAACCTCTTTAAAAATTAAACACATTCCGATAAACCAAAGCAGTGTTTGAAAATCCCTTTTTAAACAACATGCTTTAAATCATGCATTGCTCAAACATGAAAACCAACCCTTAGCTTAGAAAAGCTAAGTGACTCACTTCAAAGCACATCCTTGCAAAACCGTCAATTTAACCTTTCCATGCATGAACATCATATGCAAAGTTAAAAACAAATTCCTTGGAAAACACTTCCTCTTCACATTATACTTTTTTCATTCTTGAAAATCATCTCAAAGCAAGAAACCTTTGAAAACCACTTACTCCTTCAATCTAACTCATGCATTAAACAAATGCACTACATGAACCACAAAATCAACATTTGCATTACATGCCTTTTAAAACAATCCTTCACAAGACTTCAATGCACTAAAGAGATTCCCATGCACATATGCACCATTCTCAAAAGAAGATAAACACTTGTTCAAGCTAACAAGTAATACATGCATTCTTAGAACATTACACACTTCCCATGCAACCTTGCATCATTTCAAGCATCTCATGCTTCATTACATTCAAGAACATTATATTAGCTTCCAAGTGATAATTCACAAACCATCACAACACAAGACACAATCGGATACGCGGATTACACGCGTTGTCCCACACGCTCCATACACACTTCCGAACAACAAAAGGTGGAGTTTACCGGTACAATCACAACCCCCTCAACACCCGTGATGGAGTTTAACGGTACAATCACAACCCCCTAACCATCACTCATCGGAAGTTGTATAACACACTAGCGAGAGCCGGGACACATCACAAGGCTTACACATGGAAGCTACCACAACCATTGTAATCACCTTAGCCAAGCTCACACACGGGAGCAACCCTCCACCGTTGTGATGCTTAACAAAGTCCACCCACGAGAGCCACCCTCCATCGTGATGACTTTTAACAAGGTTCACCCACGAGAGCCATCCTCCATCGTGGTGGCACTAATCCAAGCCCACCCACAAGAGCCATCCTCCATCGTGGTGACACCAATTTCCTCAATCGCTAGGCTTCTTGGATGGAGTTTATGGTACAATTACAACCCCCTCGACAACCAAGGTGACTCAATTCACGGTGCACCCAATCCTATAGCCGGCTAACTATATCCGATTAAAGTAACTAACAACCACTTACATCACTTACCAATACCATCAATTACCATCATCACTTCATTGTTTTGAAGCATTAAACAAAGCCATTAAACAACATGCAACACTATGCATCAATTCCACAATTTCAATGTACAAAACCAAGGTTCTCTTACCTTGAGCATCCTTCAACACATGACTTTCAAAACCAGCATTAAACCATGCTAAAATATGCTTTCAAAACAGGATTTAAACATGCAAATCACATGTATTGCATCCAACAATCACAAGTGCTTTAAAAACCAATTCATAACACAAACCAAGAGAGAAATTCCATTTACTTACTCTTGAGCTTAGCTAAGTTGCTTAGACTTAAACTAAGCTCTCAAAACCTTCAAACATTGGTTTCAAAGCTGAAAACCCAACTTCACTCACCGATACACAAATCTAGGCTACCCAACAAGCCTTCCAAGCATCTGAAACCATCAACGCCACCTCTATTGCTCACGGATCAATCCCCTTGTTTCAAGCACATAACAACAGAGGATTAATGCATCATTATGCATTAAAAACACTAGCAACACACCTAAACTCGCTGATCTTCATAAACCCAACATTTCAGCTACCAAACACAACCGAAATCACATCCAAACACTTCCAAAACTTAACCCAGCCAAGATCCATCACTTCTAACCATTTTTAGACATCAATTAACATCCAAAATAAACTCAAACTCGTCCTTATACCTCCAGCATTAACAAAATATCAAGATCACCCCAAAAAACACCTTTTTCACAAGTAAAAACTTAGGAAAATCAACCTATTCGGGATTGCATTTGTAACGCCCCGGTTTTGGGCTTAGGAGTTTTGGGCGTTGACCGGTTTGGTCAAAGTGCTGTTCGAATCTAAAAGAGGTGAAATTAGGAAAGCCTAGTTCGGGTTGCATTAAAAATATGGAAAAATGTTCTAAAATCATCTTTTAATATAATTAAGTGAACTGTGAAATCAATTTTGGAAAATGAGTTTTGGAAGTGTGACATTTTGGCTAGTGACCAAAATGTAATTTTCGAAAGTTTGGTGACTGTTTTATAAAGGGTTGGAACTTTGAATCTTTAAGGAGCTATTATTCCAAAAGTAGTTTCTCCAGATTTTTCTAAGATATTTTAAGCTATATTCTGATTTTAAATGATATTAAAAGTGGAGGGAAAGCCATTTGGCTATTTTGGATAACTAACTTTTCTCAATTTTCTTTCTCTCATTTTCTCTCAACCCAAACACTTTCTCTCCAGAGAATTTGATCTGATTTTCTCACCTAAATCCCTCCTTTCAACTCTCTTTTGATTCCTAATCAACATATTTACAAAACTTCACCATTTGCTACTTGATTCAACAAGGTTTTTGATTCCAAAAAGAGGAGAAACTCAAGTTTGGAGGTAAGAACGTCCTTCTCCTCTAAACTATCAGTTCTTTACTGAAATTCCTAAGTTTTCAATCCTTAATTGATGTTTTATTAAAAGTTTTTAAGTGGTGAAATGGATCTTGGCTTTTAATGCAAGATTTGGTGATTTTTGATGATTTTTGTTAGATCTGATTAATATGTGATTTGAGATGTGTTTTTGATGTTAAATGAACTCTAAATTGATAAGGAATTGAGTTTTGATTAATGCAATCCCGGATAGGTTGAGTTTCCTAAGTTTAGCTTGTGATTCAAGGTTGTTTTTGAGGTGATCTTGTGGATCTGATGTTGCTGGAGGTATAAGGATGTTAATAGGTTGTTTTTAGATGTTATATGATGTTAAAGGATGTGTGGTTTTGCTGGTTTATGGCTGGGCTTTGTTTAGAAGTGGTTTGGATGCATTTTCGGTTGTGTTTGGTGGCCGAAAATGGTGTGTGGATGAGAGCAGCGAGTTTAGGCACTTTCATTGAAGCAATTAATGCATGATGATGCATTAATCCTCTGCTTTGATGTGTTGAAACAGGGGAGGCATCTTTAGATCCAAGAGTTGTTGATCCGGAAGCTTGATTCGGTGCTTTTGCTTGAAGCAAAAAGGAATCGGTGAGTGCATGTGTGAAAATGGGTTTTCGGCTTTGAAACCAATGTCTTGGGAGCTTAGTTTAAGTCTAAACAACTTTGCTAAGCTCAAGTGTATGTTTTCGGAAATACTCTCTAGTGGTGGCCATGATCTTGTTGTGATGCAATGTGGTTCATTGCATGTTTTAATTACTGTTTTGAAAGCATGATTTAGCATGGTTTTTTCTGTTGTTGTAAGCCATATATTGAAGGAAGCTCAAGGTAAGAGTTCCTTGTTTTTGTACATTGATAAAATGTGGTTTGATGCTTTTAAATGCATGATGAATATGGCTTGGTTTAATGCTTTAAAACAGTGGATTAAATGATGGAAATGATGTATATTGGCAAGTGATGTTTTGAAAAGGTTAAGGTCACTAAGGTGGTTAAAAGTCCTTGAGTGAGCCTTGTTACTTAAGAACATCAAGGTGGTTAAAAGTCCTTGGATGGTTCTTGTTGTGGACACTAAGGTGGTTAAAAGTCCTTAGGTGATCCTTTCCATGGTGTTTAAAAGTCCATGGGGCCAAGGTGTTTAAAAGTCCTTGGGGCCAAGGTGTTTAAAAGTCCTTGGGGTGAATCAAGCTATGGACACAAAGGTGGTTAAAAGTCCTTGTGTGGTCCTCTATCATGGTGGTTAAAAGTCCATGGCCAAGGTGTTTAAAAGTCCTTGGGGCCAAGGTGTTTAAAAGTCCTTGGGAAAGTTGATGAACTTGTTTTAAACAAATGGAATCTATCACTTGAACCAATATGACATGTTATGTTAAGAAGCATGAGATGCTTGTTTTAAGTATGCTTTTGAGCATGTGCAAAGGTTGATTTGAAGCATGATTTATAAATGTTTTAAATGCATTATTGAATGATTTTTAAGAGCATACCTCACTAAGCTTTTGCTTACGCTCTCTTTCGTTTTCTTAATTCAATAATGCAGAACATTAGAGAACCTTGAGGGCAGCAAGGAGGGCAAGCATTCAAGTGAAAGTAAAGCTCAATGTATGGAAGGTTTTGTTAGTACATTTTAGCTTTTGGTAATTTGGCAATGGGGGACCAATGTGTATGTTTTGGGAGGTGTTTGGAACTTCCTAAGTATGTTGAATGATGGTAAGAATGCTGTTTTTTTTTTTGTGTTTGGCCATTATATGCTTGAATTGGAAGTTTGTGCTTGAATAGCTAGCTTGTGTAGGAAGCATGCCTATAGATTTGGGGCTTTTTGCATATGATGTTGTTTTGATGAATTGATGATGGTTGTATGTCTTATATATGTTGAATTGCATGCTGGTAAAGTTTGGTAGCATTTGGAGCATGTTTAAACGATCAATTGCATGTTTAAGTGTGCATTTTGCTACAATCTGTGCAGGGTGTTTCGGAACAGTGCACACCGTTTCGGAACGGGTGCCTTGAATGAACCCAGGCGTCCGAAACGATAGGCACCGTTACGAAACGGTTTGGCCACTGCCAGCCCGTGTTCCGGTACGCGTTGCGGAACGGCCCGTGTTTCGAAACGGGGTATGCCTGTTCCGGAACGGTCGACCGTTGGGGGCTGACATTGGTAGTTAAATGTTTTGAATTGTTTGCGTTTTAGTCCTAAATCTTGTTTGTGCAATTGTATGAGTTTGGGAAGTTCTTTTGAGCTGAAATTTCACAGAGAAGCATGAAACCTGACTAATTTCAAGTTGGTAACCTTAATTCTGGTTAAGTCCTTCTAATTATCAGAAATTACAATTTGGTCCCTAAAGTTGTAAATTGTTCAATTGGGTCCCTGTTTGATCTCTGATGCTTGTGATCTTTGAATATGTTGTTGTGTGATCACATGTAACCCCCTTAACCCGGTCTAGACGGTTGACCCGAATTAAGAAAGTCACACGGGGAAAACCAAAGTCAACCCGAAAGTCAACCTTGATTAACGACCCTTTTTTTTTCTTTTTAATCTTATCTAAATGCACATTTAACCTAAGTGAGATCATACAAACAACATACTAAAAGATCACAACCATCAGAGATCAAACAGGGACCCAATTGAACAAATTACAACTTTAGGGGCCAAATTGTAATTTCTGATAAATAAAAGGACTTAACCCAAATTGAAGTTACCTTCTTGAAATTAGTCAGGTTTCATGCTTCTCTGTGAAATTTCAACTCAAAAGGACATCCACAGCTCATGCAATTGATCATACAAGATTCGGGACCAAAACGTAAACAATTCAAAACATAAAACTACCATGTCAGCCCCCTAACGGTCGACCGTTCCGGAAAAGGTTGACCCTGTTCCGAAACACGGGCCGTTCCGAAACGGGTTCCAGAACGTGGCTCGGCAGAGGCCATTCCGTTTCGAAACGGTGCACACCGTTTCGGACGCCTGGGTTCGTGTAAGGCACCCGTTCCGAAACAGTGCATACTGTTCCGAAACGCCTGCTCAGATTTCAGCAAACAAGCATACCAAATCATGCAATTGGTCATTCAAACATGCTCCAAACATCACCAAACTTTACCAGCATGCAATTAAACTTATATAAGACTTGTAGGAATCATCAAATCAACAAACCAACATCATATGCAAAAAGCCCCAATTCAAAGGTCATGCTTCCTACACAAGCTAGCTACTCAAGCATCAAACTTTCAAAACAAGCATATAAGGTCTCAATCCAAAACCAGCATTTTAAACAACATTCACATACTTAGGGAGTCTCAAACACCTCCCAAAACATACACATTGGTCCCCCATTGCCAAAACATACAAAAGCTCAATGTTTAACAAAACCTTCCATACTTAGAGCTTCTCTTGAACTTGATTGCTTGCCCTTCCTTGCAGCCCCTTAAGGTAATCTAATGCTCTGCATTATTGAATTAAGAAAACGTAGAGAGCGTAAGCAAAGGCTTAGTGAGGCATGCTCATTAAAAACGATTCAATAATGCAATTAAAACCATTTATAAACCATGCTTAAAATCAATCCTTGCACATGCTCAAAAGCATACTTTAAATCAAGCAATCACATGCTTCATATCATATATCAAAACAAGCATCTCATGCTTCTTACATACTTAACATGTCATATTGGCTCAAGTGATACATTTCATTTCATAAAACAAGTTCTACAAACTTTCCCAAGGACTTTTAACCACCTTGGTCCCAAGGACTTTTAAACACCTTGGCCATGGACTTTTAAACACCATAAAATAGGACCACACAAGGACTTTTAACCACCTTTGTGTCCAATGCTTGAATCACCCCAAGGACTTTTAAACACCTTGGCCCCAAGGACTTTTAAACACCTTGGCCCCATGGACTTTTAAACACCACGGAAAGGATCACCTAAGGACTTTTAACCACCTTAGTGTCCGCAACATGAACCATCCAAGGACTTTTAACCACCTTGATGTTCATAAGTAACAAGGCTCACTCAAGGACTTTTAACCACCTTAGTGACCTTAACATTTTCAAAACATCACTTGCCAATATACATCATAATCATCATTTAATCCACTGTTTTAAAGCATTTAACCAAGCCATTTTCATCATGCATTTTAAAGCATCAATCCATATTTAAACAATGTATAAAAGCATGGTACTCCTACCTAGAGTTACCTTCAACATATGGCTTACATCATCAGCAAAATTCATGCTAAAACATGCTTTCAAAACAGTAATCAAAACATGCAAATCATCACTTTGCAAAACATCAAGTCATGGCCACCACTAGAGAGAAAATCCGAAAACTTACACTTGAGCTTAGCAAAGTTGTTTAGACTTAAACTAAGCTCCCAAAACCTTCAAACCTTGGTTTAAAAAGCTGGAAATCCAATTCCACATTTGCACTCACCAAATTCCACTTTGCTTCAACCAAAGCACCAAATCAAGCCTCCGAATCAACAACTCTCGGATCCAAGGATGCCTCCCCTGTTTCAACACATTAAAGCAGAGGATTAATGCATCATCATGCATTAATTGCTTCATTGAAAGCATCTAACTCGCTGCTCTCACATAACCTCCATTTTCGGCCACCAAACACAACCGAAAATGCATCCAAAACACTTCCCAACAAAGCCCAACCATAAACCAGCAAAACCTCACTTCCATTAACATCATATAACATCTAAAAACAACCTAATAACAACCTTATACCTCCAGCAACACCAGATCACCAAGATCACCTCAAAAACTACCTTAAAACACAAGCTAAACTTAGGAAACTCAACCTATCCGGGATTGCATCAATCAAAACTCATTTCCTTATCAATTTAGAGATCATTTAACATCAAAAACACCTCTCAAATCACAGATTTAACAGATCAAACGAAAATCATGTGAAATCATCAAAATCTTGCATAATTAGCCAAGATCTATAAATCAACTTAAAAGCCTTTAATTAAACATCAATTTAGGATTGAAAACTTAGGAATTTCAGTAAAGAACTTGAAGTTCAGAGGAGAAGGACGTTCTTACCTCCAAACTTGAGTTTCTCCTCTTTTTGGAATGAAAATCCTTGATGAAACTTGTAGAAGTTGAAGAGGTTTTGAAGATACAATGATTAGGGATTAAATGAGAGTTGAAAGGAGGAATTTAGGTGAGAAAATCAGAAACAAATCTCTGGAAATGGAGTGTTTGGGTTGAGAGAAAAAGAGAGAAAGAAAATGGGAAGTTAGATGAGAAAATAGCCAAAACAAGTTTTCCCTCCTTTTTGGTTATCTTTAAAATCAGAAAATAGTTTATAAAACCTTAGAAAAATCTGGAGAAACTCCCTTTGGGTAAATAGCTCCTAAAAGATTCAAAGTTTCAACCCTTTATAAAACAGCCACCAAACTTTCAAAAATTACATTTTGGTCACTAGCCAAAATGTCACCCTTCCAAAACTCATTTTCCAAAATTGATTTCACAGTTCACTTAATTATATTAAAAGATGATTTTAGAACATTTTTCCATATTTTTAATGCAACCCGAACTAGGCTTTCCTAATTTAACCTCTTACGATTCGAACAACACTTTGACCAACCGGTCAACGCCCAAGACTTCTATGCCCAAAACCGGGGCGTTACAACTCTCCCCCCCTTAAGAAATTTCGTCCTCGAAATTTACCTGAAGGAAAGAGATAAGGAAACTGCTTCAGCATGTCTTCCTTCCGCTCCCACGTGGCTTCCTCCACACCTCGATGCTTCCACAGCACCTTCACCAACTCAATGGTCTTGCCACGAAGGACCTTGCTATCTTAATCCAGAATCTTCACCGGTTCCTCATCATAGGTCAAATCCGGATTCAATACCACATCCTCAACAGGCATCACATGCGAAGGATCAGATCTATACTTCCGGAGCATAGAAACATGGAACACATCATGAATCTTCCCCAGCTCTTGAGGTAACCTCAACCGATACGCAACAGGACCCACTCGCTCAACAACCTCATACGGTCCAATGTACCGAGGGCTCAACTTACCCTTCCGGCCAAACCTCATCACCTTCTTCCAAGGCGAAACCTTCAAAAACACACGATCACCCACCGCAAACTCTATCTCCTTACGCTTCAAATCCGCGTAAGACTTCTGCCGGTCAGAAGCAGCCTTCAACCGCTCACAAATGAGCTTCACCTTCTCGGTGGTTCCTTTCAACAAAGCCGGCATCGAAACCAACTTTTGACCAGGTTCAGCCCAACAAAGAGGAGTTATACACTTCCTCCCATATAGAGCCTCATAAGGTGCCATCTGTATACTTGCCTGAAAACTGTTGTTATAAGCGAACTCAACCAAAGGCAGATGCTTCTCCCAAGAACCTTGGAACTCAATTACACAGCATCTCAACATATCCTCCAAAATCTGAATAACCCGCTCAGACTGACCATCCGACTGAGGATGATAGGATGTACTGAAATGCAACCTTGTACCCAAAGCTTGATGCAAACACTGCCAGAAACGCGATGTGAACCTCGGATCCCTATCCGACACAATCGACTTAGGCACACCATGCAGCCTCACAATCTCAGCAATGTACAGCTCTGCCAGCTTATCCAAAGAAAACGTAGTATGCACAGGCAAGAAATGCGCACACTTCGTCAAGCGATCCACAATCACCCAAACAGAATTCTTCTTTGATGGAGACAAAGGTAAACCAGATACAAAATCCATGGTAACCCTCTCCCACTTCCATTCAGGAATTTTCAACGGTTGCAACAAACCAGAAGGAACCTGATGTTCAGCCTTAACTCGCTGACACACCAAACACTTGCTCACAAACTCCGCAACATCCTTCTTCAAACCAACCCAATAGTACTCATCACGAAGATCACGATACATCTTAGTACTACCAGGGTGCATAGCAAAAGGACTACTATGACCTTCAGTCAGAATAGCATGCCTCAACTCAGCATCAGCAGGCACTACTATCCGACTACCAAAACACAACACACCATCCTCATTAAAGCAGAAATCCGAAGGTCTACCCTCCGCGATATCCTGAACATGAGACACCAAGGAATCATCCAACAACTGCTTTTCCTTGATCAACTGAACCAACGATGGTTTCACTTGTAACTCAGCAACAAGACCACCATCTCGCGATATGCTCAAGCTAGCAAACATCGCCCTCAGCTCAACAGCTACCTTCCTACTCAAGGCATCCGCAACAACATTGGCCTTTCCAGGATGATACTCAATTGTCAGATCATAATCCTTGAGCAACTCCAACCAACGTCGCTGCCTAAGATTCAACTCCTTCTGAGACATCAGATACCTCAAACTCTTGTGATCCGTGTACACAGTACACTTCTCACCATACAGATAATGCCTCCAGATCTTCAGAGCAAAAACCACTGCAGCCAGCTCAATATCATGCGTAGGATAGTTGCGTTCATGCACCTTCAACTGCCGCGACGCATAAGCCACAACCTTACCCTCTTGCATCAGCACACACCCCAAACCAACATAGCATGCATCACTATAGACCACAAACTCTTTCCCTGATTCAGGCTGAATCAAGATAGGAGGTTGCGTCAAAGCCGCCTTCAGCTTCTCAAAAGCTAGTTGTCTCGCTTCCGTCCATTCATACTTGACATCCTTCTGCAACAACTTCGTCAAAGGAGCAGCAATTTTAGAAAAACCATCCACAAACCTCCGGTAGTATCCTGCCAAACCAAGGAAACTACGGACCTCATGAACAGACTTAGGAACTTTCCAGCTCATCACCGCCTCAATCTTCTGAGGATCAACACGAATCACCTCAGCTGAGACCACATGTCCAAGAAACACCACCTCCTTAAGCCAAAACTCACACTTGCTCAGCTTAGCATAAAGCTGATTCTCCAACAAGGCTTGCAGCACAATCCTCAAATGCTCTTCGTGCTCCTCCTCCGTACGCGAGTACACGAGGATATCATCAATGAACACCACAACGAACTTGTCCAGGTATTCATGAAAAACACGATTCATCATGTCCATGAAAGCAGCAGGAGCATTTGTCAACCCAAACGGCATCACAAGGAACTCATAATGCCCATACCTTGTCCTGAAAGCTGTTTTAGGCACATCCACGTCCTTCACCTTCAATTGATAATACCCTGACCTCAAGTCAATCTTAGAGAACACAGCAGCTCCCCGAAATTGATCAAAGAGATCATCAATCCTCGGCAAAGGATACCGATTCTTGATAGTCAACTTGTTCAGCTGACGGTAATCAATGCACATCCTCATAGTGCCATCTTTCTTCTTCACAAACAAGACAGGAGCACCCCAAGGCGACACACTCGGCCGGATGAAACCACGATCAAGCAGCTCTTGCAACTGCGTCTTCAGCTCCTTCAGCTCCTTAGGTGCCATTCTATAGGGAGTAATGGACACAGGAGTGGTATTTTCATACAACTCAATTCCAAACTCCACCTCACGATTAGGAGGTAAACCAGGCAACTCCTCAGGAAAAACATCAGGAAACTCCTTCACAACCCTGATATCTTGCACCCTCAACTCCTTAGAGCTAGGATTCATCACAAAAGCTAGGTAAGCTTCGCAACCCTGCCTCAGCATCCTGCTCGCCTCCAAGGTAGAAACAACATTGGCAAGAAACTTCACATTCTCACCAACCACCACCACTTCATAATCATCCGCAAGCTTAAGCGAAACCCGCTTATTCTCACAATCCACAACAGCACGATGCTCAGCAAGCCAATCCATACCAAGGATCACATCAAAACCATAAAAGGGCAACCCATAAGATCAACATGAAAGACATGCTCTTGAACAACCAAAGGACACCTTCTATACAGCTTACGAGTCACAACAGTTTCACCAAAAGAACTAGTGACACGAACACCAACATCCAAAGACTCAACAGGAAAACCAAGCAACTCAGCATGCTCACGCAAAATGTATGAATGCGTAGATCCAGAATTTATCAAAGAAAGCAATGACAAGGATTGCAAAGTAAAGGTACCTGCAATCACATCAGCATCATTCCTTCCTTCGCGCTGAGCATACACCCTCGCTTGGCCTCCACCCTCAGGCTGAATAGCCACAACATGAGCTACTCCGCGGCCACCTTCCTCTCTCCTCTGAAAATTGCCTCGGCCGCGCCCACGACCTCTCTGCGGTGCTGCAACAACAGGAGCACGATCTTGGCCACCAGCCAACCTCGGACAATCTCGCCTCAGATGATCAATAGAACCACAGTTCCAACATCCATTACCAGCAGCCGCTACAGGAGCTTGCACCTCCCTCACAGCTCGAGGACAGTCACGCTTCATGTGACCACGCGAACCACAAATCCAGCAAGCACTTGGTTCAGCTCTAGCAAAACCACCTCTAGCAGGTGCACCACCACCTCTCTTGGCTGAGGACTGATACTTCTGATCACGTCCCCTCTTGTTCCGTCCACCTCCGGAACTATACTCTGCAGCTCTCTTGCCAGAACTCGCTCCAGCACCTTTCGCAGACAAACTCAGATTCATCTCTATGTCCTTGGATCGACTAACCAACACATCAAAATCATTGTACTCAGCAGCCAACATGTAGGTCTTAACCTCCGTCACCAAGCAATAGCGGAACCTTTCGCACCTCTCTCGCTCATCAGGTATCAGTTCCGGTGCATACTGACTGAGGCGTACGAACTGTACTTCGTACTCAGCCACACTCATGTTCCCCTGGGTCAAAGACATGAATTCCCACTTTTTCTCATCCAGATATCTCACTCCCAGATATCTCCTCTTAAACGCATTCTGGAAGAATGTCCAAGTGATGTCAGCTTCAGCCATTCCAGAGATTGTGGTCGTCCACCACGTATAAGCATCGCCTTGCAGCAAAGACACAACACAACCCAACTTTTGCACATCAGTGCAGCTCATCTGTCCCAAGACACGCTTGGTACTCTCTAGCCAAGCTTCCGACCTCTCAGCTGACATACCCCTAAACTCAGTCCCACCAAGACTGCGCAGACGCTCTAAGGGTAGTCTAGCACCAGCATCTCCCTGATGCCCAGCTCCTTGAGCTCCAGCTACTGCTGCTCGAAAAGCACCCGCAATAGCTTGTACCAGCACAGACATGTCAGGCATCGCTTGCCCCTGACCAACCTCAGGTCCTGCAGCTCTAGCACCAGCTGCCTCAGCTCCAGCTCTTTCCCTCTCCGCACCACCACCACCAGGTGGAGGAGGAGGTAACACGGCACTACCCGTGTTCTCTTCGTTCTCATTCTCGTTAGGAGCCGTAGCTCGCACACTACCTCGTAACTCTCTACGTGGTGCCATACTTTTACCATGCAATCACAATGCAAAAATAAAACAAGTCAGGCCCAGCAAGGTAAGCAATTTCAAGTATTCAAGCTCAATCTCTTTCAAAATCAACATCATTTCTTTAGCTTTTGTTTGGAAATGGGTACCCTCATCATGCATCATCACAACATACATCTCAAAAACATCATCATCTCAAATCACTGAACATGCTTTCATTCAACAAGCATACAAGCCAAACATACTTCAATCATGCATACATTCATTCCCAATTACTCGCAAACTCAGCTCTGATACCACCAAATGTAACCCCCTTAACCCGGTCTAGACGGTTGACCCGAATTAAGAAAGTCACACGGGGAAAACCAAAGTCAACCCGAAAGTCAACCTTGATTAACGACCCTTTTTTTTCTTTTTAATCTTATCTAAATGCACATTTAACCTAAGTGTGATCATACAAACAACATACTAAAAGATCACAACCATCAGAGATCAAACAGGGACCCAATTGAACAAATTACAACTTTAGGGGCCAAATTGTAATTTCTGATAAATAAAAGGACTTAACCCAAATTGAAGTTACCTTCTTGAAATTAGTCAGGTTTCATGCTTCTCTGTGAAATTTCAACTCAAAAGGACATCCACAGCTCATGCAATTGATCATACAAGATTCGGGACCAAAACGTAAACAATTCAAAACATAAAACTACCATGTCAGCCCCCTAACGGTCGACCGTTCCGGAACAGGTTGACCCTGTTCCGAAACACGGGCCATTCCGTAACGGGTTCCGGAACGTGGCTCGGCATAGGCCATTCCGTTTCGAAACGGTGCACACCGTTTCGGACGCCTGGGTTCGTGTAAGGCACCCGTTCCGAAACGGTGCATACAGTTCCGAAACGCCTGCTCAGATTTCAGCAAACAAGCATACCAAATCATGCAATTGGTCATTCAAACATGCTCCAAACATCACCAAACTTTACCAGCATGCAATTAAACTTATATAAGACTTGTAGGAATCATCAAATCAACAAACCAACATCATATGCAAAAAGCCCCAATTCAAAGGTCATGCTTCCTACACAAGCTAGCTACTCAAGCATCAAACTTTCAAAACAAGCATATAAGGTCTCAATCCAAAACCAGCATTTTAAACAACATTCACATACTTAGGGAGTCTCAAACACCTCCCAAAACATACACATTGGTCCCCCATTGCCAAAACATACAAAAGCTAAATGTTTAACAAAACCTTCCATACTTAGAGCTTCTCTTGAACTTGATTGCTTGCCCTTCCTTGCAGCCCCTTAAGGTAATCTAATGCTCTGCATTATTGAATTAAGAAAACGTAGAGAGCGTAAGCAAAGGCTTAGTGAGGCATGCTCATTAAAAACGATTCAATAATGCAATTAAAACCATTTATAAACCATGCTTAAAATCAATCCTTGCACATGCTCAAAAGCATACTTTAAATCAAGCAATCACATGCTTCATATCATATATCAAAACAAGCATCTCATGCTTCTTACATACTTAACATGTCATATTGGCTCAAGTGATACATTTCATTTCATAAAACAAGTTCTACAAACTTTCCCAAGGAATTTTAACCACCTTGGTCCCAAGGACTTTTAAACACCTTGGCCATGGACTTTTAAACACCATGAAATAGGACCACACAAGGACTTTTAACCACCTTTGTGTCCAATGCTTGAATCACCCCAAGGACTTTTAAACACCTTGGCCCCAAGGACTTTTAAACACCTTGGCCCCATGGACTTTTAAACACCATGGAAAGGATCACCTAAGGACTTTTAACCACCTTAGTGTCCGCAACATGAACCATCCAAGGACTTTTAACCACCTTGATGTTCATAAGTAACAAGGCTCACTCAAGGACTTTTAACCACCTTAGTGACCTTAACATTTTCAAAACATCACTTGCCAATATACATCATAATCATCATTTAATCCACTGTTTTAAAGCATTTAACCAAGCCATTTTCATCATGCATTTTAAAGCATCAATCCATATTTAAACAATGTATAAAAGCATGGTACTCCTACCTAGAGTTACCTTCAACATATGGCTTACATCATCAGCAAAATTCATGCTAAAACATGCTTTCAAAACAGTAATCAAAACATGCAAATCATCACTTTGCAAAACATCAAGTCATGGCCACCACTAGAGAGAAAATCCGAAAACTTACACTTGAGCTTAGCAAAGTTGTTTAGACTTAAACTAAGCTCCCAAAACCTTCAAACCTTGGTTTAAAAAGCTGGAAATCCAATTCCACATTTGCACTCACCAAATTCCACTTTGCTTCAACCAAAGCACCAAATCAAGCCTCCGAATCAACAACTCTCGGATCCAAGGATGCCTCCCCTGTTTCAACACATTAAAGCAGAGGATTAATGCATCATCATGCATTAATTGCTTCATTGAAAGCATCTAACTCGCTGCTCTCACATAACCTCCATTTTCGGCCACCAAACACAACCGAAAATGCATCCAAAACACTTCCAAACAAAGCCCAACCATAAACTAGCAAAACCTCACTTCCATTAACATCATATAACATCTAAAAACAACCTAATAACAACCTTATACCTCCAGCAACACCAAATCACCAAGATCACCTCAAAAACTACCTTAAAACACAAGCTAAACTTAGGAAACTCAACCTATCCGGGATTGCATCAATCAAAACTCATTTCCTTATCAATTTAGAGATCATTTAACATCAAAAACACCTCTCAAATCACAGATTTAACAGATCAAACGAAAATCATGTGAAATCATCAAAATCTTGCATAATTAGCCAAGATCTATAAATCAACTTAAAAGCCTTTAATTAAACATCAATTTAGGATTGAAAACTTAGGAATTTCAGTAAAGAACTTGAAGTTCAGAGGAGAAGGACGTTCTTACCTCCAAACTTGAGTTTCTTCTCTTTTTGGAATGAAAATCCTTGATGAAACTTGTAGAAATTGAAGAGGTTTTGAAGATACAATGATTAGGGATTAAATGAGAGTTGAAAGGAGGAATTTAGGTGAGAAAATCAGTAACAAATCTCTGGAAATGGAGTGTTTGGGTTGAGAGAAAAAGAGAGAAAGAAAATGGGAAGTTAGATGAGAAAATAGCCAAAACAAGTTTTCCCTCCTTTTTGGTTATCTTTAAAATCAGAAAATAGTTTATAAAACCTTAGAAAAATCTGGAGAAACTCCCTTTGGGTAAATAGCTCCTTAAAGATTCAAAGTTTCAACCCTTTATAAAACAGCCACCAAACTTTCAAAAATTACATTTTGGTCACTAGCCAAAATGTCACCCTTCCAAAACTCATTTTCCAAAATTGATTTCACAGTTCACTTAATTATATTAAAAGATGATTTTAGAACATTTTTCCATATTTTTAATGCAACCCGAACTAGGCTTTCCTAATTTAACCTCTTACGATTCGAACAGCACTTTGACCAACCGGTCAACGCCCAAGACTTCTAAGCCCAAAACCGGGGCGTTACATCACAATTAGGGTTAATGTGCATCTAGACAAGTTTAAGAAAAAAAAAGGGTCGTTAATCAAGGTTGACTTTCGGGTTGACTTTGGTTTTCCCCGTGTGACTTTCTTAATTCGGGTCAACCGTCTAGGCCGGGTTAAGGGGGTTACATTTGGTGGTATCAGAGCTGAGTTCTCAAGTAATTGGGAATGTTTGTATGCATGATTGAAGTATGTGAGCTATGTATGCTTGATTGATTGAAAGCATGTTTAGTGGATTGTGATTTGGATGCAATTGAGTTGTATGCTGTGATGTAGCATGTTGAGGGTACACATTGCCAAATCAAAGCTAATGAAATAATGTTGTTTTTGAATGAAATTGAGCTTGGATACTTGGATTGCTTACCTTGCTGGGCCTAATTTGTTTATTTGCATTGTGATTGCATGGTAAAAGTATGGCACCACGTAGAGAGTTAAGGAGTAACGTGAGAGCTACGACTCCTAATGAGAACGAGAACGAAGAGAACGCGGGTAGTGCGGTGTTACCTCCTCCTCCACCTGGTGGTGGTGGTGCTAAGAGGGAGAGAGCTGGTGCTGGAGCTGCTGGACCTGAGGTAGGTCAGGGGCAAGCTATGCCTGATATGACGATGCTGGTACAAGCTATTGCGGGTGCTTTTCGAGCAGCAGTAGCTGGAGCTCAAGGAGCTGGGCATCAGGGAGATGCTGGAGTTAGACTACCCTTGGAGCGTCTGCGCAGTCTTGGTGGGACTGAGTTTAGGGGTATGTCTGCTGAGAGTTCTGAGGCTTGGTTAGAGAGTACCAAGAGGATTTTGGGACAGATGAGCTGCACGGATGTGCAAAAGTTGGGATGTGTTGTGTCTTTGCTGCAGGACGATGCGTATACGTGGTGGACGACCACTATAGCTGGAATGGTTGAAGCTGATGTTACTTGGACATTCTTTCAGAATGTGTTCAAGCGAAGATATCTTGGAGTGAGATATCTTGATGAGAAGAAGCGTGAATTCATGTCTCTTACCCAAGGGAGCATGAGTGTGGCTGAGTATGAGGTGCAGTTTGTGCGACTCAGTCAATATGCACCGGAGCTGATTCCTGATGAACGGGAGAGGTGCGAAAGGTTCCGTTATGGTCTTGTGACGGAGGTGAAGATGTATGTGCTGGGCACTGAATATGATGATTTTGATGTGTTGGTGGGCCGAGCCAAGGACATAGAGATGAACTTGGGTTTGTCAGTGAAAGGTGCTGGAGCGTGTTCTGGCAAGAGAGCTGCTGAGTATAGTTCCGGTGGTGGACGGAACAAGAGGGGACGTGATCAGAGGTATCAGTCCTCAGCTAAGAGAGGTGGTGGTGCGCCTGCTAGAGGAGGCAATGCTAGAGCTGATCCGAGTGCTTGTTGGATCTGTGGTTCACGTGGTCACATGAAGCGTGACTGTCCTCGTGCTGTGAGGGAGGTGCAAGCTCCTGTCGCGGCAGCTGGAAATGGATGTTGGAATTGTGGCTCTATAGACCATTTGAGGCGAGATTGTCCGAGGTTGGCTGGTGGCCAAGAGCGTGCTCCTGTTGTTGCTGCACCACAGAGAGGTCGTGGGCGCGGCCGTGGTAATTTCCAGAGGAGAGAGGAAGGTGGTCGTGGAGTAGCCCATGTTGTGGCTAAACAGCCTGAAGGTGGAGGCCAAGCTAGGGTGTATGCTCAGCGCGAGGGAAGGAATGATGCGGATGTGATTGCAGGTACCTTTACTTTGCAATCCTTGTCATTGCTTTCTTTGATTGATTCTGGATCTACGCATTCATACATTTTGCGTGAGCATGCTGAATTGCTTGGTTTGCCTATTGAGTTTTTGGATGTTGGTGTTCGTGTCACTAGTTCTTTTGGTGAAACTGTTGTGACTCGAAAGCTTTATAGAAGGTGTCCCTTGGTTGTTCAAGAACATGTTTTTCATGTTGATCTTATGGAGTTGCCCTTTTATGGTTTTGATGTGATCCTTGGTATGGATTGGCTTGCTGAGCATCGTGCCGTAGTGGATTGTGAAAATAAGCGGGTTTCGCTTAAGCTTGCGGATGATTATGAAGTTGTTGTGGTTGGTGAGAATGTGAAGTTTCTTGCCAATGTGGTATCTACCTTGGAGGCGAGCAGGATGCTGAGGCAAGGTTGTGAAGCTTATCTAGCTTTTGTGATGAATCCTAGCTCTAAGGAGTTGAGGGTGCAAGATATCAGAGTTGTGAAGGAGTTTCCTGGTGTTTTTCCTGAGGAGTTGCCTGGTTTACCTCCTAATCGCGAGGTGGAGTTTGGAATTGAGCTGTATGAGAATACAACTCCTGTGTCCATTACTCCCTATAGAATGGCACCTAAGGAACTGAAGGAGCTGAAGACGCAGTTGCAAGAGTTGCTAGATCGTGGTTTTATCCGGCCGAGTGTGTCACCTTGGGGAGCACCGGTTTTGTTTGTGAAGAAGAAAGATGGCACTATGAGGATGTGCATTGATTACCGTTAGCTGAACAAGTTGACTGTCAAGAATCGGTATCCTTTGCCGAGGATTGATGATCTCTTTGATCAATTTCGGGGAGCTGCTGTGTTCTCTAAGATTGACTTGAGGTCAGGGTATTATCAGTTGAAGGTGAAGGATGTGGATGTGCCTAAGACAGCTTTCAGGACAAGGTATGGGCATTATGAGTTCCTTGTGATGCCGTTTGGATTGACAAATGCTCCTGCTGCTTTCATGGACATGATGAATCGTGTGTTTCATGAATACCTTGACAAGTTCGTTGTGGTGTTCATTGATGATATCCTCGTGTACTCGCGTACTGAGGAGGAGCATGAAGAGCATTTGAGGATTGTTTTGCAAGCTTTGTTGGAGAATCAGCTTTATGCGAAGCTGAGCAAGTGTGAGTTCTGGCTTAAGGAGGTGGTGTTCCTTGGTCATGTGGTTTCTGCTGAGGGGATTCGTGTTGATCCTCAGTAGATTGAAGCGGTGATGAATTGGAAAGTTCCTAAGTCTGTTCATGAGGTCCGTAGTTTCCTTGGTTTGGCAGGATACTACCGGAGGTTTGTGGATGGTTTTTCCAAGATTGATGCTCCTTTGACGAAGCTGTTGCAGAAGGATGTTAAGTATGAGTGGACAGAAGTGAGGCAACAAGCTTTTGAGAAGCTTAAGGCGGCTTTGACGCAAGCTCCTATCTTGGTTCAGCCTGAATCAGGGAAAGAGTTTGTGGTTTACAGTGATGCGTCCTATGTTGGTTTGGGATGTGTGCTGATGCAAGAGGGTAAGGTGGTGGCTTATGCGTCGCGGCAGTTGAAGGTGCATGAGCGCAATTACCCTACGCATGATATTGAGTTGGCTGCAGTGGTTTTTGCTTTGAAGATCTGGAGACATTATCTGTATGGTGAGAAGTGTACTGTGTACACAGATCACAAAAGTTTGAGGTATCTGATGTCTCAGAAGGAGTTGAATCTTAGGCAGCGTCGTTGGTTGGAGTTGCTCAAGGATTATGATCTGACGATTGAGTACCATCCTGGAAAGGCTAATGTTGTTGCGGATGCCTTGAGTAGGAAGGTAGCTGTTGAGCTGAGGGCTATGTTTGCTAGCTTGAGCATATCGCGAGATGGTGGTCTTGTTGCTCAGTTGCAAGTGAAACCATCTTTGGTTCAGTTGATCAAGGAAAAGCAGTTGTTGGATGATTCCTTGGTGTCTCATGTTCAGGATATCGCGGAGGGTAGACCTTCGGATTTCTGTTTTAATGATGATGGAGTGTTGTGTTTTGGGAGTCGAATAGTAGTGCCTGCTGATGCTGAGTTGAGGTGTGCTATTCTGACTGAAGGTCATAGTAGTCCTTTTGCTATTCACCCTCGTAGTACTAAGATGTATCGTGATCTGCGTGATGAGTACTATTGGGTGGGTTTGAAGAAGGATGTTGCGAAGTTTGTGAGCAAGTGTTTGGTGTGTCAGCGGGTTAAGGCTGAGCATCAGGTTCCTTCTGGGTTGTTGCAGCCGTTGAGAATTCCTGAATGGAAGTGGGAAAGGGTTACCATGGATTTTGTATCTGGTTTACCTTTGTCTCCATCAAAGAAGAATTCTGTTTGGGTGATTGTGGATCGCCTGACGAAGTGTGCGCATTTCTTGCCTGTGCATACTACGTTTTCTTTGGATAAGCTGGCAGAGCTGTACATTGCTGAGATTGTGAGGCAGCATGGTGTGCCTAAGTCGATTGTGTCGGATAGGGTATGAGGTTCACATCGCGTTTTTGGCAGTGTTTGCATCAAGCTCTGGGTACAAGGTTGCATTTCAGTACATCCTATCATCCTCAGTCGGATGGTCAGTCTGAGCGGGTTATCCAGATTTTGGAGGATATGTTGAGGTGTTGCGTGATTGAGTTCCAAGTTTCTTGGGAGAAGCATCTGCCATTGGTTGAGTTCGCTTATAACAATAGTTATCAGGCGAGTATACAGATGGCACCTTATGAGGCTTTGTACGGGAGGAAGTGTAGGACACCTCTTTGTTGGGCTGAAACTGGTCAAAAGTTGGTTTCGATGCCGGCTTTGTTGAAAGGGACCACCGAGAAGGTGAAGCTCATTTGTGAGCGGTTGAAGGCTGCCTCTGATCGGCAAAACTCTTACGCGGATTTGAAGCGTAAGGAGATAGAGTATGCGGTGGGTGACCGTGTGTTTTTGAAGGTTTCGCCTTGGAAGAAGGTGATGAGGTTTGGCCGGAAGGGTAAGTTGAGCCCTAGGTACATTGGACCATATGAGGTGGTTGAGCGTGTGGGTCCTGTTGCGTATCGGCTGAGGTTACCTCAAGAGTTGGAGAAGATTCATGATGTGTTCCATGTTTCTATGCTCCGGAAGTATAGATCTGATCCTTCGCATGTGATGCCTGTGGAGGAAGTGGTTTTGAATCCGGATTTGACCTATGATGAGGAACCGGTGAAGGTTCTGGATTCGGATAGCAAGGTTCTTCGTGGCAAGACCATCAGGTTGGTGAAGGTGCTGTGGAAGCATCGAGGTGTTGAGGAAGCCACGTGGGAGCGGAAGTTAGACATGCTGAAGCAGTTTCCTTATCTCTTTCCTTCAGGTAAATTTCGAGGACGAAATTTCTTAAGGGGGGAGAGTTGTAACGCCCCGGTTTTGAGCTTAGGAGTTTTGGGCGTTGACCGGTTTGGTCAAAGTGCTGTTCGAATCTAAAAGAGGTGAAATTAGGAAAGCCTAGTTCGGGTTGCATTAAAAATATGGAAAAATGTTCTAAAATCATCTTTTAATATAATTAAGTGAACTGTGAAATCAATTTTGGAAAATGAGTTTTGGAAGTGTGACATTTTGGCTAGTGACCAAAATGTAATTTTCGAAAGTTTGGTGACTGTTTTTTAAAGGGTTGGAACTTTGAATCTTTAAGGAGCTATTATTCCAAAAGTAGTTTCTCCAGATTTTTCTAAGATATTTTAAGCTATATTCTGATTTTAAATGATATTAAAAGTGGAGGGAAAGCCATTTGGCTATTTTGGATAACTAACTTTTCTCAATTTTCTTTTTCTCATTTTCTCTCAACCCAAACGCTTTCTCTCCAGAGAATTTGATCTGATTTTCTCACCTAAATCCCTCCTTTCAACTCTCTTTTGATTCCTAATCAACATATTTACAAAACCTCACCATTTGCTACTTGATTCAACATGGTTTTTGATTCCAAAAAGAGGAGAAACTCAAGTTTGGAGGTAAGAACGTCCTTCTCCTCTAAACTATCAGTTCTTTACTGAAATTCCTAAGTTTTCAATCCTTAATTGATGTTTTATTAAAGGTTTTTAAGTGGTGAAATGGATCTTGGCTTTTAATGCAAGATTTGGGGATTTTTGATGATTTTCGTTAGATCTGATTAATCTGTGATTTGAGATGTGTTTTTGATGTTAAATGAACTCTAAATTGATAAGGAATTGAGTTTTGATTAATGCAATCCCGGATAGGTTGAGTTTCCTAAGTTTAGCTTGTGATTCAAGGTTGTTTTTGAGGTGATCTTGTGGATCTGATGTTGCTGGAGGTATAAGGATGTTAATAGGCTGTTTTTAGATGTTATATGATGTTAAAGGATGTGTGGTTTTGCTGGTTTATGGCTAGGCTTTGTTTAGAAGTGGTTTGGATGCATTTTCGGTTGTGTTTGGTGGCCGAAAATGGTGTGTGGATGAGAGCAGCGAGTTTAGGCGCTTTCATTGAAGCAATTAATGCATGATGATGCATTAATCCTCTGCTTTGATGTGTTGAAACAGGGGAGGCATCTTTGGATCCAAGAGTTATTGATCCGGAAGCTTGATTCGGTGCTTTGGCTTGAAGCAAAGAGGAATCGGTGAGTGCGTGTGTGAAAATGGGTTTTCGGCTTTGAAACCAATGTCTTGGGAGCTTAGTTTAAGTCTAAACAACTTTGCTAAGCTCAAGTGTAAGTTTTCGGAAATACTCTCTAGTGGTGGCCATGATCTTGTTGTGATGCAATGTGGTTTATTGCATGTTTTAATTATTGTTTTGAAAGCATGATTTAGCATGGTTTTTGCTGTTGTTGTAAGCCATATATTGAAGGAAGCTCAAGGTAAGAGTTCCTTGTTTTTGTACATTGATAAAATGTGGTTTGATGCTTTTAAATGCATGATGAATATGGCTTGGTTTAATGCTTTAAAACAGTGGATTAAATGATGGAAATGATGTATATTGGCAAGTGATGTTTTGAAAAGGTTAAGGTCACTAAGGTGGTTAAAAGTCCTTGAGTGAGCCTTGTTACTTAAGAACATCAAGGTGGTTAAAAGTCCTTGGATGGTTCTTGTTGCGGACACTAAGGTGGTTAAAAGTCCTTAGGTGATCCTTTCCATGGTGTTTAAAAGTCCATGGGGCCAAGGTGTTTAAAAGTCCTTGGGGTGAATCAAGCTATGGACACAAAGGTGGTTAAAAGTCCTTGTGTGGTCCTCTATCATGGTGGTTAAAAGTCCATGGCCAAGGTGTTTAAAAGTCCTTGGGGCCAAGGTGTTTAAAAGTCCTTGGGAAAGTTGATGAACTTGTTTTAAACAAATGGAATCTATCACTTGAACCAATATGACATGTTATGTTAAGAAGCATGAGATGCTTGTTTTAAGTATGCTTTTGAGCATGTGCAAAGGTTGATTTGAAGCATGATTTATAAATGTTTTAAATGCATTATTGAATGATTTTTAAGAGCATACCTCACTAAGCTTTTGCTTACGCTCTCTTTCGTTTTCTTAATTCAATAATGCAGAACATTAGAGAACCTTGAGGGCAGCAAGGAGGGCAAGCATTCAAGTGAAAGTAAAGCTCAATGTATGGAAGGTTTTGTTAGTACATTTTAGCTTTTGGTAATTTGGCAATGGGGGACCAATGTGTATGTTTTGGGAGGTGTTTGGAACTTCCTAAGTATGTTGAATGATGATAAGAATGCTGTTTTTTTGTGTTTGGCCATTATATGCTTGAATTGGAAGTTTGTGCTTGAATAGCTAGCTTGTGTAGGAAGCATGCCTATAGATTTGGGGCTTTTTGCATATGATGTTGTTTTGATGAATTGATGATGCTTGTATGTCTTATATATGTTGAATTGCATGCTGGTAAAGTTTGGTAGCATTTGGAGCATGTTTGAACGATCAATTGCATGTTTAAGTGTGCATTTTGCTGCAATCTGTGCAGGGTGTTTCGGAACAGTGCACACCGTTTCGGAACGGGTGCCTTGAATGAACCCAGGCGTCCGAAACGGTAGGCACCGTTTCGAAACGGTTTGGCCACTGCCAGCCCGTGTTCCGGTACGCGTTGCGGAACGGCCCGTGTTTCGAAACGGGGTCTGCCTGTTCCGGAACGGTCGACCGTTGGGGGCTGACATTGGTAGTTAAATGTTTTGAATTGTTTGCGTTTTAGTCCTAAATCTTGTTTGTGCAATTGTATGAGTTTGGGAAGTTCTTTTGAGCTGAAATTTCACAGAGAAGCATGAAACCTGACTAATTTCAAGTTGGTAACCTTAATTCGGGTTAAGTCCTTCTAATTATCAGAAATTACAATTTGGTCCCTAAAGTTGTAAATTGTTCAATTGGGTCCCTGTTTGATCTCTGATGCTTGTGATCTTTGAATATGTTGTTGTGTGATCACAATTAGGGTTAATGTGCATCTAGACAAGTTTAAGAAAAAAAGGGTCGTTAATCAAGGTTGACTTTCGGGTTGCTTTGGTTTTCCCCGTGTGACTTTCTTAATTCGGGTCAACCGTCTAGGCCGGGTTAAGGGGGTTACAGCATTGATTAAACCTCAATCACACATCATTTAGACATCCAAAATACATCAAAAAGACATCAAAATAGAGCCCAATCATCCAATACGAATTTCTTCAAAATTAAATCCAAATCATGCATTTTAAGCCAAAATCAAGATCACAACTTTAAAACCTTTAATAAAACTTAATTTAAGAATTGAGAAGTTGGGAATTTCAGTAAAGAACTGAGTATTTAGAGGAGAAAGATGTTCATACCTCTAAATATGGATTTCTCCTTGTTTAGAGCCAAAATCCTTGAAAATTCATTAAGCAAATGGTGAGGATTTGATGTAGAAATGATTAGGAATCATTTAGAAATTGAAATCTCAACTTAGGTGTGAAAATCAAAGGAAAAGTTGTTGTGGAAATGTGTTTGGCTGAGGGAATTTTGAGAGAAAAATGAAATGGGAAAATTTTGGTAAAAGTTAGTTATGAAACTAAAAATATCTTTTCCCTCTTTCCTTTTTATTAATTAAACATTAAATGAGTCTTTAAAAATCAAGAAAAATCTGGAGAAATCCTCCCTTGGGTAAATTAGCTCCTTAAAGATTC
Organism: Hibiscus tridactylites; assembly: GCA_958450335.1. Lineage (NCBI taxonomy): Eukaryota > Viridiplantae > Streptophyta > Magnoliopsida > Malvales > Malvaceae > Hibiscus > Hibiscus tridactylites. Next base: position 57,368,840 of record OY288279.1, on the reverse strand, counting down.
AAAGTTTTAATCCTTTTAAAACAGTCACGAACTTTTCAAAAATTACATTTTTGTCACTAACTCAAAATGTCATATTTCCAAACCTCATTTTGTTAAATTGATTTCATCACTCTCTTCTATATATTTAAAGAGGATTTTTAGATATTTTTCCATATTTTTAATGCATCCCGAACTAGGCTCCCCTTAAAACCATCTTTTATATTCGAACCGAAAATCTGACCGGTCCGGTTCAAACCCAAACTTCTAAGCCCAAAATTGGGGTGTTACAACTACGGATCCTAAATAGCACAGGGCTCTCATGGAATGGTTTATTTCGATTCTGCATGAAATAACGAAGCTTCTCGGATCTGTTCTTTTGGCCCACAGCTTGTTGTGCAGCATAGCCATGCATTCCTCTATCACAGCTACGGTTTCGAACTCCCCAACTCCTTTCCTCTTGGAAACCATGTCCTTCATACATTTCGCGTAATTTGGCATGTCCTAGATTGCTTCTACGAGAGGGATATTAATGTGCACCTATTTTAGAATATCGAGAAATTTCCAGAACTGGTGCTCTTATTTCGGTTGATTTAGTCTTGGGGGGGAAGGTAGCGGCAGACGAATGTCTTGAATGCGTTGCTTGAAAGGAAATCTAATCTGCGGTGACTCATGATCATCCTCCTTAGAGTTGTTGTCACTCTCATCTGTTGCGGCGGCTGGTTTTGATGCTGCCTCAGCAGGCTTTTCTATTTGCTGGTCCATTGGCTTTTCAGTTCTGGGATCATCCAGTTGTTTCCCACTTCTGGTTGATATGGCTTTACACTGCAAATACGTGGGTTTATATGTGGCCTCTGTACTGGTAGATGTTGCACCCATTGTCCTGTTACTTATGATCTTCGTGAATTGCCCAAACTGGGTCTCTAGGTTTTTTATTGCAGCTTCCTGGTTGTTCATCCTCATCTCTGTTCAGTCCATAAAAGACTTAGTTTTATCAATAAATTTATTAGTATGAACAATAAAATCACTAGTTCGAGACATAAAATTATACAGGGTAGATTCTAGTGAATTGTTGCTTGTATTCAGTTGCTGCTAGGGTTGTTGTCGTGACAGGTTATGTTGGTATGCTTCTGGTTGCTGAGTTGGACTTGCAGCCGTGTTGGGGTTACTCCAGGAGAAGTTCTGATGCTTCTTCTAGCCAGGGTTGTATGTGTTGGTGTTGGGCCTGCTATTCCTCTCATAGGTTCCCATGAAGTTTGCGGATTCAGTACATTCTGAGGAATCGTGGTTGCCCCCACACTCATCACAAAATGGCTCCACAGCCTTGGCCTCATATGTCTTCCCTTTGGCCATATTCATCACCAGCTCTATTAGTTTATACAAGTGGGCATTTACAAATTTAGTGACCTCTACTTCATTCACAACAATTGGCCGACTTATGCCGCTTCGGCAGGCTGTAGGGAACTTGTAGTCGTTTTTGGCAATTCGGTTCAAAATCTATAGTGCCTCCTCAGGTGGTCAATCCAGGATGATTCCATTGGCTGAGGTGTCGAGCATTATTCGTGTCGGTTGATTTACTCCATTATAGAGCATCGACACTTGAGTCCAGGATGGGAAACCGGGAAGCAAGAAGTTGTTTAGCATTTGTTGGAACCTCTCCCAAGCTTCATACATTGGTTCATCATCCCCTTGGCGGAAAGATGTGATCTCATTTCTCAACCTGTCTGTGACGTTTGAATGACTTAAGTGATCTAAGAAATCCTTGCACAGCTCCGTTCAAGTATGGAATGATCCCGTCGGTTAGTTTTTCAGCCATTGTTTTGCGCTATCCCCTCAGTGAATAGGGAAATAATCTCAGCTTTAGCACGTCTTGATGGACTCCATGTATCTTGAAAGCTCTGCTTATGTCTAGGAGTCCTCTCAAGTGTTGTCGAGCATCTTCCGTGGCGGTTCCTCTAAATTGCCCCAATATGTTGATCATATTGAACATCATGGGCTTTAACTCGAGGTGATCCGCTTTGATTTTAGGATCCGCAACAGTTGAGTAAAATCCCCTAAAGTCGTGCTCCAAGTAGTCCCTGGTGGTTCGCACATACTATGGTTGCCTCGTCAGAACTGGGGGTTGCTGCCTAGGAGAAATTGGTTGCTGCTGTCTGGGCGACGGATCTTGCTGCCCATCCCTGCCGTTACGGGCATCGTTGGCAGGGTTGTCGTCTTAGCCGTTATGCATGGTTGCCTCTGCCTTTCCTTATTCTTTGGCTTTCCCGAGGGCTTCACTTGCTTCTTTCTTAAGTTCTCTTGCTCTTCGTTCGATCTCGTCAAAGAAAACAATTTGTCCCGATGGGTTTGCTCTGGTCATGCACTAGACAATAAAATTGTTGCCAATAAAATAAATCCAAATAAAATAAAAGTGTAGAAAAATAACAATGAATTTATTGTTGCCAATCCCCGGCAACGGCGCCAAAAACTTGTAGAGCGTTTAGGTGTTCTCTAAATAGGAGCTGTAACCCCCTTAACCCGGCCTAGACGGTTGACCCGAATTAAGAAAGTCACACGGGGAAAACCAAAGTCAACCCGAAAGTCAACCTTGATTAATGACCCTTTTTTTTCTTTTTAATCTTTTCTAGAGGCACATTAACCCTACTTGTGATCACTCAACAACATATTCAAAGATCACAAGCATCAGAGATCAAACAGGGACCCAATTGAACGAATTACAACTTTAGGGACCAAAATGTAATTTCTGATAAATAGGAGGACTTAACCCAAATTTAAGTTACCAACTTGCAATTAGTCAGGTTTCATGCTTCACTGCCAAATTTCAGCTCAAAAGGACTTCCCGAACTCATACAATTGCACAAACAAGATTCAAGACTAAAACGCAAACAATTCAAAACATTTAACTGCCAATGTCAGCCCCCAACGGTCACCCGTTCCGGAACAAGCAGACCCCGTTTCGAAACACGGGCCGTTCCGCAACGCGTACCGGAACACGGGCTGGCAGTAGCCAAACCGTTTCGGAACGGTCCCTCCCGTTTCGGACGCCTGGGTTTGTTTAAAGCACCCGTTCCGAAACGGTAGGTACTGTTCCGAAACACCCTGCACAGATTGCCCCAAAATGCATACTTAAACATGCAATTAACCATCCATTCATGCTCCAATTAACACCAAACTTTACCAGCATGCCATTCAACATATATGAGACTTACATGCATCAACAAATCAACAAAATAACATCATATGCAAAAAGCCCCAAATCTAAAGGCATGCTTCCAACACAAGCAAACCATTCAAGCATAAACTTCCATTTCAAGCATGCAAAGGCCAAACTCAAAAACCAGCATTCTCAACAACATTCAACATACTTAGGGAGTTCAAAACCTCTCCCAAAACATACACATAGGTCCCCCATTGCCAAATTACCAAAAGCTAAAAATGTACTTAAGAAACCTTCCATACTTTGAGCTTTACTTTCACTTGAATGCTTGCCCTCCTTGCTGCCCTCAAAGTACTCTAATGTTCTGCATTATTGATTTAAGAAAACGAGAGAGAGCGTAAGCAAAAGCTTAGTGAGGAATGCTCAATAAAACCATTCAATAATGCATTTATAAAACATTTATAAATCATGCTTCAAATCATCAATTGCACATGCTCAAAAGCATACTTAAAACAAGCATCTCATGCTTCATATCATATAACATGTCATATTGGCCACAAGTGATAAGTTCCATTTCTTTAAAAACAAGTTCACCAACTTTTACCCCAAGGACTTTTAAACACCTTGGCCCCAAGGACTTTTAAACACCTTGGCCATGGACTTTTAAACACCATGAAAGAGGACCACACAAGGACTTTTAACCACCTTTGTGTCCACATCAAGTTTCACCCCAAGGACTTTTAAACACCTTGGCCCCAAGGACTTTTAAACACCTTGGCCCCATGGACTTTTTAAACACCATGGAAAGGATCACACAAGGACTTTTAACCACCTTTGTGTCCGTAGCAAGAATCATCCAAGGACTTTTAACCACCTTGATGTTCTTAAGTAAACAAGGCTCACTCAAGGACTTTTAACCACCTTAGTGACCTTAACCTTTTCAAAACATCACTTGCCAATATACATCATTTTCATCATTTAATCCACTGTTTTAAAGCATTAAACCAAGCCATATTCATCATGCATTTAAAAGCATCAAACCACATTTTATCAATGTACAAAAAAAGGAACTCTTACCTTGAGCTTCCTTCAACATATGGCTTACAAAAACAGCATAAACCATGCTAAATCATGCTTTCAAAACAGAGTTTAAAACATGCAATAAACCACATTGCACAACAATCAAATCATGGCCACCACTAGAGAGTATTTCCGAGAACTTACACTTTACCTTAGCAAAGTTGTTTAGACTTAAACTAAGCTCCCAAGACATTGGTTTCAAAGCCGAAAACCCAATTTCACTCACCGATTCCACTTCGCCACTTGCCGAAGCACCAATTCAAGCTTCCGGATCAACAACTCTTGGATCCAAAGATGCCTCCCCTGTTTTAACACATCAAAGCAGAGGATTAAGGCATCATCATGCATTAATTGCTCCAATGAAAGCACCTAAACTCGCTGCTCTCATCCAACCTCCATTTTCGGCCACCAAACACAACCGAAAATGCATCCAAACCACTTCTCAACAAAGCCCAGCCACAAACCATCAAAACCAAACATCTATTAACATCATTTAACATCTAAAAAGAACCTATTAACATCCTTATACCTCCAGCAACATCAGATCAACAAGATCACCTCAAAAACAATCAAGAATCATAAGCTAAACTTAGGAAACTCAACCTATCCGGGATTGCATTAATCAAAACTCAATTCCTTATCAATTTAGAGTCCAAATAACATCAAAAACACATCTCAAATCACAGATTTAACAAATCAAACGAAAATCATCAAAAATCACCAAATCTTGCATTACAAGCCAAGATCCAATTCTCAACTCAAAAGCCTTTAATAAAACATCAATTAAGGATTGAAAACTTAGGAATTTCAGTAAAGAACTGATAGTTTAGAGGAGAAGGACGTTCTTACCTCCAAACTTGAGTTTCTCCTCTTTTTGGAATCAAAAACCTTGATGAATCAAGTAGCAAATGAAGATGTTTTGTAGATATGTTGATTAGGAATCAAAAGAGAGTTGAAAGGAGGGATTTAGGTGAGAAAATCAGAAACAATTCTCTGGAAAGAAAGTGTTTGGGTTGAGAGAAAATGAGAGAAAGGAAATTGAGAAAATAGAGAGTTAGTTGCAAAAATATCTAAAATGATTTTCCCTCCTCTTTTCTATATCTTTAAAATCAGAATTAAGTCTTAAAATATCTTAGAAAAATCTAGAGAAACTACTTTTGGAATAATAGCTCCTTAAAGATTCAAAGTTTCAACCCTTCATAAAACAGTCACCAAACTTTCGAAAATTACATTTTGGTCACTAGCCAAAATGTCACCCTTCCAAAACTCATTTTCCAAAATTGATTTCACAGTTCACTTAATTATATTAAAAGATGATTTTAGAACATTTTTCCATATTTTTAATGCAACCCGAACTAGGCTTTCCTAATTTCACCTTTTTAGATTCGACCAGCACTTTGACAAAACCGGTCAACGCCAAAAACTCCTAAGCCCAAAACCGGGGCGTTACAACTCTCCCCCCCTTAAGAAATTTCGTCCCCGAAATTTACCTGAAGGAAAGAGATAAGGAAACTGCTTCAGCATGTCTTCCTTCTGCTCCCACGTGGCTTCCTCAACACCTCGATGCTTCCACAGCACCTTCACCAACTCAATGGTCTTGCCACGAAGAACCTTTCTATCCGAATCCAGAACCTTCACCGGTTCCTCATCATAGGTCAAATCCGGATTCAAAACCACTTCCTCCACAGGCATCACATGCGAAGGATCAGATCTATACCTCCGGAGCATAGAAACATGGAACACATCATGAATCTTCTCCAACTCTTGAGGTAACCTCAAACGATACACAACAGGACCTACACGCTCAACCACCTCATATGGTCCAAAGTACCTAGGGCTCAACTTACCCTTCCGGCCAAACCTCATCACCTTCTTCCAAGGCGAAACCTTCAAGAACACACGGTCACCCACCGCATACTCTATCTCCTTACGCTTCAAATCCGCGTAAGACTTTTGCCGATCAGAGGCTGCCTTCAACCGCTCACAAATGAGCTTCACCTTCTCGGTGGACCCTTTCAACAAAGCCGGCATCGAAACCAACTTTTGACCAGTTTCAGCCCAGCAAAGAGGAGTCCTACACTTCCTCCCGTACAAAGCCTCATAAGGTGCCATCTGTATACTGGCCTGATAACTATTGTTATAAGCGAACTCAACCAAAGGCAGATGCTTCTCCCAAGAACCTTGGAACTCAATCACGCAGCACCTCAACATATCCTCCAAAATCTGGATAACCCGCTCAGACTGACCATCCGACTGAGGATGATAGGATGTACTGAAATGCAACCTTGTACCCAGAGCTTGATGCAAACACTGCCAGAAACGCGATGTGAACCTCGAATCCCTATCCGACACAATCGACTTAGGCACACCATGCAGCCGCACAATCTCAGCAATGTACAGCTCTGCCAGCTTATCTAAAGAAAACGTAGTATGCACTGGCAAGAAATGCGCACACTTCGTCAGGCGATCCACAATCACCCAAACAGAATTCTTCTTCGAAGGAGACAAAGGTAAACCAGATACAAAATCCATGGTAACCCTCTCCCACTTCCATTCAGGGATTTTCAACGGTTGCAACAACCCAGAAGGAACCTGATGTTCAGCCTTAACTCGCTGACACAACAAACACTTGCTCACAAACTCTGCAACATCCTTCTTCAAACCCACCCAATAGTACTCATCACGAAGATCACGATACATCTTAGTACTACCAGGGTGCATAGCAAAAGGACTACTATGACCTTCAGTCAGAATAGCACGCCTCAACTCAGCATCAGCAGGTACTACTATCCGACTTCCAAAACACAACACACCATCCTCATTAAAGCAGAAATCCGAAGGTCTACCCTCTGTGATATCCTGAACATGAGACACCAAGGAATCATCCAGCAACTGCTTTTCCTTGATCAACTGAACCAAAGATGGTTTCACTTGCAACTCAGCAACAAGACCACCATCTCGCGATATACTCAAGCTAGCAAACATAGCCCTCAGCTCTACAGCTACCTTCCTACTCAAGGCATCCGCAACAACATTAGCTTTTCCAGGATGATACTCAATCGTCAGATCATAATCTTTGAGCAACTCCAACCAACGCCGCTGCCTAAGATTCAACTCCTTCTGAGACATCAGATACCTCAAACTCTTGTGATCCGTGTACACAGTACACTTCTCACCATACAGATAATGTCTCCAGATCTTCAGAGCAAAAACCACTGCAGCCAGCTCAATATCATGCGTAGGGTAATTGCGCTCATGCACTTTCAACTGCCGCGATGCATAAGCCACCACCTTACCCTCTTGCATCAGCACACAACCCAAACCAACATAAGATGCATCACTATAGACCACAAACTCTTTCCCTGATTCAGGCTGAACCAAGATAGGAGCTTGCGTCAAAGCCGCCTTAAGCTTCTCAAAAGCCTGTTGTCTCGCTTCCGTCCACTCATACTTAACATCCTTTTGCAACAGCTTCGTCAAAGGAGCAGCAATCTTTGAAAAACCATCCACAAACCTTCGGTAGTATCCCGCCAAACCAAGGAAACTACGGACCTCATGAATAGACTTAGGAACTTTCCAGTTCATCACCGCCTCAATCTTCTGAGGATCAACACGAATCCCATCAGCTGAGACCACATGCCCAAGAAACACCACCTCCTTAAGCCAGAACTCACACTTGCTCAGCTTAGCATAAAGCTGATTCTCCAACAAAGCTTGCAAAACAATTCTCAAATGCTCTTCGTGCTCCTCCTCAGTACGCGAGTACACGAGGATATCATCAATGAACACCACCACGAACATGTCCAGGTATTCATGAAACACACGGTTCGTCATATCCATGAAAGCAGCAGGAGCATTTGTCAAACCAAACGGCATCACAAGGAACTCATAATGCCTATATCTTGTCCTGAAAGCTGTCTTAGGCACATCCACATCCTTCACCTTCAACTGATAATACCCTGACCTCAAGTCAATCTTAGAGAACACAACAGCTCCCCGAAATTGATCAAAGAGATCATCAATCCTCGGCAAAGGATACCGATTCTTGATAGTCAACTTGTTCAGCTGACGGTAATCAATGCACATCCTCATAGTGCCATCTTTCTTCTTCACAAACAAGACCGGTGCTCCCCAAGGTGACACACTCGGCCGGATGAAACTACGATCAAGAAGCTCTTGCAACTGCGTCTTCAGCTCCTTCAGCTCCTTAGGTGCCATTCTATAGGGAGTAATGGACACAGGAGTTGTATTCTCATACAGCTCAATTCCAAACTCCACCTCGCGATTAGGAGGTAAACCAGGCAATTCCTCAGGAAAAACACCAGGGAACTCCTTCACAACTCGGATATCTTGCACCCTCAACTCCTTAGAGCTAGGATTCATCACAAAAGCTAGATAAGCTTTGCAACCTTGCCTCATCATCCTATTCGCCTCCAAGGTAGACACCACATTGGCAAGAAACTTCACATTCTCACCAACCACAACAACTTCATAATCATCCGCAAGCTTCAGCGAAACTCGCTTATTTTCACAATCTACCACAGCACGATGCTCAGCAAGCCAATCCATACCAAGGATCACATCAAAACCATAAAAGGGCAACTCCATAAGATCAACATGAAAAACATGTTCTTGAACAACCAACAGACACCTTCTATAAAGCTTTCGAGTCACAACAGTTTCACCAAAAGAACTAGTGACACGAACACCAACATCCAAAGACTCAACAGGCAAACCAAGCAATTCAGCATGCTCACGCAAAATGTATGAATGCGTAGATCCAGAATCAATCAAAGAAAGCAATGACAAGGATTGCAAAGTAAAGGTACCTGCAATCACATCCGCATCATTCCTTCCCTCACGCTGAGCATACACCTTCGCTTGGCCTCCACCTTCAGGCTGAATTGCCACAACATTGGCTACTCCACGACCTCCTTCCTCTCGCCTCTAGAAATTACCACGGCCGCGCCCTCGACCTCTCTGTGGTGCATCAACAACAGGAGCACGCACCTGATCACCAGCCAACCTCGGACAATCTCGCCTCAAGTGGTCTGCGGATCCACAATTCCAGCAACCATTACCAGCCGCTGCTACAGGAGCTTACACCCCTCTCACAGCACGAGGACAGTCACGCTTCATGTGACCACGTGAACCACAGATCCAGCAAGCACTAGGATCAGCTCTAGCGTTGCCTCCTCTAGCAGGTGCACCACCACCTCTCTTAGCTTTGGATTGATACTTCTGATCACGTCCCCTCTCATTCCGTCCACCTCCGGAACTAAACTCAGCAGCTCTCTTGCCAGAACTTGCTCCAGCACCTTTCGCAGAAAAACCCAAGTTCATCTCAATGTCCTTGGCTTGGCCCACCAACACATCAAAATCATCATACTCAGTGGCCAGCACATACATTTTCACATCCGTCACAAGACCATAACGGAACCTCTCGCACCTTGCCCGCTCATCAGGTATCAACTCAGGTGCATACTGACTGAGTCGCACAAACTGCACCTCATACTCAGCCACACTCATGCTCCCTTGGGTAAGAGACATGAATTCACGCTTCTTCTCATCAAGATATCTCACTCCAAGATACCTCCGCTTGAACACATTCTGAAAGAATGTCCAAGTCACATCAGCTTCAACCATTCCTGCTATAGTGGTCGTCCACCACGTATACGCATCGTCCTGCAGCAAGGACACAACACAACCCAACTTTTGCACATCCGTGCAGCTCATCTGACCCAAGATTCGCTTGGTACTCTCTAGCCAAGCTTCAGAACTCTCAGCTGACATACCCCTGGACTCAGTCCCACCAAGACTGCGCAGACGCTCCAAAGGTAGTCTAACTCCAGCATCTCCCTGATGCCCAGCTCCTTGAGCCCCAGCTACTGCTACTCGAAAAGCACCCGCAATAGCTTGTACCAACATAGACATATCAGGCATAGCTTGCCCCTGACCAACCTCTGGTCCAGCAGCTCCAGCACCAGCTGCAGCTTCAGCTCTTTCTCTCTCAGCACCACCACCAGGTGGAGGAGGAGGTAACACCGCACTACCCGTGTTCTCCTCGTTCTCGTTCTCATTAGGAGTCGTAGCTCGCACACTACCTCGCCACTTGCCGAAGCACCAATTCAAGCTTCCGGATCAACAACTCTTGGATCCAAAGATGCCTCCCCTGTTTTAACACATCAAAGCAGAGGATTAATGCATCATCATGCATTAATTGCTCCAATGAAAGCACCTAAACTCGCTGCTCTCATCCAACCTCCATTTTCGGCCACCAAACACAACCGAAAATGCATCCAAACCACTTCTCAACAAAGCCCAGCCACAAACCATCAAAACCAAACATCTATTAACATCATTTAACATCTAAAAAGAACCTATTAACATCCTTATACCTCCAGCAACATCAGATCCACAAGATCACCTCAAAAACAATCAAGAATCATAAGCTAAACTTAGGAAACTCAACCTATCCGGGATTGCATTAATCAAAACTCAATTCCTTATCAATTTAGAGTCCAAATAACATCAAAAACACATCTCAAATCACAGATTTAACAGATCAAACGAAAATCATCAAAAATCACCAAATCTTGCATTACAAGCCAAGATCCAATTCTCAACGCAAAAGCCTTTAATAAAACATCAATTAAGGATTGAAAACTTAGGAATTTCAGTAAAGAACTGATAGTTTAGAGGAGAAGGACGTTCTTACCTCCAAACTTGAGTTTCTCCTCTTTTTGGAATCAAAAACCTTGATGAATCAAGTAGCAAATGAAGAGGTTTTGTAGATATGTTGATTAGGAATCAAAAGAGAGTTGAAATGAGGGATTTAGGTGAGAAAATCAGAAACAATTCTCTGGAAAGAAAGTGTTTGGGTTGAGAGAAAATGAGAGAAAGGAAATTGAGAAAATAGAGCGTTAGTTGCAAAAATATCTAAAATGATTTTCCCTCCTCTTTTCTATATCTTTAAAATCAGAATTAAGTCTTAAAATATCTTAGAAAAATCTGGAGAAACTACTTTTGGAATAATAGCTCCTTAAAGATTCAAAGTTTCAACCCTTCATAAAACAGTCACCAAACTTTCGAAAATTACATTTTGGTCACTAGCCAAAATGTCACCCTTCCAAAACTCATTTTCCAAAATTGATTTCACAGTTCACTTAATTATATTAGAAGATGATTTTAGAACATTTTTCCATATTTTTAATGCAACCCGAACTAGGCTTTCCTAATTTCACCTTTTTAGATTCGACCAGCACTTTGACCAAACCGGTCAACGCCCAAAACTCCTAAGCCCAAAACCGGGGCGTTACAGGAGCACAAGTGCACACTCTTGTTAAGTTATAGTATAAAAGATATCGTCTCCCACAAGGATTGGACAACTTATTCGAATCGTAATTCCTGCACAAAGGAAATTAAATACACAATTAAATTTTAGTTGATAAAATAATAAAAAGTAAATAAGCACAAGTGATTGATAGAAGAGATCAGGGTGATAGAATGGGTTAGGTTATGCTGCTTAGTAGTGTGAAACTGCGTTGAACATGTTAAGTTGCTTTGCACTGCCAGACTTTAATGCATCGGCGGAAGATGACAGATTGGCTGCTATGACGCTTTTGCTGCCTTGACAGTGGAACGAATGGATGGCTCGACGGCAAACTCGACAGTCCTTCAAGGCTCGACAGAACGCTACAATAATGATCCCGCTTATGTCTAAGTCAGAATGTTGTTGTTGCCGACTGCAGATTATAACTGTCGGCGTGAATCGTACAATAAACAATAACCTTTGGTTCTTTTCTTTTTAGCCACCTTAAACCCTAAACCTATGTCTAGGCTAGATTGATCAACATCTGGTATTGATGAGATCGTGCTTACTTCTTTCGTGAGTTTGACTCTCTCGATACCAAACAAATAGGTTGCTTCCAATTGATCTTTCGAACTAAATTGAAAATAGTGAAGAACATGAAATAAGCAAACCTTGAATTTATTGCAAAACAAACTTAAACCTAAATGACCGTTCTCACAACTACTTTACGACATAACTCAAACCCTAGTGAATTTAGAACATAGTGGAGGCAAGAAAACACAAGAGAAACCTAGGCTATGTCGACTATGTGATTGATAAAATACAAGGTATGGTCTTGTATATATAGGGTATAGGCCTAGGTCAAGTCCTCCTTGGATTAGAAGTCTACCTCATCATAAAGTAGCTTTAGCATTGAATGCATCCTTTAAATTCTGACTTCTTTGACTTGAAGTTGGACTCCTTGTGGCACAAGTAACCTTAAGTCGCCTTGGATAATCTCCCCTTGGGCAGCTCAATCCGCTATTTTCGGCATCGATAAATTGTGTGGATGGGCTCATTGGACAAAAGAAATTAGGCTCTATCAATCACTCTCCAATTCACCAATTCCTTAGGTTGCTGCTCTGGGCGGCAGTGATAGCGGCGGCAGCTACTCGGCAGCACTTCTCTTTGTGTTGAGCTGCTTCAGTACAGCTCCTTGGCTTGCTGCCTCAGCATCAGCTCCTCAGCTCCTCTCTCCTTCTACCAGCTTCTAGTACATGAAACTAAAATTAAACTAAAGCATTATCTTTTCTCACCAAATTAAAGATATTCAACATAAACATGGTAAAGTAAAGAATATTGTAAATAATGCATACATGCACCTAAATATGCCTAAAATGTACTTAAGAACAATAATAATATGAGATGAAATGAATATAAAATATAGGACTAATGAGCACTTTACATTTAACCTTTTGAATTCTTTAAAAACCCACCTCGACCATTGCAGGTATGTCTTGAGGAACCGATGTTGGTAGATTTGAAGCCATCGAAATCTCTATTGATGGAGATGTTTGAGAGGCCGAAAGAAGACAATGTTTGGATTCGTAAAGCTTTTCAGAAAATTGGTTTTTCCCTTAACTTACAATGAATTTGTAACCCCTTTAGCCCGTTCTAGACGCTTGACCCGAACTACGAAGATTACACGGGGAAAACCAAAGTCAACCTTGATTAACGACCTTTTTTTCTTTTTATCTTTTCTAGATGCTCATTATTAGCCTATATGATTAACAATTCATTTCAGCGGAAGTGACACAACGAAGAGAACTCAAACTAGGATCCAATTGCATAGAAATGTCTTTTAGGGACTAAAACGTAAATTTCCAGAACTATAAGGACTAAACAAGTTTTGATGTTACCAATCCACAATTAATCATATAACATGCCATCAAGTCAAATTTCATCTCAAACGGATCATTCAAACTCATTAAATTAAGCAACCAAAACTCATGGACCAACATGTAAGAAACGAAAACATGAAACATTCCAAATTCAAACTCAACGGTCAGGCGTTTCGAAACGGATGACCCTATACCGAAACCGTCGTATCGAAACTTGGTTGACGGTTTCGATACTCGGGTGCATTTCGAGACCCGTATCGAAACACCCTCCTCCAGTGGCAAAATCGTTCTGAAACATCCCTACCCGTTTCGAAACTCCAAGGCCAATCCAAGACTCTGTTCCGGAACAGGCAAGGGCGTTCTGATATGCCTTGCCCTGCAACAGCAAATTTTGCTGGTTTTTCACATCTTTCCACATTCGAAACATTCCCGAAACATGCCACAACATGCATACAACATAGATACACACAAACGATCATCATTTTGAGGCATTATCTACGACATGGCATCCAACATGCAAGCATAGGTACTAAAGGCATGCTCCCTAGTTCACCAAAGCCATAACAAGCTAAAATCAACATATACATCCAAAATCAAAACATAATGGCCGTTTACAACTCAAGGATAAACCACCAAACATGCTCAAGGTAAAAAGAAACATCTTCAACCATTCAAAAGTATAACTCCCACCCATTGCCTCTTATTACACCAAAGTAAGCTACATACTTAGCTAAAACAAAATGCTTGGATTCCCTTGCTTGTGTGTTGCCTCAATCTCCTGATTCTCTACATTGATGAAACAAATGAGCGTAAGCACAAAGCTTAGCGAGGATCGCTAAACAACATTCATCAATGCATGTTACATAACTTGTAAAACCACCACTTTACAACACATGCCTTTTAATAAAACATGTCTTTTCAAAACATCAATGCACTTTATAAACACATGCTCATATGCATCATTTTAAAATAGCAAATAAACCTTTGCTCATGCTTTACCAAGCATCTAATGCATTCTTGCATCATTTACAAGCATATCATGTTTCACATTATTCATTTACATTATATTGGCTCGCAAGTGATAATCCATAAACCATTTCAACACAAGACACAATCAGATACACGGATTACAAGCGTTATCCCACACGCTTCATACATACTACCAGACTACACAATGCGGAGATCAATGAAACAATCACAACCCCTCAACACTCGTGATGGAGATTAATGGCACAATCACATCCCCTCAACATCACTCATTGATAGTTGTATAATTCCACTAACGAGAGTACGGGACACAAACACAAGACTCCCTCACGGGACTAAACCATCTACCGTTGTGGTCTTAGCCTCAATCGTTAGGGTACTTGGATGGAGATTACGGCACAATCACAACCCCTCGACATCCAAGGCGACTTTATTCAAGGTGCACCCAATCCTATAGCCGACTAACTATATCCGATTAACACAACCAAAAACCATTTACATCACTTGCCAATATAACCATTTAAGCTCATTAATCTACTGTTTTACAAGCATAAACACAATGCCATTTCCACAAGCATAACATGCTTAACATCATATGCATTTATCACGTGAAAACCAAGGATCACTTACTTAGTGCATCCTTAACAAAATGGCATTAAAATCCAGCAAAATTCATGCTTATAATATGCTTTAAAACAGTAAACAAATCCACACTTAACTCAAGTGTATTTTCATCAAACATAGCACATTTCCAATAGAGGGATTTTCGAAACAGTTACTCTTGAGCTTAGCTAAGTGTATCAAACTTACACTAAGCTCCCAAGACCACACTCAAAGCATTTTCACTCACTGATACGTGAAGCCTTGCTCGCCGACACAAAAATCACCCTTTCAGAGTCTCTAACAACACCTCCTTTGCGTCCGGATCAAGATCCCCTGCTTTCACATCATCAAAATAGAGATCTAAATGCATTAAAATGCATTCCAACACCAACAACAATTCACAAACTCGTTGCTCACCCAAACTACACCAAAATACTCATCCAAAACAACCGAAAACTCAATCGATTGCTTCCTAAACCAAGCCCAGCCAACATACATCACTTCCAACCTAAAATAAACATCAAAACACATCTAATAAACAACCTAACACAACCTTATACCTCCAGCAATCAAGATTCCACCATTTCACCTCAAAAATCCACTTAAATCAACCAAGAAACTCAAGGATCTCAAGGATTTCGGGATCTATGTTATCAACACTTCATTTTAACATATAAATCAACTTAGAACTAAATTAAAATCAGCACAAAACAGAGATTAGCTCATCAAGTCCGAAAATTAAGATTTCAACCACAATTTCACAAGATTTTAATCTTCAATCAACTCTATAATGAAAACTCAACCAAAAATAGTATTTAGAAGCCAAATATCTAGGGAATTTTCATAAATAACTTTGATTAGAGGTTGAGAACGGGATTTACCTACAATCCTTGCTTTCCTCAATGAATGACAAGTTTTCCTTAGCAAAATCTTGAAGAACTGGGAACGATTTCTTGAAAATGATTTAGGAAAAGTTGAGAGTGTTTTTTTGGGAGAAAGAATTCTGAAGAAAGATGAGTAAATTAGTGTTTGGCTGAAAATGAGAAAGAGTTGGTAGTTACATAATTGAAAATCTCACATTAACTACCTTTTAATTAATTAATATAAATCAAATTAAAAATCATTTAATTAAAACCTTTTAAACACATGTCATATTGAGGAAAGGTCAAATTGACTTAAAGCCCCCTAAATATTCTAAGATTTTGGCCTCTATATTAAAAATCACATTTTCCCAGTTTTGAAACTTTACAATTTGGTCACTACTCAAAATGTTCCATTTCCAAAATCAGTTTTGTAAAATTGACTTGACCAACCTCTTAAACATATTTTTAGAGGATTTTAGCAATTTTTACCACATTTTTACCCTATCCCGATCCATGATTTCCTTAAATCACCTTACACGATTCGAACCGTTCTCGACCGGTCCGATCCGATGTCTAAAACATCTAGGCCCAAAACCAGGGCGTTACAGAATTTTGGCAACTGATTGCCACGACCATTTTCTTGAGCAGTGATTGCCACGACAATGAAGGCTACAGCCAACCATGATGGAGGTCGATGAGATTGAGGTAATTAAATTGTTGGATGTTGATATAATTTTTCCTAATAATATATCCATGCCTTCAGGAAAAATCACAAGGTGGATTGTATACATGGACTGCAAGGGAAAACGAAAAAAGACACCTCCACCATGGTAACACAAAAGGGAGTAGCTGGAAGCACATTGACCCAACTCTTTTTGGGCAATATTGTCACTCGATGGAGGGTGCAGATGGACTATAAGAAGTATTAGAAACGACCCTCCTCAAGGTTTCTCGGATATGTAGTAACCTTAAAAGATGCATGAAAATGCTCTTTCTAAGAATTTTTTATTTTTTGTTTTTAATTTTTGGACCTTTATTTTATTTTTGGTTATTTTAGGAGATATTTTATTTGTTTTCAGTATAATTAGTTTTCAAGTTTTCTTTGTTTTTCCACATCAAGAATCAAAACCACCAAGACCAAGAACCTCAAAACCATGGAAAGCCCAAGCGCACCCAAAGGAGCAAACATTTGTTTAGAAAAATGAATCCAAAACTGCTGTCAAAACGGACAAAACGAAGGATGCCTCAGAAATACCCGATGCCTCGGCAACCACTAAAGCGCTTGCCTCGACAATACCCGATGCCTCAGCAACCACTAAAGTGCATGCCTCGGTAATACCCGATGCCTTGGCAACCACTGAAGCGCATTCATCGGGAAGTCATGTTGCACCGACAATGCCTACTGCTCATGCCCACACAGCAGCGCATACCAGGTGAATCAAGCAACCACCACGCTCAAGCAAGCGAATCAAGCATACGACTCGAAGGGAACTCATCGTTCAAGGTGACGACCTTTCTAATTAATTCATTTGCATTTTATTTTAATTATTCATGCATTGAGGATAATGCTTTTCTCGATTTTGGGGGTATTTTCTTTGATTAGTTTCATATCAAATTGCATTCATCTATAGTAATAGCATATAGGATGCATATGTTACATGTCATGGCTTTAATTGGATTTAATTGCTTAAGACTTGTTGAATATTCGATGATGATTTTTTTTCAATACACTTAATTGAAAAATCTTTTAAATTTTAGGATTGCACGAAAAGCACCTAGAAACTTACTATGATGTTGAAAACTTTTACAAGGTTGTGACTTGTTGATTGATAGAAACTTAGTGAACTTAGGTTGCTAAAAATTTTCTTGGGGTAAATTGAAAAATTAAAAGGTCAATTCCTTGCTAAAGGTGTCCGAAACCGGCTCTAGTAGTTAATGCACTTAAAAGAATCACTAGAGGTGCCCGAAATTGGCTCTAGTCAAATAAATAAAAATGAGAAATTGAATCGCTAGAGGTGCCTAAAATTCGCTCTAGTAAAAGTAAAAATAAATACCCAGTAGTAAAATAGATAAAAGTCTATTGTTCACATGGAATCATGAAAGTCAACTTGTACACAACCACACATACACATTGTCACGAGCATTATAGTGTGGTTTTGGGTAATTTTTGTCATTCAAAAAAATTTAAAAGGTGATCAAACTTTGTGCCACGGTTCTGAGGATTGAATTCAAGTTTCAAAGCATGTCTCTGATGATTAAAGTCTTGGCGGGTAACTATTAGTTTGCATTTCTTGAGGACAAGCAATAGTTCGAGTTTGGGGGTGTGATGAATGTTCAAAAGTACTATTTTTATGACCCTTTTTTACTCATTTTATAGTTAGACTTAGGCACATTTTAGTTGCATTATTAGGCATTCATGCGTATTTTCATAATTTCCTTTATTGTTATGCTTGAGTTCATAATTTAGTTATTTTGTGGAAAAAGGTACTGCTAGGTATGCATTTTGTGTATGTGCAGGTTTGTTGGGTCACGTCGGCAATCCCTGTGGCGCAGCGAAAAAATTAATCCGATGTAATCCAGCCAGGATCCATATACAGGAACGAATCCGGGGTGAAAAGATGAAGAGTTACCTTTTAAAACTCTAGAAACTGGAAAACCAACAGTATGTCGGAATAACCAAATCAAGTAAAACCGGAATCGTCACACGTTCGCAACGACATCTACGGAGTCCACCTGAACAAAACGAACAAAGTTTCTACCTCCCTAACACTTAGGGATAAATTTCGACAGGTTTGAACACCTTCTAGGGAGAAGTCGAAATCCCTCCAGGGATTCCTAAGGGAGTCTGAAATCGACCAGGAGTTCAACCTGGACTTGCAATCGAGCAAGTGAACCTTCAGGGATTTGCCAGGGGGCAAGTAGAACACTAGAAAAATATCGAACAGCTTCTCAGAGAGTGTTGCGTGTAAAATAGTCTATCGCAATGGTAGTGCAAGTGTACACGACGCAAGTAGTAAAGTGATACGAAGTATCGGATATCGTCTCCACATGGATTGGGCTAATAACTTCACCTTATTTCACTGCACGAAGTAAAGAAAATATTTGAGAGAATTGTCACGAGAACAATAAAGTAAACGTAAATAAAAGAGTAGAAATATCAAGATAGAGAGAATGAGCTGGTATTGAATTGCTCAGTAGTGCAGGTATTGCAATGCTTATGAACTCCAGTTCTGTCGTCGCGCCCGTCGCGGCAGCACCTGTCGCGGCAGCAGTCCGTTGATCGTTGTGACAGCAAACACACCAACTCAGTACTCCAATTTTGCAAAGAATCCCAGATCTGCCTTGGCCTATCCCTAGGTCCAAGTCTGTCGATGATCACGTCTTTGATGATACCTCCCGGCGTGAATCGAAGGATGAACACCGATGTGTATGAATTCTTCTTTAACCACTTAACCTCGCCCTATCCCTAAGCACGAGATAGTTCAACTATAAACTAGAGAACTTGCTCTTATCTCTTTCGTATACTTAACTCTCCCGATGCTAAGTTAATGGATAACCTCACAATGCTCTCCTGATGCTCTTGCAAGATATTAATAACCAAAATAAGAGAACTTGAAGTTTATTTTATTGAACTAGAAAAATCCTAAAACAAAGCAACCCTTGCAACTACTTTACAAATCAACCCGTGGCCCTAAGGGGGAATTTAGAACATGTCGACGGCGGGTAAACGGCTAGGGGTTTTTGTGGTTGTCGGTTATGGGGTAATCGACTATGGGATATGCTCTTTTTTCCTAGGTTAAAATACATGCCCTTATATAAGCTTTGGGCTCAAGTTATCTAAGTTAACAAGGATTACAACTTTAATTAAAAATATGATTCTAATAAAGACTTAATCTTCAAGGATCCTACTTTTCAGCCGTCCTCCTTGTTTCTTGGGATATCCTCTTCTTGAGCTTTGGGCTTGACATATCTTTTGGTCCGGGGCTTGGAAATATATTTGGTTTTCACACGATAGACGAGCAGAATTTTCTCTATCTATCGAGGTCCACTTTGATTTTTCTCCACTAACTTGCTGTCGTCCTCTGCTGTCACGGCAGCACCATGGCAGCATCGTCCTCTTTGTCTTCTTGTTCAGTTCAGCTCTCCTGCTTCTCTGCCCTGCGCCTGCCTTCTCCGTCTACTATGGCGGCAACCTGCAAAATTAGCCATCTTTTAGTAGAATCTGTGCCTTTAACATATTTGTGATGTTTTGCGGTAAACTAACCTAAATGTAATGCAATGATGCTTGAATGCAGCAGAAATATGGGTTAAAAAGGGTGTAAATAATTGAACTTTTACACACTCAACACACCCCCAAACTCATGTTTTTTTGCTTGCCCTCAAGCAATTAAGACCTAAAAATAAAATGAATATTTTTGCTTTGGCTTTCAAACAGTGAACTTTCCCTTACCCGTCGTTCATTCTCTGTGACGGCAGCAACCTGTCGGATAATTTAGGATCTGTCCAGAATCTCACTATAGTCCATGTGCAGCGTGTGCATGCTTGTGAACAGTTATATGCTAAGACTCTCTTAGTTTCACTAGAATATTCAACTCTTTGACTCGAATTTATATGCCAAAGTTTATTTTTGAAGACACATTTTCATGCTTCTTTTGTTTTGACTTGATTCTTCTATTTTTCAAGCTAAGTTTTACTAGAGCCAGTTTTAGGCACCTCTAGTTAGCTTCCTAGAGCCGGTTCCGGGCACCTCTAGGTTTTTGAGTCTCTTTTGCTAAACTTCTTTCCTAGAGCCAGTGTTAGGCACCTCTAGGGGCTATTCAAGTACTAAGCTTCCTATTCTAGTTTGGCTAAAAGAAATCTAAGCAGTATAACAATCACAATGGTGTTTAAGTTTTTCAGAACTATAGAAAGGCTCTAAACTTCTCCTTAAACTGTACTAAAGATGCTGCCACGACAGAGCTGTCACGACAAGTAAGTTCAAATCACTGTTTTAAGCCAAAATTTTCAGTCTTTTCTGATTTTTTATTATTTTTTATAGAGAAATAAATAAAAGACACAACAATTAGTTAAAAATATGTACTTAGACTCCATTAAAATGGAGGGTTGCCACCCCCAAACTCGAGGGTTGCATTTCCCTCAATGCAAATGACAAAAATAAAATGAAGGCAGTACATCACAAAATATAGATAAGGCTGCAGCAATAAGAAGAAAATAAAAAAAACTTCAATTTTAAACACTGTCTTCACTGCTGCTTAGGCGGATTTGGCGGCGGATTCTGGGCTGTGGGGTAGGCTGGGCTGGTTGCTCTACGACCTGGATGTCAGAGCTGCTGCCGCTGTCCCAAGTGCTGCTGCTGCTGGTGGTGGTGCTGGCCTTTGGCATAAGCTTTCTGTTGGCCATCTTTTTCTGCCTCTTGACAGGCGTGAATTCCTTCTCCAAATTCCTCCAAATAGAGGGTTCTGCCTTGCTTTCAGCCCAGACAGAGGAAGAAGAAAATCCAGCGACGAAGGCAGCAATGTCATCTGAGGGCGGTCACTTCGTCCTCCGGGCGGATGTGTCGGCCTGAGGGCTGCCGGCTGCCGTCGGGGCAGGTGATGGGGTGGAGGCAGCGGATTGATGAGGTGTGGCAGCAGGTGTAGGTGTGTGGGCAGGGGTGGGGATGGTGAAATAGTGGGCAGGGAAGGTGGGAAAAACAACATCAGGATTATTTAAAGTATGGTTAATGAAATTTACCGTGGAGTTGGCAAAATCCCTGATGAATGTCATCAGACCCAGCTGTCTGTCTTCCACCCTCTGAATGGCAGCAAGGATTTGAGTGGATGTGTCTGTCGGAGCAGCTACTGCGGCAGGTTCAGTGTTGGGCTCCTCTGATGATTCTGCTGGGGCGACATTAGGGTTGACGGAAGAGATGGAGGTTGCTACTATCAGCTCCATGAGGCTGATAATATTCATGTCTGTCCAGCCCCGTCCCTTCACTAGTCGATCGGTGGTGGCTTCTGGTACGGAAGAGCAGCGGCAGAGGGATGTAATCAGGAAGGGCAGGCAGAGGAGGGCTGTTGATCTGTGCGTGTAGTCCAAGATACTCTCCCTCATGTAGCATCCCACATTTATGGGCCGTTTGTTCATGATTGAGTGGATTAGGGCTAGCCTCTGCTGGTCCACTGTGGTATGATGGGAGGATGGCAGAATTCGTTTCTTGATGAAAGCGTTCCATAATTTGGCTTCTAGAAGCAGCTGCCCCCTTCTTACGATGTTGGGATTTTTCTTGCTCGTGTTCCATTCAGTTCCTTCTTCTGTCACTTCTGCCATGACAACATCGAAGGTAGCGGTGTCGAGGGTGTCCAGGAACTTATGGTGGGCATCGTCGTTGGGGCCGAAGTAGAGGCCATAAAAATTGTTGATGCGTTCTGCTGTGAATGGCACTTCTGTCCCTCGGACAATCACTATTGTTGCCGTCCTGCTGCCGATGGCAGCATAGAATTCCCTCACCAGTGTTTCATTCATTTCTGATGGTTGCTCTGCAAATTGCTCCCACAGCAGAGCCTTTATCGCCCTTGCGATGAACGGTTTGAGCCCCATACTCTCTGCCTTTCGAGTGTAGATAAAGCCTCGTTCTTCCCAGAGGTCCTTAGTTGCGAAGGACTGCGAGGTGGGTGCTGCCGGTGAAGAGGTTGAAGCAGCACTGCGGCGGGTTCTTCTGGAAGACATGTTAGTTGCAAGGGTTTTGTGAAAGTAAAGAAAACAAAGAAAAACGAAAGGGGAGAGCAAGTAAGAATAAGTAGAAGTGAGGAAAATGAAAATGAAATGGGGTTTTATAGAGGAAGAGTTGCTGCCCGTTTAATGCTGTAACGACATGCGTGAATAACGGGGCGACTGTTGAGCTTTAGCGTGTCTGACGCGTCTGACACGCATTTATGCGTCTGTTACGCGTCTGTCACACGTTTCTGCGTCTGCCGTGATAGTCTGATGACAGCCTGTCTTATCCGTGTCTGCGGCGGCAGCTGGAACGACAGGCTTCAGTATTGGGCTTTGTTGGGCTGATGGATGGATGGATGGTGGGCTTGGGTCACTTCTCCTATTCTTCTTGACTCCTTTATTTCCTAAAAACAGAAAACATAAAAAACATTATTCAAATAAAATAAACATAATTTCCTAATAAATAATAAATAATAAATAATAAAAATAAAATTTAGGTTAAATTAGGGATGGTGGGCTTGAGGCGCTGTCCGTTGACTTTGAATTGGTGCCCGTCTTTCAATGATCGGATTGTGATGGCACCATGGGGAAAAACTTGTGCAACTTGGAACGGGCCGGACCATCTAGATTTTATCTTCCATGGGAAGAGTTTCTGTCTAGAATTGAACAACAATACAAGCTGCCCTGGGCAGAACTAACTGTCGTGGCAGCAACTTCCTATCATGCCACTTCTTAGTTTTCTCCTTGTAAATTCTTGCATTGTCGTAGGCCATTGTCCGTATTTCTTCAATCTCGTTCAGATCTAACAGCCTTTTCTGACCTGCCTTGTCCAAGTCCATATTCACTGCCTTGATTGCCCAATATGCTCTGTGCTCTATCTCGACAGGCAGATGACATGTTTTTCCATAAATCAATCGGTATGGAGACATGCCCAATGGAGTCTTAAAAGTTGTCCTATATGCCCATAATGCATCGTTGAGGAGTAAAGACCAATCTTTCCTAGTTGACTTAACCATCTTTTCAAGAATGTTCTTAACTTCCCTATTAGATATCTCAGCTTGTCCATTGGTCTGTGGGTGGTATGCTGTTGCGATCCGATGCTTGACACCATATTTCTTCAAGGCGGCAGCAATAACCCTATTGTCAAAATGTCTCCCTTCATCACTGATAATTGCCTTAGGGATGCCAAATCTAGAAAAAATGTTTTTGTGCAGAAACTTTTGGACTGTCTTGGCATCATTCTTTTGAGTGGCGATAGCTTCAACCCACTTAGAGACATAATCCACTGCTAAGAGGATGTATAGATTTCCACATGAAGATGGAAAAGGTCCCATAAAATCAACCCCCGCAAACGTCGAAGATCTCGACTTCTAGAATGTTCTGCGGTGGCATCTCGTTTCTCCTCGAGATGTTACCTGTCCGCTGGCACCTGTCACAGTTCTTGTAGAAGTCCTGTGCATCTTTATACAGTGTCGGCCAGTAGAACCCAGACTGCAGCACCTTGGCAGCAGTTTTGTTGCCTCCTAAGTGACCTCCATATTGTGAAGCATGGCAGTGATGGAGAATGTCTTCTTGCTCTTCTTGTGGTACACACCTCCTTATGACTTGATCTGCACATAATTTGAAAAGAAGAGGTTCATCCCAATAATAATGCTTAACATCATCTTGGAACCTCTTCCTGGCTTGATAATTAAGATCAGAAGGAAGTATTCCGCTAACTATAAAATTAAGGAAATCAGCATACCAGAGAAGTTCAGAGGACTTACCTGTCGCCATGGCTGTTGCGGCAGCGATTGCGGCAGCAAAGAGCTGCTCATCTGGGAAGGTCTCCAATATGTTTGTCTCATCTATTGGTAGACTCTGTCCCTTCTCCAACCTTGACAAGTGGTCTGCCACCTGATTTTCTGTCCCTTTTTTGTCCTTGATTTCAAGGTCGAATTCTTGCAATACCAGGATCCACCGTATCAATCTAGGCTTTGCATCCTTTTTCGCGAACAGATATTTCAGGGCAGAATGGTCTGTGTGCACTATTACTTTCGTCCCAAGTATGTAAGAACGAAACTTGTTGATGGAGAACACCACAGCTAATAACTCTTTCTCTGTGGTGGTGTAGTTCACTTGGGCGTCATTCAATGTCTTGCTGGCATAATATATGACATGAAATAGCTTATCTCTGCGCTGCCCAAGTGCTGCCCCGACAGCATAGTCACTAGCATCACACATAATCTCAAATGGCCGTGTCCAGTCTGGTGGCTGTACTATTGGGGCTGTTACCAGTTTTTCCTTCAGAACCTTGAATGCTTTAGTACATTCATCATTAAAGTCAAAGGGTCGGTTCTGCTCTAAAAGATGGCACAGGGGCTTGGTGATTTTTGAGAAATTTGCAATAAATCTCCTATAAACACCAGCATGTCCCAAGAAACTTCGAATGACCTTGACTGTGGTTGGCGGCGGCAGCTTCTCGATCACTTCAATTTTGGCCCTGTCAAATTCTATCCCACGGTAGCTAATCTTTTGGCCAAGGACTATCCCTTCATCCACCATAAAGTGGCATTTTTCCCAATTCAAAACGAGATTTGCTTTTTCACATCTTTCAAGTACCTTTTATAGATTGTCGAGGCAGCTCTCAAAATCGTCTCCAAAGACTGAAAAATCATCCATAAATATCTCCAGGAAGTCCTCTACCATATCGGAGAATATGGCCATCATGCACCTTTGGAAGGTGGCGGGTGCATTGCATAATCCAAAAGGCATTCTCCTAAAAGCATACGTTCCGTAGGGGCATGTGAAAGTCGTCTTTTCTTGATCTTCCGGTGCAATAGCAATTTGATTGTAACCTGAATAACCATCAAGAAAACAATAGTAAGGTTTACCCGCTAATCTATCAAGCATTTGATCAATAAAGGGTAAAGGAAAATGGTCCTTTCGGGTAGCTTTGTTGAGCTTCCGATAGTCCATACAAACCCTCCAACCGGTCACAGTCCTGGTTGGGATTAACTAATTGTTTTCATTAGTCACCACGGTCATTCCTCCTTTCTTTGGAACACATTGCACCGGGCTTACCCATTTGCTGTCGGAGATGGCGTAAATAATACCAACATCTAACCATTTAATTATCTCTTTACACACCACCTCTTTCATAGCATGGTTTAGCCGCCTTTGGGCATCTATAGTCGGCTTATGATCTTCCTCTAGCAGAATTTTGTACATGCATAACGCCGGACTAATGCCTTGAATGTCAGCTATCGTCCATCCAATCGCCTTTTTGTGCTGCCGCAGCATGCCGATTAGCTTCCGTTCATGTTCCTGTGGAAGCTTAGAAGAGATGATTACGGGCAGTGTGTCATTTGAACCAAGAAAAGCATATTTTAGCTGCCTTGGCAGGGGCTTCAGTTCTAAGGCAGGTGGTTCAACAGTAGATGGCTTTTGGATTAAATGGTTATCCGAAGTATAATTTAAAGGATTGAATAACTTACCTGGACGATTGCCTAACCAATTTACCTCCTCCTGATCTTCAGTATCAGATGTATCGGATTTAGAGGAGTTGCTGTCGTCGGTGCTGTCGTGACAGTCCTGTAGGTGGTTGCCGCGGCAGTGACCAAATTTAATATCGTGACAGTCCGACCTGATGCAGGGTTGATCAAGGGTAATGTCAGTGATAGCCTTGCATTCCTCGTCCACATCAGCATGTTTCATCGCTTGGAGAACATTCAACTTAATCTCTTGATCGTTCACTCACATGGTGAGTTCTCCTCTCTCCACATCAATCAGTGATCTTCCTGTGGCTAAGAAGGGTCGCCCAAGGATGACTGGTGCGTTTTCGTCTGCCTCACAATCTAAAACAAGAAAGTTAGTAGGAAAAATAAACTTATCCAATCTTACCAGAATATCTTCAATTTTTCCTTCTGGATGAACGTAAGAGCGGTCTGCCAGATGCAGAGTTACTGTCGTGGGCCGCGCCTTTCCAATACCTAATTTCTGAAAAAACAGATTTTGGCATTAAATTAACACTAGCACCAAGATCACAAAGTGCCTTACCCACAAATTTATTTCCGATTACACAAGGTATGATGAAGCTCCCCGGATCCTTCTTTTTCTGGGGAGGCTGCCGGTGAAGAATACTCATGCAACCTTCTGTCATCTTTACCGTTTCAAACTCCCCAAGTTTAAATTTCTTTGACATGACATCCTTGAGAAATTTGGCATAACCGGGCATCTCCCTAACGACATCTAACAGCGGAATATTAATATGAACCTGCTTAAAAATATCATAAATCTTTTTAAGTTGAGATTCTTGCTTAGCTTGTTGTATCCGTTGGGGAAAAGGCGGTGGGGGACGATAATCAGCAATACGTCCTTCCCACTGCATATGAATCTGAGGAGGTTTAGGTTCATCAATCTTCTCCTCTGTCGGGGAAGCTTCCTCGGCAGGTTTGTTCAAGGCTGGTTCCTTTTCTTTTTTAGCTTCTTTTTTCGGCCCTGGTAATTTCTTCCCACTCCTAGTAGTAATTTCCTTACACTGCTCATGTGTCGGCTGCCTAGCATTTTCAGTATTGCTAGGGAATCCTCCAGTCTGCCTCGGCTTAATATGTTGGGAAACTTGACCCATTTGTTTCTCCAGAGATTTCAAAGTAGCTTCATGATTCGTCATCCTCATCTCTGTTTTATCCATGAAATTCTCTGTCTTCTTGACAAACTGATTCATATTCTCAATATAAGTACCTGTCTGAGACATAAAAGTTGCCAGAGTCTGTTCCAGTATACTGCTCGTGGCAGCTGGTTGCTGTTGTTGCTGCTGCTGCGGCAGTTGCGGCGGCAGTTGCTGTCGCGTCAGCAATCTAGGTCCTCCCTGATTCTGATTGTGTGCTTAAGGATTCAGGGCATTATTAGGATTACTCCAAGAATATTTGGGTTCCTTCCTCCAATTGGGATTATAGTTGTTGGAATTGTAATTTGGCTTATAGTTTCCAACATATTTTCCCTCTTCTACTTGTATTGGGCACTCATCCCGACTATGATTTCCCTCACAGATGTCACATACTTCCTCAACAGCAAATCCATGTTGTCCATCATCATTCAATAACCTTTTCATTGCTTTAGTAAGGAATGCTACATGTGATTTCATTGTGATGTCGGCCTCATAATCCTTGACAGCAAGTACTCGTTTACCCCCTCTTCTTGTTGTCGGAAACTGCTCCTCATTTTTGGCAAGATTTTTCAAAACTTGCAATGCCTCGTCCGGATCCTTATCCAATAATAGTCCATTTGCCGCTGAATCAATTCGAATACGAGTTTGTAAGTTGGGAGCATTATAAAACTTAGTTACCTGATTCCAGACGGGGAATCCATGCATTGGGCAGTTCCATAGAAGAGTAGTAAATCTGTCCCAGGCCTCGTGCATCGGCTCGTCATCTTCCTGTTGAAAAGTAGCAATTTCATTACGTAATCGCTCAGATAAATGCGAAGGATTGAAACGAGATAAAAATTCACGAGATAAATCTGCCCAAGTTCTAATTGAACCCGGCGTAAGTTTATTCCACCAAGTTTTAGCTCTGTCCCTCAATGAATGGGGAAATAACCGAAGCCTCAGTATCTCCGGATTAACTCATGGCAGTCTAAACGAACCACAGATCTCCTGGAACGTTTTGAGATGCTCCCTAGCATCCTCTGTCACAGCACCACTAAATTGTCTGGCATTGTTGATCATATTAAACATGACAGGTTTAAGCTCGAAGTTATCAACATCAATGTCTGGCAGCGTGGTCTCCAATTCTACATGATCGTTCAACATGTAGTCACGACATGACCGTCGTCCGGCGGCGGCAGGGTTATCGGCAGGTGGTATAACATCGCCAGCAGGTGGGTCGTCGGCCATCTTCTCAAGCTGTTCTTCAAGGTACCCGTTCCTGGCTAAAAGGTGACGAATTTGTTCCTTGAGATTGAAGGATCGTTCAATTTCCGGATCTAATGGATACTCAGGATCTTCACCCCTTTTAGATCTGCGCATAAACAATAAAACCTCGTGAAAAGCAAGAATTGAGAGAACCAACGAAAAACAGAAAAATAAAAATAAAAAGGACAACAAAAACAAAAACGAAAAGTGCAATAAAAGAAAGGTGGAGTTATGTTGCCAATCCCCGGCAACGGCACCAAAAACTTGTTGCGTGTAAAATAGTCTATCGCAATGGTAGTACAAGTGTACACGACGCAAGTAGTAAAGTGATACGAAGTATCAGATATCGTCTCCACATCGATTGGGCTAATAGCTTCACCTTATTTCACTGCACGAAGTAAAGAAAATATTTGAGAGAATTGTCACGAGAATAATAAAGTAAACGTAAATAAAAGAGTAGAATTATCAAGATAGAGAGAATGGGCTGGTATTGAATTGCTCAGTAGTGCAGGTATTGCAATGCTTATGAACTCCAGTTCTGTTGTCGCGCCCGTCACGGCAGCACATGTCGCGGCAGCAGTCCTTTGATCGTTGCGGCAGCAAACACACCAACTCAGTACTCCAAGTTTGGCAAGAATCCCAGATCTGCCTTGGCCTATCCCTAGGTCCAAGTCTGTCGATGATCACGTCTTTGATGATACCTCCCGGCGTGAATCGAAGGATGAACACCAATGTGTATGAATTCTTCTTTAGCCACTTAACCTCACCCTATCTCTAAGCACGAGATAGTTCAACTATAAACTAGAGAACTTGCTCTTATCTCTCTCGTATACTTAACTCTCCCGATGCTAAGTAAATGGATAACCTCACAATGCTCTCTCGATGCTCTTGCAAGATATTAATAACCAAAATAAGAGAACTTGAAGTTTATTTTATTGAACTAGAAAAATCCTAAAACAAAGCAACCCTTGCAACTACTTTACAAATCAACTCGTGGCCCTAAGGGGGAATTTAGAACATGTCGACGGTGGGTAAACGGCTAGGGGTTTTTGTGGTTGTCGGTTATGGGGTAATCGGCTATGGGATATGCTCTTTTTTTCCTAGGTTAAAATACATGCCCTTATATAAGCTTTGGGCTCAAGTTATCTAAGTTAACAAGGATTACAACTTTAATTAAAAGTATGATTCTAATAAAGACTTAATCTTCAAGGATCCTACTTTTCAGCCGTCCTCCTTGTTTCTTGGGATTTCCTCTCCTTGAACTTTGGGCTTGACATATCTTTTGGTCCGGGGCTTGGAAAAATATTTGGTTTTCACACGACAGACGAGCATAATTGTCTCTATCTATCGAGGTCCACCTTGATTTTTCTCCACTAACTTGCTGTCGTCTTCTGCTGTCACAGGAGCACCATGGCAGCATCGTCCTCTTTGTCTGCTTGTTCAGTTCAGCTCTCCTGCTTCTCTGCCCTGCGCTTGCCTTCTCCATCTACTATGGCGGCAACCTGAAAAATTAGCCATCTTTTAGTAGAATCTGTGCCTTTAACATATTTGTGATGTTTTGCTGTAAACTAACCTAAATGTAATGCAATGATGCTTGAATGCAACAAGAATATAGGTTAAAAAAGGTGTAAATAATAGAACTTTTACACACTCAACAGAGAGCTTTCTGGGATATGTCGAATTCTAGTAGGGAATCCCTAGGGGTGTTGTTGAAATCTTCAAAAGGAGGAATAAGGATGATTTGGTTTCTAGCCCTTGTCCCTTTAAATAGTATTAAGATACTTAATTCTAGTTGAATTCCTTAAATCCAACTTCAATCAAAATTCATAGAATCTAATTCTACTTGAAATTGGTTTATATTAAATATACATTATATTTAATAATATTAAATGAAATATATATATATTTAATTATGTAGAATCTTATTCTACATAAAACATGGATTTAAATATATATTATATTTAATGCAAATATATATATTTTATTATATAGAATCTCATTCTATCTTTACTTGGATTTAAATATATTTAAAAATATATTTTTAATTATGTAGAATCTAATTCTACATAAACTTGGAATTAAATATACATTAAATAAATTCCAAATATATATTTAAATTTCTAGAATCTTATTCTATAATATTTAAGTCTCTAAATATTTTCCATACTCTAAATAATATCTGATAAATACAATATTTATCCAATATTATTCCCATTTAAGAGAGTTGCTGATTTCCCCTATCCCATAGGGGATTTTCAACAATCTCCCTAAAATAGGGAGTATGGTTTCCAAATTATTGTTCGTTTCATTCGAAGGGTGTGACCCTTGTAGGTTCATGCAACGTTAGCAGCAAAATTAGAACTGTTCTAATTTTACAAACAATGAGTGGCATCTAGCAATACATCATTTCTACCTAAGTTGCATGAAGTCATGGTTTGACTTTCCTAATTCCTGAATAAACTTTCTTTATGTATTTCATCCTTTTGTCGTTTATATCTTAGATGAACACAAGTCATGGGTTAGTCACACTTGCGTTGTCCATCTAGTGTTTCTTGATGTCTTGAGTAGATTATGATAAATGGATCTCTATGATATCCCATATCATAATATTCGAGCATGACCATGCATTTTCTAATCTCACTCAATCAAGTGGCCGAAGATATTTCTCCCATTATGTAGGAGGGACAAATCCTTTCTTGATCAACCATATTTCACTACATAGGTCATCACGTATCCAATCATCAGTCTTTATAATATAGTCATTTATGACACACGTTTGACTATGTCAAAATACGTAAATCTTTATGTTGAAATCATGTTGATCTCAAGTCTGAGGATTATACATATGTTTATCATGAGCAATGTTGTGACTGTCACATAATTACCCAAGAAACATGCTCATAGCGGGTCAATCCAGTATGTTGTTCTCTAACAAATACTTATGTGTTGATTTTGACATCTCTATGTCAATGACAACGCTTGTCATCAACCACATATTAGTCTTTATATATTATCATTTTCCATACTCGTAATAATATTTGACTAAGGATCCTATTTAACAATAATAGTATTATTGTATGGACATTTTTATCCAATGGTTAGTTTGATGCACAGAAACATAACAAATGATAATAATGGTAATGCCATTACTTGATAATTCTAGTAAAATAGTATATCTATTCAATCATCATATGATTGGTCTTTGGGCATACTCCAACAATCTCCCACTAGCACTAAGACCAATCATTCTCGTATCTAATACGATATGGCTTAGTGTAACTAACATGCTTATGTTGTGTCAAAAGCTTTGTCAAGGAGTTGACAAAGTTATCAACTTTGTGCGTATGTTGCATATTTTCACATCTCCAAGATGTAAGTACTTTAGAATATGTTTGAATTTGTTGATGAGATCTAGGTTTTATTTTCTTACGCAAAGGTTCCATCGTAACAGAGTTATGTAGAATCTAATATGCTAGGAACAACCCTTAGTTCATAAGTGAACCCTTTAGATCCAAACATCCTTCTTTATTGCTATGTCGACTGTAATACATTCAGCCTATATTGTAGAGTTAGATATTGTCTCATGTTGCTAACTCGTATTATCTTTTATTAATACAAAACGGATTGCGATCTATAGTTCCTTTTGATGAGTATGTCATCTACATACAATACTTAGGAAAGTAACAATGCTCCCACTAGCTCTTTTGAAAACAAGAATCCCCTTTGTTTCTAGATAAACCAAACCTTTTGATTGTCTCTTCTAAAACGAATATCCCAACTTCGAGAAGCTTGCCTTAGCTTACGGATAGACCTTTGTAGCTTAGATACTGGAGTGACAAAACCTTCTGGATGTGTCATGTACACATATGTTTCAAGTTTTTCCCTTAGGAAAGTTGTTTTGACATTCCTTTATTTGATAGCATAATCATCGTATGTAACTACTTGCAAGTGAGATTAAAATGGATTAAACATAGCTACAAGGAAGATGCTTTATCATAGTCTATACTATGAAGTTTGTCAAAAACTTTTAACGACAGATCATCCTTTGTATGTTTTATTATCCATGTCAGTTTTTTTTTTTGAAAAACTCATCCATACCTCTTAGGTTTTACCATTTTAGGTAACCAAAGTCTATACTTGGTTTTAGACATGATTCCATCTCATATCTACGGCTCTTAGCCATTTCTCGAATTTTGGGCTCGTCATTGCTTTCTGATAAGACCTAGTCTTTATCTTGATCCGAAAACTAGAGTGTTTCCATGTACGGATAGTGAGAAATCCATATTTCTCAAGTATATGGTATTCTCTTAAGGATCAACACAATGGATATGTTTTGTTCCAATGTTCCTTGATCATTTGTTGAACATTCTCAATCTTTAGTTCATAAATTTGTTGTCTAAATTTTTTTTACATTCAAAATTCCATTTTTCCTTTTGTGAGAGGTAATCTCTTTCGAGAGAAACTCTCGTTTGAGCAACAAACATTTTGTTCTCGTTGAAAAATGAAATCCCTTAGTGATAAGTATTATCTTTCAAGATAAACTATCGTTTGAGCAACAAATATTTAGTTCTCGTTAAAGTTGAAGAAACAATATCCCTTTGTGAGAATTAATCTCTTTCAAGATAAACTCACGTTTGAGAAACAAACGCTTTGTTCTCGTTAGGATAAACAACAAATGGAGTTTTTCTAGTGTGTTAAGAAGTCAAAAATGACATGTTCTGAATCAAAACATGTCTAACATATTTGATTCTCTATCAAAGACTTTTCCTTCCACTTGTTGCATTTAATTATGGGAAAATCCCATATTCTTTGAAAGTTCATAAACTTTAAATATTCTTGAATTTGATCTCATCAAATTACCTTAATACTTTTATGAGTTTGAGATTAGTCATTTGTTTTATTTATCTTATAAATATTATTGATTTGATTAGTTTAAAGATCGTTGATTCGTTGTGCCATAAGAGATTAAAAGAATAACATTTATTTAAATAATCTCAAAATTAAAAATATCTTGTCCTTACAAGATAACTAAAACTTAGGCACAAAATAATAATCTTAAAAACTAAAACAAATCTATTTAAGCAAAAACACATGTTCTAATGGATGATGTAGCAACTCTTGCTTTATTTTCGTTCGCAGGTCCATGTCTATTCTGATGCCTTCTCTTTAGAAGCCTCTGAGGTTGATGCCTCACTCGTTTTTGCTTTCTTGACTTCTTGTAGGTGTGTGGGGCAGTTTCTCTTCCAATGTCCGGTCTTGCCGCAATGGAAACATTTTCAATACTTCTTGATTCCCTTGTTAGGTTTCAATGCCTCCTTTCCATCGGTTTTGGTCTTACCATCACCTTTAGACTTTGCTGCCGTTTTACCTTTCTTCTTGCCCTTGCGGACAATCAGAATAGGTTTAGGTCCTACCTTCTCCAGGCTTATTTCAGTAGTTCTCAACATGCTGAGCAACTATGGCAGCGTCTTGTTAATTTCATTCATATTGAAATTAAGGACGAACTGATTGAAACTATCCAGCAACGATTGCAGGATGAAATCAGTAGCTAATTCGTCTTTCAGCGGAAAGTCGAGCTTCTCCAACTTTTGGATGTAGCCCATCATTTTTATGACGTGAGCTCCTACGGGAGATCCCTCGCTCATCTTGCATTGAAACAGAGCTTTAGAGGTCTCGTACCTCTCTTGACGAGCATGCCCTTCATAAATCTCCTTGAGATTTTGAATGATATCATAAGCTACCATGTCCTCATTTTGCTTCAGAAGCTCAGGAGTCATGGACGCAAGCATAAGACAACTGACATCTAGCATGTCGTCCATGTGTTTCTTAAACTTGTTTTTGTCAGCTCTGGAAGCAGTGGCAACCGGTTCATCATGAACAAGTTCTTCAATGACATATTCCTTCTTTTTCTCTTTGAGAACAATTCTCAAATTGCGGAATCAGTCAAGGAAGTTTATGCCATTGAGCTTATCCTTCTCAAGGATAGATCGCAGAGATAGAGTATTATTTGCCATTAATTCTACAACAAAGAAAATATGCTACATAAGATTTACTAAATTTTAAAATTTATAGATAGGTCTTTACTATAAATTTACTCCCACTATTTTCTTCAAAATTAAAAACCCTCTAGTTTTAATTTCAGAAAAACGTTTCGATAGTTTTCCTAGTGAGTGAGGATCCGTATTTCACCATTCCTAAATCAGCTTTGGCTAGTCTTTTAGGAAATGGTTATTTAGGTAAGTAACACCTTACTAATTACATCTCATGTAATTCCTCATCTTTTGGCGAACAACTCTTGTTCTTTAAATTATCTTATGATTATCCAAAACTTTTAACCACTAGGTTTTCTAATCCTATTAGAACAACCCAGCTAAGTCAATACCAATATCTCAACCGACGAATATCACTAGTTTATTCTTCGCGTTTAACTAAGATAGATAAATGTGACATTGCTTTGGCAAAGCTCGCATTATATCGATCGAAGCTTTAACGAGGGTAAATATTGGATGGTTAAAACAGACTTAGAATTATAGTGAGGGACTTACTTAATTATCTCATCATTTTAACATTGATCATATCAATAGAACTATGTTTAATCATGCTTATAAAACATCCACTGCATCACATACAAGGTAAATATAAGCGGTAAATAAATATGCAATGATTATAGCCCTTCTTAACCTAAGGCGACCCGTCCCAAGCCAATGGGAGGACCATTCTACTAAAGATAGAATCTGCTTCTGAAAAGCCCGGTCCACCAGGGAAGGCCCACCACGCTGCTACCCTTGTTCTTGCTTTATCTCTATGAGTATTTACAATTTTCAGAAACTCGCGTTACATGCGAGGGAGTGAGATGAGAAGAGAAGTACAATAGAAGATAGAGAAAGGCACGACACACATGTCGTATTTATAAAAACCAAAACTATAAAGGATATGGGATATAATCATGCAAAACAAACATCGTGCAATCTAACATGTATTTCAAACATCGTGCGAACAAAGTAACGACGTGTTTACAGAGTTTTAAACTGATTATCCCTATGTTGCGGTTAATAGGCCAAAGAAGGATCACGAGGTTTCATAAACCATTTGTGTTAACGAACAAATGCACCAAGTAGGTCAACATGAAACAGAGGTGGCGCACTAGGCACACTTAAGTACCAGGTCTTTGATGATGCCAATCCTAGACAGGCATTTTTCATAACGTCTAACCATAACTCTTATGGATTCACCGTGAAAGATAACTTTTATCAAATTAGAAGCCCTTTTAGAGATTTCAAAAATCTATGAAACTACGAACAACTACTTGTTCTCTAGACTAACTATTAGTCTCAACATGTTAACATTTAACATTGAAGCAACCTAACATAGTTATGATTAACTCTTAATCATTCAGTGATAATCGAAATAAGTCTTTATAAGGTGTGAAACGATAAACGATAAATATCTAAATCAAATCAAACAACATGCATCTCATACATAAACATCACCCAATAATTTAAGTCTGAATTCGTATGATACAAGTTGCTCTAATACCACTGTTGGGTCACGTCGACACGCCCCGTGGCGCAGCAGAAAAATTAATCTGACGTAATCCAGCCAGGATCCATGTACATGAATGAATCTGGGTGAAAAGATGAAGAGTTACCTTTTAAAACTCTAGAAACTGGAAAACCAACGGTATGTTGGAATAACCACGTCAAGTAAAACCGGAATCGTCACAGGTTCGCAACGACCTCTACGGAGTCCACCCGAACAAAACGAACAAAGTTTCCGCCTCCCTAACACTTAGGGATAAATTTCGACAGGTTTGAACACCTTCCAGGGAGATGTCGAAATCCCTCTAGGGATTCCTAGGGGAGTCTGAAATCGACCAGGAGTTCAACCGGGATTTGGAATCAAGCAAGGGAACCTTCAGGGATTTACCAGGGGGCAAGTAGAACACCAGAAAAATATCGAACAGCTTCTCAGAGAGCTTTCTAGGATATGTCGAATTCCAGTGGGGAATCCATTGTAGGTTCATGCAACGTTAGCAACAAAATTAGAACTGTTCTAATTTTACAAACAACGAGTGGCATCTAGCAATACATCATTGCTAACTAAGTTGCATGAAGTCATGGTTTGACTTTCCTAATTCCTGAATAAACTTCCTTTAAGTATTTCATCCTTTTGTCCTTTATATCTTAGATGAACACAAGTCATGGGTTAGTCACACTTGCGTTGTCCATCTAGTGTTTCTTGATGTCTTGAGTAGATTATGATAAACGAATGTCTATGATATCTCATATCATAATATTCGAGCATGGCCATGCATTTTCGAATCTCACTCAATCAAGTAGCCGAAGATATTTCTCCCATTATGTAGGAGGGACAAATCCTTTCTTGATCAACCTTATTTCACTATATAGGTCATCACGTATCCAATCATCAGTCTTTATAATGTAGTCAGTTACGACACACATTTGACTATGTCAATACGTAAATCTTTATGTTGAAATCATGTTGATCTCAAGTTTGAGGATTATACATATGTTTATCATGAGCAATGTTGTGACTGTCACATAATTACCCAAGAAACATGCTCATAGCGGGTCAATCCAGTATGTTGTTCTCTAACAAATTCTTATGTGTTGATTTTGACATCTCTATGTCAATGACAACGCTTGCCATCAACCACATATTAGTCTTTATATATTATCACTGTCCATACCCGTAATAATATTGGACTAAGGATCTTATTTAACAATAATCGTATTATTGTATGGACATTATTATCCAATGGTTAGTTTGATGCACATAAACATACCAAATGATAATAACGGCAATGTCATTACTTGATAAATCTAGTAAAATAGTATGTCTATTCAATCATCACATGATTGGTCTTTGGGAATACTCCAACAAGGTTATGCTAGGGATTGTCGAGCCTTGACGCGGCAATTCATTACCGAACCTTACCGAGTGAAGTTTGTGCTACAAATGCATATGGATCTAAAGCAATTTGGATACCAAAAATTATTTGATTATCTTGTTTTAGGTATGATGGAGCATGGTCAACAAATGATAAAATTAAGGTGCAGCTCTATACACACAAGAAAGATTACTTGAAGATGGAAAGCTTCACATCGTACCTTTGGTTCAAGTGGTAATATTTAGTTGAATTTATGTGTTTTAATTTGTTTTATTTTTTTAATTCAACTAGTTAATCATGAATTGTTGGACTAACATCTTAATTGATGCTTGAGTAAGGGGAGCCTATTTTAATCAAAATTCTTAGTCTTGTCAAAATTTGTTATCAAAACTCTCAATTTTTATGGACTTAAAATTTTCAAACTTTGGTTTGAACTATTTTTTATATAAAAAATGGAGAGAATAGGTTGAAATTTTGAATTTTCAAGTGAATAAGGGGGAGCTTTAACTATCTTTAAAATTCAATGTCTTATTCAAAATTTATTTTTACAAAGGGGGTGTAATCCCCTCAACCGGTCTTGGTGAAAGATCGAACCAAACGGATCACACGAGAAATATTGAAGTAAACTGTTGCATGTAAAAGAGTCCATCGCAATAGAGTGCAAGTGTACACGGCACAAGTAGTAAAGTGATACATGAAGTATCGGATGTCGAATCCATAGCACTGGATGTAGCTTTATCCTTGGATTGCTGCACAAAAGAGAAAAAAGAAAGTTTAATTGTTTGTAGGGAAATATTGAAGAATACTGAAGATAAAAGATTAAAAGATTTAGGGTAAAGAAATAGGCTGGTATTGATTTGCTCAGTAGTGCAGGTGTTGCACAGTATAGAACTTCATGTTCTGTCGTTGTCCCTGTCGCGGCAGCACCTGCGGCGGCAGCAGTCCGTTGTTGTCGCGACAGCGATCACACAACTCCGTACTTCAAGCTTGGCAAGAATCCCTATAGTGACTTGTCCTATTCCTAGGTCCAAGTTTGTCGATGAACACGTCTTAGATGATACATCTCGGCGTGAATCGAAGGATGAACACCGATGTTTTTGAATTCTTTCTTAGTCACTTAACCTGGTCATATCCCTAGGTCCGAGATAGTTCCACCATAAATTGGAGAAGTCGTACTTATTCCTTTCGTATACTTAACTCTCCCGATATAAAGTAAATGAATAATCTCACAATGCTCTCCTGATACTCTTGCAAGATGTTGAAAACCAGAATAAGCAAACTTGAAGTTTATTTTATTGAACAGAAAAAATCCTAAAGCAATACAATCCTTGCAACTACTTTACAGAATCAACCCTTAGCCCTAGGGAAAGTTTAGAACATGATGAGAAGGGGGAAAATGACTAGGGTTTTAGGGAATACGGCTAGAGAATAAGATGTCCTTCCCTATGTCGAATTACATGCCTTTATATAGGCCTTGGGTTCAAGTTTTCTAATATGGCAAGAATACAAGTTTAAATTAAAGTACAACTCTATTAAAAACTAAACCTTCTGAGTAGATGCCTTTAATCCGTCCTCTTTTCTTGCTTGGAGTTTCTTCCTTGAACTTTGGGCTTGACCTTCATTCTGATCTAGGGCTCAGAAAAATATAAGAGTGGCCCATGACAGACCGGCTTAATTTCCTCTTTCTGTCGAGGTCCACTTCACTTTTCCCTTCAACATTGTTCTCATCATTGGCTGCCACGGCAGGGGCTACGACAGCGTCTTCCTTCTCGACTTCAGTTCTGTGTTCCAGCTCTGCTTCTCCACTGCCCTGAATCTGCTATAGCAGCTACCTGCAAAAGTAACCAAAATCAGTAGCAACTGTGCCATTTTATATAATTGTGATGTATATGTGAAATCTATCATAAATGCAATGAATTATGCTTGAGTGCAGCATGAATATGGGTTAAATAAGGGGTAAAAAGTAGAACTTTTGCACACTCAACACACCCCCAAACTCAAGTTCTTGCTTGTCCTCAAGCAGTTAAGACCTAAAAATAAAAATAAAAAGAAATAAAAGTTTTTGTTTGGCTTAAAACAATGAACTTTTCCTTACCTACCATTCATGCCCTATTGTGAGCAACACCCTGTTGGATAATTCAGGATTCATTCGGAACCTTGCTATAATTCTCGTGTAGTGTGTGCATGTTTTGTGAACAATTATATGCCTCGACTCCCTTAGTTTACTAGAATAGATAAGCCTTTAACCTGAATTTTTATGCCAACTTTCATTTTCTTGGAGGCAATTCTTAGGCTCCTTTAGTTTTTTTTAGACTCGATTTTCTTTTCTTAATTTAAGTCTGACTAGAGTCTGTTTTGGGCACCTCTAGCTAACTTCCTAGAGCCGGTTTCGGGCACCTCTAGGTGTATTGAGTCTATTTTTTCTTAACTTCATTTCCTAGAGCCAGTGTTAGGCACCTCTAGGGACAACTCAAGTGTTTAACCTTTTTCCTATTCTAGTTTACCAGTAGAGTTCTAGACATTATAAGAGTCACAAAGGGTGTTTAAGGATCAGAACTATAGTAAGGCTCTAAACTGTTCCTAAAAATATCCTAAAGGCACTGCCACGACAGAGGCTGTCACGGCAGGTAAGTTCAGTTCAAAGACTAAAGCCAAATTTTTTAAGCAAAAATAAACTTTAAATAATAATTAACACTTATACACAATTTTGAACCTAAAAACATTTCATATTACTGGAGGGATGCCACCCTCAAACTCAAGGGTTGCGTAGCCCTCAATGCATGATGACAGAAAATAAAAAAATACATCACAATTATAATAAAACAACAAAACAACAAAAATAAGATATAAACTTAAATTTAGGTGATGTCGTCGCCATTGTTGCTGCTATGTGGCGGCAGGTTCTGTCTGAGTGGGCTATGCTGGCTCCTCTGCCGCGGCAGATGGGTTGAAGAAGGAGAGGGGTGTGGTTGCTTTCAACTACATCAAACTGAATATGTTGCGCTCCGTCCATCCTTTCCCTCGGACCTTGAAATCTTCAGGGGTTTCGGGTACGTTGTGGTCGCGGCAGATCTCGGTGATGAGATACGGGAAGAAAAAGGGTCTCGATGGCTTAAGAGCACACTCCAAATTTCCCTCTCGTATATACCAGCTGACATTAATAGGTCTCTCATTTAAAATTTAGTGAACGATAGCTAACATGGGTCTGTCGACTGTGCTATTGTGGGAAGAAGGCATTATCCTCTTCTTGATGAACTGGTTCCATAGTTTTGCCTTTGGAGTGAGTTGAGTGCATTTCACCGTCCAACAATGCTTGGGATCAGTATTCCACTCTAATCCTTCTTCCATTAGCTTTGCCATGACAGCATCGTAGTCTGCCAGCGACAGACTTTCCACGAACCTCTTGTGTCCGTTTTCCCTTCTGCTGACGTAGATTCTGTAGAGGATATTGATGTATTCTGGCTCGAAGGTGATTTCTATACCTCGCACTGTCACGGTCTGCGTGTCCTTGCTGTCGATGGCAGCGTAGAATTCTTGGACTAACGTGACATTCATCTCCTCTGGCTGGGCAACAAACATCTACCATTTGACGACTTTGATCTTCCGAGCTATGAATGGTTCGAGTCCGAAATCTTCTGTGCGTTTGGTGTACACGAACCCTCTCTCTTCCCACATCTCCCTCTTTTGGAAGGAGGTGTAGTATCGGTCGACAGAGTCGGTGGTGGCAAAGCGGTTAGAGAGTCGGTCGTGGCTGGGTGTGCCGGCTGCTGCGGTAGAACTGGAGGCAGCACTTCGTCTTGTTTTTCTGGTACTCCAAATTACAAGGCTGTGGAAAATGAAAGAAAATTGAGATATAAAGAAAAAGCAAGTTGAGAGAGTAAAAGTGAGGTGAAAATGAATAGTAAAATGGGGTTTATATAGATGAATGGTTTGCTGCCCGTTGGAGCTGTAACGGCAGGCGCGAATAACGGGGCCAGCTATTACGCGGTTTCTGACGCGTCTGTCACGCGTTTCTATGTCTGCTGCGCGTCTGTTACGCATTTGTGTGTCTGTCGTGGCAGCGTGGTGACATGTCATCTTTTCTGTGTCTGTCGCGACAGCTGTTGACAGGCTCTGACGACAGACTCCTCCTTTGGGCTTTTTGGGCTGCTGGTGAGATGGTGGGCTAGTTCACTTCTTCTCCTCTCCTTATTTCCCTTATTTCCTAATAATTAAAATAAAAAACTTAGTTCCTAAATATAAAATAATTTTAATTTCCTAATAAATAAATATATATAAATAAATAATAGTAATAATAATAAAAATAAAATTAAGTTAAATTAGGGATGCCTTGAGGGGCATCTCCTAAAGTAACCACTTCCTGCATCCTTGGGGCTTCAGTCCCCTGATAATGCTTTAGTCTTTGTCTCTTTAGTTTAAATTGGTGCATGTATTTTAAGGGTTTTATCGTGATGGCACCATGAGGAAAAACTTGCACAACTTGGAATGGGTCGGACCATCTAGATTTTAGCTTCCCTGAGAAGAGTTTCAACCTAGAGTTAAATAACAGCACAAGCTGTCCTGGGCAGAACCGTCGTGGCAGAAACTTCTTGTCATGCCACCTCTTTGTCTTGTCCTTGTAAATTCTTGCGTTTTCGTAGTCCATTGCTCGAATTTCTTCAATTTCATTCAAGTCAAGTAACCTCTTTTGTCCTGCCTTGTCTAAGTCCATGTTTACTGCTTTGATGGCCCAGTAAGCTCTGTGCTCTATCTCAACAGGTAAATGGCATGTTTTTCCGTATATCAGCCGGTAGGGTGACATTTCCAATGGTGTCTTAAATGTTGTTCTGTAGGCCCAGAGTGCATCATTGAGGTGTAAAGACCAGTCCTTTTGAGTGGGTTTAACCATCTTCTCAAGAATGTTCTTCACTTTCTTGTTGGATATTTCGGTCTGTCCATTGGTCTGAGGGTGATATGTTTTTGCGATCCGATGATTTACGCCATATTTTCTTAAAGTAGCAGCTATTACCCTATTGTCGAAATGTCTTCCTTCATCGTTGATGATCGCCTTAGGTATGCCAAACCTGGAAAAAATATTTTTGTGCAAAAATCTTTGAACAGTCTTGGCATCGTTTTTTTTGTGTGGTGATTGCTTCAACCCATTTGGACACGTAGTCCACTGCCAGTAGGATATATAGGTTCCCACATGATGCTGGGAATGGTCCCATGAAATCAATCCCCCAAACGTCGAAGATTTCGACTTCTAGGATGTTTTGCAGTGGCATCTCATGTCTTCTTGAGATGTTCCCAGTCCGTTGGCACTTGTCACAACTTTTGTAGAATGCTTGGGCATCCTTGAACAGTGAGGACCAATAAAAGCCAGACTGCAAAACCTTGACAGCGGTTTTGTTACCACCTAAGTGTCCTCCATATGGTGAAGCATGACAGTGGTGAAGCACAACTTCCTGCTAATCAAGGTACACACATCCTGGTGATCTGATCTGCATAATGTTTAAAAAGAAGAGGTTCGTCCCAATAATAATTATTAACATCATTTTGGAACCTCTTCCTTGCTTGGTAATTAAGTTCAGGAGGTAATATTCCTCTAACTATGTAATTAACGAAATCAACATACCATGGAAGTTCAGAAAACTTACCTGTCGCAATGGCTGTCGCGGCATTGCTCGTGGCAGCAAAACAACTACACGTCACGGAAAGTCTCCAGTATGTTTGTCTTGTCTGTTGGCAGATTCGTTCCCCTCTCTAATCTGGATAAGTGGTCTGCAACTTGGTTTTCTGTCCCCTTTTATCCTTAATATCAATTTCGAACTCTTGCAACAGTAGAATCCAACATATCAGTCTAGGCTTTGCATCTTTTTTAGCGAACATATACTTCAGTGCTGAGTGGTCTGTGTGAACCACCACCATCGTTTCAAGTATGTATGAACGGAACTTGTCAATCGAAAACGCCACTACTAATAGTTCCTTTTCTATTGCGGTGTAATTCACTTGGGCATCGTTTAGTGTTTTACTGGCGTAATAAATTACGAGGAATAGCTTGTCCTTCCTCTACCCAAGTGTTGCCCCTACAGCGTAATCACTGGCATCACACATAATTTCAAATGGCAAACTCCAGTCCGATGGCTGTACAATTGGGGCTGTTACCAGCTTCTCTTTCAGGATTCTGAATGCCTCAGTACATTCAGTATCGAAGTCAAAGGGACGATTCTGTTCCAGTAGGTGACATAATGGCTTGGTAATCTGCGAAAAATTTGCAATAAACCTTCGATAAAACCCACCATGCCCTAAGAAACTCCTAATTCCCTTGACTGTGGTTGGTGGCGGCAGCTT
This sequence comes from Hibiscus tridactylites, assembly GCA_958450335.1. Lineage (NCBI taxonomy): Eukaryota > Viridiplantae > Streptophyta > Magnoliopsida > Malvales > Malvaceae > Hibiscus > Hibiscus tridactylites. The sequence continues at coordinate 57,325,152 of OY288279.1, read as the reverse complement.
TTCAATCACCTCTATCTTCGCTCTATCGACCTCTATGCCGCGGCAGCTTACCTTGTGGCCTAAGACTATCCCTTCATCCACCATGAAGTGACATTTTCCCAGTTTAATACCAAATTCGCTTTCTCGCATCTTTCGAGTACCTTCTGTAGGTTGCCTAAGGAGGTTTCAAAACTGTCTCCAAAGACGGAAAAATCGTCCATGAATATTTCCAGGAAATCCTCCACCATGTCGGAGAATATCACCATCATACACCTCTGGAATGTTGCTGGTGCATTGCAGAGTCCAAATGGCATTCTCCGGAAGGCGTAAGTGTCGTATGGGCAAGTGAAAGTCGTTTTCTCTTGATCCTCCTGCGCTATAGCTATCTGGTTAAAACCTGAGTAACCATCAAGAAAACAATAATAAGGTTTTCCCGCTAACCTATCAAGCATTTGATCAATAAAAGGTAGGGGAAAATGGTCTTTTCGGGTAGCTTTGTTAAGCTTCCGGTAATCTATACAAACCCTCCAACCGGTCACAGCCCCGGTTGGGATTAATTCGTTCTCTTCATTGGTCACCACGGTTATTCCTTTCTTTTTAGGAACACACTGCACCGGGCTCACCCACTTGCTATCCGAGATGGCATAAATTATCCCAGCATCAAGCCATTTAATAATTTCTTTTTGAACCACTTCTCGCATAGCGTCGTTTAAGCGTCTCTGGGCATCAATGGCCGGCTTATTATCATCCTCTAGGAGAATTTTATGCATGCATAGTGTCGAACTGATGCCTTGGATATCAGATATCGTCCATCCAATAGCCTTTTTATGCTGCTGCAGCATCCCTATCAGCTGTTGTTCTTGTTTCTGCATCAACTTGGAAGAGATGATTACAGGCAACGTATCATTTAAACCAAGAAAAACATATTTAAACTGCCCTGGCAGGGGCATAAGGTCTAAAACATGTGGTTCTACAGTTGAGGGCTTTTGGATTATGTGTTCATTCGAGGTATAGTTTAAGGGCTCAAATAACTTACATGGACGATTGCCTATCCAGTTTACCTCCTCTTGACCTTCAGTGTCAGATACGTCAGAATCTGAGGAGCTGCTGTCGTCGTTGCTGCCGTGACAGTCTTCCAAAATTGTTGTTGTGGCAGTAACCAAATTTAATGTCATGGCAGCACGACCTGATACAGGGTTGATCAAGAATTACTTCAATGATAGCCTTGCATTCTTCTTCTGCATTAGCATGTTTGATCGCCTGGAGAACATTGAGCTTCATCTCTTGATCATTCACTCTCATTGTAAGTTCTCCATTTTCTACATCAATCAGTGATCTGCTTGTGGCTTAGAAGGGTCGCCCCAGGATGATTGGTGCATTATCATCTGCTTCACAATCTAAAACAAGAAAGTCAGCAGGAAAAATGAACTTATCCACTCTTACATGAATATCTTCAATCTTCCTTTCTTGTTGCACGTAAGAGCGGTCTGCCAGCTGCAACATAACTGTCGTGGGTCGTGCTCGTTCAATACCTAATTTCATAAACACAGATTTTGGCATTATATTTATACTAGCACCTAGATGACAAAGTGCCTTACCCACGAATTTATCACCAATTATGCACGGTATGATGAAGCTCCCAGGATCCTTCTTTTTCTGGGGTGGATTCCTGTGCAGAATAGTCATGCGTCATTCTGTCATTTTTACCATTTCAAATTCCCCAAGTCTGGATCTTTTCGACATAGCATCCTTGAGAAATTTGGCATAATCGGGCATCTCCTTGATGGCCTCTAACAACGGAATATTGATATGAACCTACTTAAAAATATCATAGATCTTTTTGAGCTAGAACTCATGCTTCTGCTTCTGTAACCGCTGTGGGAAAGGAGGTGGAGGACGATAATCTTCAATTCATGCTTCACATGGTATTCGAATCTAAGGAGGCTTAGGTTCTTCATCCTTCTTGTCTTTCTCCTCTGTCCCTTCTACTGTCGTGACAGGTGTGGCCGCAGCAGGTTGTTTATCCACTATCGGGGTAGTGTTTGCGGCAGATTTTTCTAGGGCTGGTTCTTCATTCGGTACGGCTTTCTTCTCCGACCCCGGTAATTGCTTCCTACTCCTAGTCATGATAGCTTTGCACTGCTCATGTGTGGGTTGTCTAGCGACTCAGTATCGCTAGGGTATCCTCCGTTCTGCCTTGGCTTAATATGCTGGGAAACCTAGCCCATCTGTGTCTTTAGTGATTTCTGAGTAGCATCATGGTTCGTCATTCTCATCTCTCTTTTGTCCATGAACGACTCAGTCTTCTTGACAAAGTGATCCATGTTTGCTATGTAAGTTCCTGTCTGTGACATAAATGTGGCCAATGTTTGCTCCAATATACTAGGTGTGGCTATTGGCGGCTGTTGCGGCTGCTGCCGTGTCAGGAGTCTAGGTGCCCCCTGGTTTTGAGTGTTCTGCACTTGAGGATTCAGTGCGTTGTTTGGGTTACTCTCCAGGGGAACTTGAGGTCTTTCCTCCATTTAGGATTGAAATTGATGGAATCGTAGTTTATTTGCTTGTTAAAGTTTCCAACATACATTCCTTCCTCTAGCTGTAGCGAGCAGTCTTCTGAACTATGATTCCCACTGCAAGGTTCACATACCTCTTCTGCAGAGTAGACATGTTTTGAATCTTTCTTTAGCAAATTCTCTACTGCCTTTGTGAGGTACACAACCTGTGTCTTTAGGGAATTGTCGGCTTCATAATCCTTCACAGCTAGTACTCGTTTACCTCTCCTCACTATGGGGAACTGCTCTTCATTCTTGCCATATTTTTCAACACTACCATGGCTTCGTCTGGATCTTTAGCCAACAACAATCCATTGGCTGCGGAATCTATTCTCATTCGGGTGTGTATGTTGGCAGCATTGTAAAATTTGATGACTTGATTCCAAACGGGGAATCCGTGCATCGGGCAATTTCTTAGAAGAGTGGTAAAACTTTCCCATGCCTCGTGCATTGGCTCGTCATCTTCCTGTTGAAAAGTAGAAATTTCATTACATAATCGCTCAGATAATTGGGAAGGATTAAAATGAGATAAGAATTCACGAGTTAGATCCGCCCAAGTTCGTATTGAACCCGACGTCAGTTTATTCCACCAAGTTTTCACTATGTCCCTTAGTGAATGAGGAAATAACCAAAGCCTTAGTATCTCCGGGTTTACTCCTGGTAATCTAAACGAACCAAAAATTTCTTGGAACATTTTCAGATGTTCTTTGGCATCCTCTGTAGCAGCACCACTAAATTGGCCAGCGAAACTGATCATGCTGAACATCACAGGTTTCAGCACGAAGTTTTTAGCTTCCACGTCTGGCAGGGTGGTTTCCAGTTGTTGGAGTATGCCCAAAGACCAATCATATGATGATTGAATAAACATACTATTTTACTAGATTTATCAAGTAATGGCATTATCGTTATTATCATTTGGTATGTTTATGTGTATCAAACTAATCATTGGATAATAATGTCCATACAATAATACGATTATTGTTAAATATGATCCTTAGTCGAATATTATTACGGGTATGGACAATGATAATATATAAAGACTAATATGTGGTTGATTGATAACAAATGTTGTCATTTACATAGAGATGTCAAAATCAACAAATAAGTATTTATTAGAGAACAACATACTGGATTGACCCGCTATGAGCATGTTTCTTGGGTAATTATGTGACAGTCACAACATTGCTCATGATAAACATATGCATAATCCTCAGACTTGAGATCAACATGATTTCAACATAAAGATTTACGTATTTTGACATAGTCAAACGTGTGTCGTAACTGACTACATTATAAAGACTAATGATTGGATACGTGATTACCTATATAGTGAAATATGGTTGATCAAGAAAGGATTTGTCCCTCCTACATAATGGGAGAATTATCTTCGGCCACTTGATTGAGTGAGATTAGAAAATGCATGGCCATGCTCGAATATTATGATATGAGATATCATAGAGATTCGTTTATCATAATCTACTCAAGACATCAAGAAAAACTAGATGGACAACACAAGTGTGAGTAACCCATGACTTGTGTTCATCTAAGATATAAAGGACAAAAGGATGAAATACTTAAAAGAAGTTTATTCAGGAATTAGGAAAGTCAAACCATGACTTCATGCAACTTAGGTAGAAATGATGTATTGCTAGATGCCACTCATTGTTTGTAAAATTAGAACAGTTCTAATTTTGCTGCTAACGTTGCATGAACCTACAAGGGTCACACCCTTCGAATTAAACGAACAAAAAATTGGAAACCATACTCCCTATTTTAGGGAGATTGTTGAAAATCCCCTATGGGATAGGGGAAATCGGCAACTCCTTAAATGGGAATAATATTGGATAAATATTGTATTTATCATATATTATTTAGAGTATGGAAAATATTTAGAGACTTAAATATTATAGAATAAGATTTTAGAAATTTAAATATATATATATTTGGAATTTATATAATGTATATTTAATTCCACGTTAATGTAGAATTAGATTCTACATAATTAAAAATATATATTTAAATCCAAGAAAAGATAGAATGAGATTCTATATAATAAAAATATTTATATTTGGATTAAATATAATGCTTATTTTAATTTAGGTTTTATGTAGAATAAGATTCTACATAATTATATATATATATATTTCATTTAATATTATTAAATATAATGTATATTTAATATAAACCAATTTCAAGTAGAATTAGATTCTATGAATTTTGGTTGACCTTGGATTTAAGGTATTCAGCTAGAATTAAGTCTCTGGATACTATTTAAAGGGACAAGGGCTAGCAACCAAATCATCCCTCTTCCTCCTCTTGAAGATTTCGACAACACCCTTAGGGATTCCCCACTGGAATTCGACATATCCCAGAAAGCTCTCTGAGAAGCTGTTCGATATTTTTCTAGTGTTCTACTTGCCCCCTGGCAAATCCCTAAAGGTTCCCTTGCTCGATTGCAAGTCCCTGTTGAACTCCTGGTCGATTTCAGACTCCCTCAGGAATCCCTGGAGGGATTTCGATTTCTCCCTGGAAAGTGTTCAAACCTGTCGAAATTTATCTCTAAGTGTTAGGGAGGCAGAAACTTTATTCGTTTTGTTTGGGTGGACTCCGTAGAGGTCGTTGCAAACCTATGACGATTCCGGTTTTACTTGACGTGGTTATTCCGACATACCGTCGATTTTCCAGTTTCAAGAGTTTTAAAAGGTAACTCTTCATCTTTTCACCCCAGATTCGTTCCTGTACATGGATCCTGGCTGGATTATGTCGGATTAATTTTTCCGTTGCGCCATAGGGCGTGCCGACGTAACCCAACACCAGTTCCACATGATCATTGATCATGTAATCACGACATGACCGTCGTGCGGCCACGACATCGGTTGGTTGTCTGTTTCCTTCATCTCCGATAGGATCTTCGGGATTCCCTTGGTTGTTCCTCCCGCTATGCATGGCTTCTAATTGTTCCTCAAGATAATCGTTTGTGGCTATCAAAAGACGAACTTGGTTTCTGAGATTGTATGAGTGTTCGATTTCAGGATCTAGCTAATACTCAGGTTCTTTGCCTCGTCTAGATCTGCGCATAAGCAAACAAAAAACCTTGTGAAAAGCACAAGGTGAACAATCCAAATAAAAACAGAAAAATTAAAAAGAGTGTGCGGTAAAAGTAGGGTATAGTTTTATTGTCAGTCCCTGGCAACGGCGCCAAAAACTTGTTGCGTGTAAAAGAGTCTATCGCAACAGAGTGCAAGTGTACACGACGCAAGTAGTAAAGTGATACATGAAGTATCGGATGTCGAATCCACAGGGTTTGGAAGTAGCTTTATCCTTAGATTGCTACACAAAAGAGAAAGAATAAAGTTTAATTGTTTGTAGCGAAATATTGAAGAATACTGAAGATAAAAGATTAAAAGATTCAGGGTAAAGAAATAGGCTGTGTAACCCCCTCGTCCCGGTCTAGCCGGATGACCGGTCCGAGTGGGCCACACGGGGAAAACCGAAGTGAAACCCAAAGGGTTCCTCCTCGGTTAGCAACCCTAGAATTTTTTTTTCATTTTAGACTTGTCATAATCGAACCCCAAACCACAATCAAACGACCAAAAACCCAATCTTGACTAAAGGCACATTAAAACCTATGTATTTATCCCATTAAAAGGTCAACAAGTCAAAACAGTACAATTTTAAGCAGAAGTTTCGAAACCTTTACCAAGGGTTTCGAAACTTTCGCTGACAGAAACCCCTGGAACCCATTTCTCACCCAAAGTTTCGAAACCTTAGGGAAGGTTTCGAAACCTTGGACCTTAGTTTCGAAACCTTTCCCAAGGTCTCGAAACTTTTGGTTGGCAGAATGCCGTGGAACCCAAAAGCTTCCAAAGGTTTCGAAACCTTGGGGAACGTTTCGAAACCGTTGACCATAGTTTCGAAACCTACCCCAAAGGTTTCGAAACTTTTGGCTGGCAGTGACCCCTGGAACCAAAATTTCTGCAAAGGTTTCGAAACCTTACCCATGGTTTCGAAACCTTAGTGCAGGGGGTCACCTACTGCCCAACTTAAGGACTTCCTACCCAAGAACAACTTTAAGATCATGCATAGACATGTATAGAAGCTTAAAAAGACCAAAAGCATGATTCAACGACTACTAGGCTCGCACATACGACCATTCCAACAAGCATACATACAACAATCACAGTTGGATTTTAGCTTACAAGCATTGAATACAACAACAATCACACTTATCTAAACTTCAAGCAATATCATAAGAAACCACTTAACAAGCATAGGCATCATACACATGGTTGACAAACTTAAGGCATGCATAGACCAATCCTCATACAAAATCAGGCATAAGCAAATAATCCACAAGTATCATAGAGCATAATCCAAGAAGCAAATCATAACAAAACATAGGTTTAACAATTTCAAACATAACTTCCTAAGGAGTTTGACCCCAACTCCTAACACTCTATACCACATTGTCTAGGCATTATTACAAAAGCAAACCATACTTAAACTTGCTTGAGAACTTCAAAAGCTCCTCCTTCGCCCGCTCGCCTCTCGAACTCTAACGATCTGCACGTTGGAAAACAAAGAGCATAAGCAACTAGCTTAGTGAGAGAGGCTCTACAATTCTCAACATGCAGTTTTTCAAAATACGAATTCTATGCAAGAAAACTATGGATGCACAAGAGTCTAACTCAACCACTACTCTTGGTTTGCTCAAGCACAACCAACATACACTTACGGTGGGACTACACATCACCGTTTCGACTAGTGGATGTCCATTGGGACTACACATCAAAGTACTACCCTACTAGTCAGTACCGGTGGGACTACACATCACCGTAGTTTAGACCACCATCACGTGAGGCACGAACTCAACACGACTACAACATTGACAACTTAAAATGCATTCAATGGTCACAATGTATATACAATCAACTTGTCACAACAACTTATGAGTAGGGAGACTTACACACGGGTTTAGGCAACCTCTCAAGGTTCTACCCAAACCCCAAAGGAGTCCATATCAAGCACAAAGTAAAAACCAATGAATCTACTCACCGTTACTACCCAAGAGAAGATCGAAGGCCAAGCTCAAGACTCCGAATTCCCCGGATTTGACCCTGAAGCTTCTCCGACCAAAATTCTCACCTCTAGCCAAACCAACACCAAGCAAACAATCTCAAGTCAGTCCATGTTTAAAATGCTCAACCCGGATTACAAACCAATTACAAGATATCAATTTTCACATGGAGAACAAGCCCAAAATTCCAAAATCCGAGCAGCCCTCAAGCACCCCTTAAAACCATTGATTTCAACCTTCAAACTACTCCCTAAAGCTTCCAAAACAAATCTTTCATATACCCTAACCATTGGCCCTCTCATTTCTACATAGAACACCCTCATATTTCAATCCTAAACCTCCCAAAAACCTCCCCAAAACCCCATTTCGGGAAAATCCCCAAAACCTTGTAAAAATCATTTTGGTTGGCCCTTTTTGGTTGTAGATTACTCATTGAACCTCAACAAATCAAAAACTAGAATCAAAGACCTCAAAAACAACATTTTTAATTCAAAACCCTCCAAAATCCAAGTTTCATAACATGTGTGGAAATGAAAAATAAAAGACATCAACTTGTAGAGGATAAAGAGGGTAAGTCAAAAATGAAGTTACCTTTGCAAAACCTTCAAAAATGAGCAAGCTTTTGATTGGAATAGTATCCAAGGGGAGGGGGGTGTTTTAACGATGGTGAGATAGTGGAGTTAGAGGAAGAAGATGACTCTAGCATTATTTTAGGTTGTTTGAAATTAAAAAGGGTTAAAAGACTTAAATGCCCTTAATGAAACAAGGGAATTACAATGAATGACATCCATGCCCAATTGGGCTTGTTTAGAAAATGGTTCAATTAAATTTTTGTTGTCTTAAAACCCGAGGCCCAAAATTATTTTTAATTACAAAACCGGACCCAGAAATAATATTAAATTATTATTTTTCACCCGACCCCTAAACCGGGGGATTACAGGCTGGTATTGATTTGCTCAGTAGTGCAGGTGTTGCACTGTATAGAACTTCTTGTTTTCTCGTCGTCCCTGTCGCGGTAGCACCTACGACGACACCAATCCGTTGTTGTCGCTGCAGCGATCACACAACTCCGTACTTTAAGCTTGGCAAGAATCCATGTTGTGACTTGTTCTATCCTTAGGTCCAAGTCTGTCGATGAAAACGTCTTAGATGATACCTCCCAGCGTGAATCGAAGGATGAACACCGATGTTGTTGAATTCTTCCTTAGCCACCTAACCTCGACATATCCCTAGGTTTGAGATACTTCAACCATAAACTGGAGAACCCGTACTTATTCCTTTCGTATACTTAACTCTCTCGATATTAAGTAAATGAATAATCTCACAATGCTCTGCCGATACTCTTGCAAGATGTTGAAAACCAGAATAAGCAAACTTGAAGTTTATTTTATTGAACAGAAAAAATCCTAAAACAGTACAATCCTTGCAACTACTTTACAGAATCAACCCTTAGCCCTAGCGGAATATTAGAGCATGATGAGAAGGGGGAAATGACTAGGGTTTTGGGGAAGACGGATAGAGAATAAGATGTCCTTCCCTAGGTCGAATTACATGCATTTATATCGGCCTTGGGTTCAAGTTTTCTAATATGGCAAGAATACAAGTTTAAATTAAAGTGCAACTCTATTAAAAACTAAATCATCTGAGTAGATGCCTTTAATTCGTCCTCTTTTCTTGCTTGGAGTTTCTTCCTTGAACTTCGGGCTTGGCCATCATTCTAATTTAGGGCTCAGAAAAAATATAAGAGTGGCCCACGACATACCGACTTAATTTCCTCTTTCTATCGAGCTCCACTTCACTTTTCCCTTCAACATTGCTATCATCATTGGCTGCAATGGCAGAGGCCACGATAGTGTCTTCCTTCTCGACTTCAGTTCTGTGTTCCAGCTCTGCTTCTCCACTGCCATGAGTCTGCTACAGCAACTACCTGCAAAAGTAACCAAAATTAGTAGCAACTGTGTCATTTTATATAATTGTGATGTATATGTGAAATCTATCCTAAATGCAATGAATTATGCTTGAATGTAGCAGGAATATGGGTTAAATAAGGGGTAAAAAGTAGAACTTTTGCACACTCAACATAAACCAAGAGGTTTACCTTAATAAACAACCCTAATTTTTTTCATTTTATCTTGTCTAGATGCTCATTATGATCCTAAGTGTAAAACATCGCAACGGAACAATTTGCAACTCGATCAGATAATAATTTTCAACTCAATTGCATAGAAACACACTATAGGGACCATTTTGTAATTTTAACAAAATAGAAGGACTTTTTTCACTTTTAAAGTTACCATCCTTTAATTAGCCATATTAAATGCGTCTATGTCAAATCTCAGCTCAAAATAATCATCCATGCTCATTTAATTGCATCCACAACATTCAGGGACTAAAACGTAAAGAAACAAAACTTCAGAAGATTCCCTTAACTAACTTAACAGCTTGCTATTTCGGTACATGTCGGCATGTATCAAAGAGGTGTACCAAAACAGGTTTAATTTGCTCGAAACACGGGCCTGTAATGAAACACCCTTTGAGGTGTTTTAGAACAGATGTTTTCCGGTAGCAAATTGTACCATAACAGACATCCATGTTTCAAAACCCTTAGGCCATTTCAGACTCACTGCTTTGGTACAGGCTCGAGTGTACCGAAACACCTGGGCCTGTAATGACACTTTTTTCTTGTTTTTCACACTTTAATCCGTACAAAGTCATTCCAATATGCTTCCAACATGCAAACCAGATATTTAAAACATCATACCACGATTATACATGCCAGAATCATCATCATATCATGTCTATATGCATCAAAGGAATCTATAGGAATGCAACCTAAGCAAAAAGGCCATTCAAAAGTCAAAATACAAACCAAGGCATAAACCAACAATTTAAGGCCATTTACAAGTCATCAAGGGCATTTCAAACATGCCACAAACCAGGGAGTTTCCAAAACACATCTCCCAAAACAACAAGGTATCCTCCCATTGCCAACTATTAGTACTAATATGCAAGTGTAAAACCATACTTGAGCTTAACCACACTTCTTGGAATCCTTCTTGCCACTTTGCTGCCCAAACAAGCTAATTCTCTGCATTGTGGGAAAAAAGAGAGCGTAAGCACAATTGCTTAGTGAGGGATGCTCAAAGCAAACCAACACAACAATGCATTTTAAAACCATTTCTCATTTAGAAATCTCTATCTCATCATGCTCTTTCTTTCCCATGCTTGAAATCTTTTCATATGAAAACCACTCCATTTAAATCACATGTACCATCTATCTCATGCATTCATCAAAATGAAAAATCTCAAGGCAAAGCCTCAAAAGCTTAAATCTCATAAAGCATTTCTCAAATCATATTCTCATATGCAAAATACAATGCATAAATTCATTTATAACAAGGTACATGTGAATCTCATAATCAATCTCATATATTGGCATATTAGCAACATTACTCGGATATGTGAATAGCTTGACTAAATGTCAAGTCCTACCCCGGTGGAATCTCACATCACCGGACTCTAATGGCGGCATCTCTCATTGCCACAAAACTTGATGGAATCTCTTATCATCAAGACTTACCGTGGTGGAATCTCTCATCACCACACTCTCAATTTGGAACGGGATGGCACTACCCCCATTGCTCGAACCAAAGAGCACATATGAATTTTGTATATTATAGTGCACTTCTCATCCTATTAGTCGACCAATTATATCTGGTAACAATAATCCCATCTCAGACAAATATACTCATTTTAAACATTATTGCATATTGTTTTTCAATGCATGATTCTAAATCATTCTCACCACATTTCAAAAAGCATATACAATGCATAGCATTTCTCAAATAGTTCTATCTCTTTGAAATATCAAATCTATCTCATGGGATCCTAAAAATCACCATTTCATTTCTCAAAACATGCATAAAATAGTAGGTGCAATTCTATCTTCAAAACAAAGAGCATGATCATAAAACCAATGGGACAATAACCGAGAAACAAGAGCGAAATATCTCATACTTACTTCCCAATTTAGGTTAGTGTTTCGAACTCAACCTAAACCCCCCAAACCTTGCTTTCAAGGCTTTGAAAGCTTTTAAAACTAATTCCACTCACCGACAACGCCACGCTTGCTTTGCCAAAGCAAAATCAAGGTCTCGGAGCTCCCAGAACTTCACCAATCTCTTCTAATATAGTCTCCCCTGTTTATAACACACAAGAACAGAGGATTAATGTGTCTCAATTCATTAAAACGACCAACAATCAAAGCTATCTCGCTGCTCTGCCCAAAAACACTAAAATGCCTATCCAAAACAACTGCAAATTGTAACGCCCCGGTTTAGGCCTGGAGGTTTTAAAGGTAGTTTAAGGTTCGATGAATCTAGATTAGAGATCTGAGTCAGTTCGGAGTTGGTTCAGGGAAAATGCGGTTCGGGATCAGATAAAATTTTGGGGGAAATTGCTAAAATATTCTAAAATCATGTTAAGAAGTTTAGTAAAATTAATTTCGGAAAATGAGTTTTTGAAATTTAAGATTTTAGTTTGGTTACTATTTTGTAAAAATTGCAAAACTGGTTTTTAAGGACTAAATAAAAAAGGGGCCAAGACTTAGAATCTTTAGGGAGCTTATATTTATTTTGTGAACTTTTTACCTCAAATTGATCATTTTAATTGTTTTAATTAAAAAGAATTTTAAAGTAAAAAGAAAGTTTTAATAGCAAAAAGAGATTTCACGTGACTAACTCTTCTCTCATTTTACCAATCAGCCAAACACTCTTCTTTTTCTCTAGAATTTCAGAGGATTCCATTTTCTCAAATCTTTTGGTTAGCCAATGATTTCTTTGAGTTTTCTTTCAATTTTTCCTTAAGCTATATTAAAAGACTTCTTCAAAATCTTGTGATTTGAGGGGAAAAGGAAATGTTAGAGGTAAGATTTTGTTCAACTCCTCTAATCAAGGTTTTTTAATAAAATTCTCAAGTCTTTGGCTTCCTAAATATGTTTATTAACTAAATTTCTTGTTTTGATTAATGGAAAATTGATTAATCTAGCTTTTCTTGGTGAAATTCTAAGAAATTCGTTTGGGCACTATTTTGATTGATTTGAGAATGATTTTAAACATGATTTGGATGTTAAATGATGTGAGAATAATGATTTTGTTATAATAATCCCGAAATAGGATGGATCTCTAATTATTAGATTGTTAGATATTGGGTTGTTGAGGTGTTAGTGTGAAATCTGAGTTGTTAGAGGTATAAGGATGTAATTAGGTTGGTTTTAGATATTGATTGATGGTTAAAATGGGATGGAAGTGTTAGATTATGGTTGGGCTGAGTTTAGAGAGAAATCGATGGTGATTTCGATTGTTTTGGATGGGTATTTTGGTGCTTTAGGGCAGAGCAGCGAGATAGTTTAAGTTGTTGGTGATTTTAATGCATTATGATGCATTAATCCTCTGTTCTTGTGTGATATCAACAGGGGAAAATACATCGGAAGCAATCGGTCAAATTTTGGGGGCTTCGGACGCTTAATTTCGCATCGGCGAATCTTGGCTTTGCGAGTCGGTGAGTGAGAACATGACTTTAAGCTTTGAAACACATAAAAGGTGGTATTGGGAACTTATTGTAAGTTTGAAACGCTTTACAACGTTCGAAAGTAAGTAAAAAGATTTTCTCCCTCGAATTGTGCTATTATGAATTGTTGATGCACATGAATTTAAACGCATGAGACCTACTGTTTTAAAGCATGAATTGAAGTAAATGATTTACTTTTTTGATGTTATATTATTGAAGGATGCACATGGTAAGTGATTCTTGTAAGTATATTCTTATACTTGTATTATAAAGCATGGTTTGATGCATGGAAATGTGGTTTATTGGTAATGCTTTGAAAACAGTGATGTTTGTGCTAAATCTGAATTATATTGGCAAGTGATATTGAGAAATTGGTTTATAAATGGAATCAGATATAGTTAGCCAATTATAGAATTGAGTGCACTATAAACAAGTCTCCTTGGATGTTGATGGGTTTATACGGTGTACTGAATACTTCATCTAAGTACCCTAACGATTGAGGAAAGTGTATAGTGTCCAGTCTCTCGTTAGTGGGGTTATACATCTACCGATGAGTGGTGTTTAGGGGTTTATACGGTGTACCAAATACTCCTCCACGGGTGTCACGACAGTGGTGGGTTGCTCCCGTGTTTGAACCTTGAGATGCCGATAAGAATGTTTGAAGTGTTGGGACAACACTTGTGAATCTGTGTATCCGATGTGGTTTTTTGAAATGAGCATGTTAATGATCACTTGTAAACCAATATAATTGATAATGTGTTATGATATGGTTTGTAATGCATGAAAATGAAAATGCATGTTTTACTCTTTAAGCTTTTCATATGGTAATTATACATGGGAAGGCTTAAGTTGAGTGTTAGCAATGGATTTGTTGTTGGGTTTATAACACATGTTTCATGATGTTTAACATGCTGATTTGTTAAGGAAATTGCATGGTTTTAAAAAGGGCATGATGGTTTTCAAATAATGTTTAGCAAATTGAAATGAAATTTCAATGTGGTCATGAAAATGGTTTTATTGCATTGATGGTGTTTTGGCTTTGAGCACTCCTCACAAAGCCTTGTGTGCTTACGCTCTCATGTGTCCATCAATGTAGATATTTGAAGCTTAGGAGGCAACAAGAGGCATGGGATTCCAAGGGAATTCACTTAAGAATGTATGCTTCAAATTGGACTAGAGTAATAAGGGCAATGGGGAAATCCTTAGTGCGTTTTGGGTGATGTGTATAGACACCTTTTTGAGCATGTTTGCTTTATGGTTTTAAACTTGTAAAAGGTCTTTATTTTATGGATTGTGCATTGGCTTGAGTTTTGACTCTTGAATAGCTTATTTGCTTGGTTGCATGCCTATAGTTTACCTTTGACGCAATTTGCCATGATGTGATGTTGATTATGCCATGAATGAGTGGAGATTATTGTTTAAATATGTGGTATGCATGTTGGAAGCATGTTGGAATTGTTTAGGATGGATTTAAGTGTGAAAAACCAGCAAAAAGTTTCATTACAGGCCCAAGTGTTTCGGTACACTCGAGCCTGTACCGAAACAGTAAGCCTGAAATGGCATGGGGGTTTCGAAACATGGATGGTCTGTTCCGGTACGAATTGCTACTAGAAACTAAAGTTCTGAAACACCTTAGACGTGTTTCGATACAGGACCGTGTTCCGAGCCATGTGAACTTGTTTCGGCACGCTTTGTTTGGTATAACACTAGCTTGTACCGAAAGGGCTGGATGTTATGTTAGTTGATGCAATATTTTGAAGTTCTAATTCTTTGTGTTTTGGTCCCTGAATGTTGTTGATGCAATTAAATGAGCATGAATGACTGTTATGAACTGATATTTGACAGAGATGCATGTAATATGATTAATTTAAAGATAGTAATCTAAAACTGGAAGAATCCCTCGTAATTTTTCATGTTCGCAAAATGGTCCCCAAAATGTGATTGTGTGAAATCAAGTCCTATCCGACGTCCGATTGAGTTATGAATGTTCTGTTGCGATGTTAAACACTTAGGATACTAATGGGCATCTAGAAAATATAAAAATAAAAAAAAAATTAGGGTTGTTTATTGGAGTAAACTTCTCGGTTTACTTTTATATTCCCCGTGTATCCCGTTCGGTTCGGTCTAGGTCGGGTCGAGGGGGTTACAATTGGTGGTATCAAAGCCAGGTTATGAAAGAATGGGTTATGGTAAGTTACTGGTAAGTTGATGTGATGTGATTTCAAGTGATTGATGATGTTTGCTTTGTACAAGGATTGTTATAATCATGTTAATGATGATCAAATGATATTTATGCCAAACATGATGATTGTGATATTTGTGTAAGATGCATGATGAAGTTGTGGGTAAGGATGGGCATTTTACTTGGATCCAACGGGTTCCGACCCGGCCCGACCTGGTCGGATTTTTTAATGAAAAAAATCGAGTTTGGGTCGGGTCGGGTTTCTGTAAAAGGTATACTCGTGTCGGGTCGGGTTTTTGCTAAAGGTATACTCGTATCGGGTCATGTTCGGGTTTAGGGTGGAAAATATCCAACCCGACCCGGGACTAATACTATAATTTTCCCCTAAATATTTTAGTGATATTTATAATAATACCCCTCTTTATATATATATTTTACAATTAAGTCCTTAAAATTGTATTTTTATTTATAATTTAGTCATTTAAATTATATTTTTTTACGATTAAATCCCTTAAAATTACTTTTTTACAATTAGGTCCCTAAAATTAATTTATTTTATAAAGTTCGGGTCGGGTCGGGTCGGGGTCGGATTTAGTATGTTTATTTTTGGGTCGGGTCGGGTCGGATGTTTTAAAGAATATTGTCGGGTCGGGTGCGGGTTTAGGATGTTTATTTTTGAGTCGGGTGCGGGTGGGCCAAAACCCGACCCGTGCCCATCCCTAGTTGTGGGTGGAATTTGATTGATTTCCATGCACGGTGCTTATGATACATATGTCGTATGCATTATGCTATGTTTGGGGGAAATTGGGATACCCATTCCCTTATTACTATAGTTAAAGTATTTTTAAATTGAATTCAAAGTCTTGGATCCTTGCTTGGAGCTAGCCTGAATGTTTTATTTTTTTAATTTATTATCATGCATTAATTATAATAGCATAATAAACCGAGGAGAGAGTAGTAATCTCATATGATTGTTGTTGCCGTTGGGCAAGGGGTAGAGTAGTGTGTAAAGTCTCCTAGAGGTTTGACGCCCCGATATAAGTACAACATGTGTCAGTTGGGCCAGTGTGGATGACATGGCGCCTAAGACGTAGGCGATGTTCGGAGCTTGAGAAGTTGTCAATGCTGGAGTGCATGAGACTGCACTAGTTGTTGGACGATTGTGAACTACTGTTAGAGCATTTATGTAATTTGGAGAAGTTGAGCTCGAGGGTTATCACCTGAGGTATCCATGGAGTGGATGGCCTGTAATAACGGGATTATAGAACAAATGGGGTGTAATGATACCCGTAGAAGGAAGATGAGTTGTATCTCAATCATAAGGAGAGGTATACAATTGGTGGACAATTGTGGTTGTGGGCATGGAACTCGATATTGTGTCTTGGGAGTTCTTTTGAATTGTTTTTAAGGAGAAGTATTTGAGAGTTAGATACTTGGATGACAAGAAATGTGAATTCATGGCATGGGTTCAAAATCGTAAGTTTGTAGCCGAGTTTAAGGCACGGATTGTTTAGTTGAGCAGGTATGCTCCTAGACTGGATTTGGATGTGAGACATCGATGTGATTGATTCTTTTATAGATTGGTGCATGATGTTAGTCTATATATTTTGTTTTTGTTGGCTACACCATTTTCGACGTATTGGATACACGGGCGGAGTGCACTGAGCAGAATCTGGGTATATTAATTCGTGTAAGAGGTTCTAGCTCTAAAAAGAGAATTGCGGACTCTAGTTTTAACGGTAGTCAGTGTAAGAATAATCATGGTAAAAGGTATCACCTGAGTTGAGGCGGGGTTGTGATAATGTTGGACAAGGACCATAGGGTCAGTGTGTTAAGGCTTGAGTGGCATTTGATACCTATTAGGTATGTGGATCGTGTGACTACGTGAGGTGAGATTGTCTACATTTGATCGGTGGGGTATAGCTTTTTGCGCCTATTTTTGCTAATGTTTTTGGGAGTTGTGGCTTGAACGATTGTTTCAGAAGTGTTAGATGTGGGAATGCAAGTAACTAGTTTCATTGGTGAAACTGTGGTTACGAGAAAGTTGCATAGGAGATGTCCTTTATCTGTTCAAGGCCATGTGTTTGCAGTTGATGTAATGGAGTTGCCTTTCTATGTTTTTAATGTAATCCTTGGGATGGATTGGTTGACCGAGCATAGGGTTGTGGTCAATTTTGATGCTAAGCGAGTTACCTTGAAACTTTTTGATGATTACGAAGCGGTAATCATGAGCGAGAATGTGAAATTCTTGTCCAATGCGATTTCGGCTCTTGAAGCGAGTCGTATGATGGAATCGGGTTGTGAAGCTTTCTTAGCTTATGTGATGAATCATGGTACAAAGGAGGTGCGAGTACAAGACATATGAACGGTATGTGAGTTTCCGGGTGTATTTCCGGAAGAGTTGCTTGGTTTACAACCGAACTGAGAGGTTGAGTTTGGCATTGAGTTGTATGAAAATACGACTCCAGTGTCTATTTCTCCCTATCAGATGGCACCTAAGAAGTTGAAGGATTTGAAAACGCAACTTCAGGAGCTGCTTGACCGAGGCTTCTTAGACCTAGTGTTTCACCTTGGGGTGCACCGGTCTTGTCTGTAAATAAGAAAGATGGCACGATGCATGTGTGTATAGATTATCGGCAACTGAACAAGTTGACGATTAAGAACAAATATCCCTTGCCAAGGATGGATGATTTGTTTGATCGATTTTGAGGTGCTTTAGGGTTTTCTAAGATTGATTTGAGGTTTGGATATTATCAATTGACGGTAAAGGATGTGGATAGCTTTTCATACAAGGTACGAGTATTATGAGTTCTTGGTGATACCGTTTGGTTTGACGAATGCACCGGTTGCATTCATTGACATGATGTATCGTGTGTTCTATGAGTTTTTGGATCAGTTCGTGGTAGTGTTTATTGATGATATTCTTGTGTACTCTCAAACCGAGGAGGATCATGATAAGCATTTGCGAATTGTGTTGCAAGCGTTGTTGGAAAACCAGCTTTATGTTGAGTTGATCAAGTGCGAGTTTTGGCTCAGGGAAGTTATCTTCCTTGGATATGTGGTGTCGGCAGAGGGTATCCGAGTTGACCCGCATAAGATTGAGGCGGTGATAAATTGGAAGACGCCTAAATCGGTGATTGAAGTGCGTAGTTTCCTTGGTTTGGCAGGATATTATCGAAGGTTTGTGGAGGGTTTCTATAAGATTTCTGCTCTGTTAACCAAGTTGTTGCAAAAGAATGTTCGTTTTGAGTGGACGGGTGTTAGAAAACAAGCTTTTTAGAGGTTGGAGGAAGCTTTGATGCAAGCTCCTGTCTTGATTCAACCTGAATTGGGTAAGGAGTTTGTAGTTTATAGTGATGCATTGTATGTTGGTCTAGGTTGTGTGTTGATGCAAGGTGGGAAGGTTGTGGCGTATGCATCTAGGAAATTGAAGGTGCATGAGCTTAACTATCCCACTCATGATCTAGAGCCTGCTGCAGTTGTGTTTGTTTTAAAGATTTGGAGGCATTAACTTTACAGTGAGAAGTGTGCCATCTATACGGATCATAAGAATTTGAAATATCTAATGTCTCATAGAGAATGTAATCTTAGGTAACGAAGGTGGTTGGAGTTGATCAAAGATTACGACTTGATGATAGAGTATCATACTGGAAAGGTCAATGTTGTGGTCGATGCCCTGAGTAGCAAGGTGGCTGTAGAGTTGAGGGCGATGTTTGCTCGGTTGAGTATATTGCGAGATGGTGGATTGAAAGCTGAATTACAAGTGAAACCTTTCTTGATTAAGTTGATTAAGGAGAAGAAGTTGCTTGATGATTCTTTGGTGCCTCTTGTTCAGGATATAGCGGATGGTAATGCAATGGAGTTTTGTTTCGATGATGATGGTGTTTTATACTTTAAAAGTCGAATAGTTGTGCTGGAGGATGTTGAGTTGAGACGCACTATTTTGACTGAGGCACATAGAAGTCCTTTTGCTATGCATCCTGGTAGTACAAAGATTTATCGTGGATTGAAAGATGAGTACTACTGGGTTGGGTTGATGAAGGATGTTGTTGAATTTGTGAGCAAATGTATGGTTTGCCAGCGCGCGAAAGCTGAGCATCAATTTCCTTCTGGATTGTTGCAACATTTGAGAATACCAGAATGGAAATGGGAGAGGATTGCGATGGATTTTGTGTCTGGTTTGCCTTTAACCCCGTCAAAGAAGAACTCCATTTGGGTGATTGTAGATCGCCTTACGAAGTGTGCGCATTTCTTAGCAGTGCATGATACGTATACGTTGGATAAGTTGGCATAATTGTACATTGCTGAGATTGTGCATTTGCATGGTGTACCTAAATCTTTGGTGGAGTTTTCCTATAATAATAGTTTTCAAACGAGTATACAAATGGCTCCGTATGAAGCTTTGTATGGAAGAAAGTGTAGAACGCCTCTTTGTTGGGCGGAGGCAGGGTAAAAGTTTGTTTCCTTGCCAGATTTGCTTAAGGGAATGACTGAGAAGGTAAAGTTTATTTGTGATCGTTTGAAAGCGGCGCCAGACCATCAAAAAACTTACGCAGATTTAAAGCGTAAGAAGATTTAGTTTGCGTTTGGAGATCGCGTGTGTAACCCCCTTAACCCGGCCCAGACGGTTGAACCGAATTAAGAAGTTTACACGGGGAAAACCAAATCAACCCGAAAGTCAACCTTGATTAACGACCCTTTTTTTTCTTTTAATCTTCTCTAGATGCACATTAACCCTAGATATGTTTACAAGATCAGCATACTCAAAGATCATAACCATCAGAGAACATTCAGGGACTCAATTGCACAAATTAAGACTTTAGGGACCAAAATGTAAATTCTGAAAATTATGAGGACTTAGCCCAATTAAAAATTACCAATATGAAATTAGTCATGTTTCATGCTTCTCTGCCAAATTTCAGCTCAAACGGACATCTCAAACTCATACAATTGCTTCAACAAGGTTCAGGACTAAAACGCAAACATTTCAAAACATATAACCATCAAATTCAGAGCCCAACGGTCGAATGTTCCGAAACAGGGAGGACCTGTTCCGAAACGCGGGACCGTTCCGAAACGGGTTCCGAAACAAGGCTTGGCAGTAGCATTTCCGTTCCGGAACGGTTCCTCCCGTTTCGAAACGCCTAGGCCATTTCAGGCCCCTGTTCCGAAACGGTAGCACCCGTTCCGATACGGCCTGCCCAGATTTGCAGAATTTTGTTGTTTAAACACACGATTGACCCATCAAACATGCTCCAAATGCAACCAAATTATACCAGCAAGTCATTTCATGCATAAGGATCATAATTGCATCAACCATACTCAAACATGGCATCAATTAAACAAATCCCCAATTCTATAGGCATGCATCCTACTTAGAAAACCATTCAAGCAACAATATACCAAAACCACCTCACAAAGGCCAATTACATGATCCAACAACATTAACAACATAAAACCAACTTAAGGAGTCCAAAACATCTCCCAAAACAACAACATAGGTCCCCCATTGCCAAATGCCCAAAAGCTAATAGTGTTAGAAAACATTCACCATACATGAGCTTAAACCTTCACTTGGATGCTTGGCTTCCTTGCTGCCCCAAATGCACTTCAATGCTCTGCATTATTGGTTTAAGAAAAGAGAGAGCGTAAGCAAATAGCTTAGTGAGGAATGCTCATTTAAAACAACACAATAATGCATTTATAAAACACATTTATAAACCTTTGTTCAAATCATCATTTGTACATGCACATAAGCATTTAAAACAAGCAATTCATGCTTCAAGTTTATAATTTGTCATATTGGCCACAAGTGATACATTCAACATAAGATCCACACATGGACTTTTAAACACCATTGTGATCTTACTATTCACAAGGACCACACATGGACTTTTAACCACCATTGTGTCCTTAGCACAAGAATCATCCATGGACTTTTAAACACCATGATGTTCTTACAATTCACAAGGACCACACAAGGACTTTTAACCACCTTTGTGTCCTTAAAAAGAATCACCCATGGACTTTTAACCACCATGGTGTTCTTAAATACACAAGGCTCACACAAGGACTTTTAACCACCTTTGTGACCTTAACCAAGAACCAACCATGGAATTTTAACCACCATGTTGTTCTTAAAATATACAAGATTCACACAAGGACTTTTAACCACCTTTGTGATCTTAACCAAGAACCAACCATGGACTTTTAACCACCATATTGTTCTTAAAACAAGAACCACCTATGGACTTTTAACCACCATAGTGTTCTTAACCTTTCTCAAAACATCACTTGCCAATATGCATCATTAACAACAATATTCCACTGTTTTAAAGCATTTAACAAGCCATAAACATCATGCATCATTAAGCATCAAAACCACATTAAACAATGTTCAAAAACAAGGATCTCTTACCTTGAGCATCCTTCAACACATGGCTTATAAAATCAGTAATATCATGCTAGAACATGCTTTCAAAACAGAATTTAAAACATGCAAACAAATCACATTGCACTCAACCAACCATGGTTCATCATCAAGAGAGTTTTACCGAAAACTTACTCTTGAGCTTAGCTAAGTTGCTTAGACTTAAACTAAGCTCCCAAACCTTCAAAACACTGGTTTCAAAGCTGAAAACCAAAATCCACTCACCGATTCCGTTTCGCTACTTGCCGAAACACCAATCAAGCTTCCGGATCACCACCACAAGGATCCATAGATGACTCCCCTGTTTTAAACACACCAAAGCAAAGGATTAATGCATCATCATGCATTAATATCTTCAATGAAAGCACCTAAACTCGCTGCTCTCATCCATACTCCATTTTCAGCTACCAAACACAACCGAAAACACATCCAAACAACTCCACAACACTACCCAGCCAAGATCCATCACTTCTAAACATTCTTAAACCTCAATCAACATCCAAAAAGAATCTAACCACGTCCTTATACCTCCAGCTATAACAAATCATCAAGATCACTCCAAAACAACCAAAAACTCAAGCAAAACTTAGGAAAATCAACCTATTCGGGATTGCATTGATTAAACCACAATTTCTCATCAATTAAACATTCTTTTAACATCAAAAAGACACCTCAAATCAGTGCCCAATCAGATCATACGAATTCTATCAAAAATCAACCAAATCTTGCATTTTAAAGCCAAGATCAAGAGTACAATTGTAAAACCTTTAATAAAACATAAATCAAGGATTGAGAACTTGGGAATTTTAGTAAAAAACTGAGAATTTAGAGGAGAGGGACGTTCATACCTCTAAACTTGAGTTTCTCCCTTTTTGGAACCAAATTCTTGAAAATCCAAATAGCAAATGCTAAGGTTTTGTTGAAGAGATGATTAGAGATCAAAAGAGAATTGAAATCTCATATTTGGATGCCAAAATCAGAGGGAAAATGTGCTGGAGAATGTGTTTGGTTTGAGAGAAAAGATGAGAGAAAAGGAAAATGGAAATTGGGAAAAGTTAGTTGAAAATGCCAAAAAATATCTTTCCCTCCCTTTTACTTTTAATTAAAATCATTAATTAAACCTTTAATATTTAAGAAAAATCTGGAGAAACTCCTATTGGGTAAATAGCTCCTTAAAGATTCAAAGTTTCAATCCTTTTTAAAACAGTCACACAGTTTTCGAAAATTACATTTTGGTCACTAACCCAAAATGCCACCCTTCCAAACCTTATTTTGTAAAATTGATTTCACCATTCTCTTATATATAATAAAAGAGGATTTTAAGACATTTTTCCATATTTTTAACGCAACCCGAACTAGGCTTTCCTAAATTCACTCTTTTATATTCGAACCGCCACCCGACCGGCCCGGTCCAAACCCAAAACTTCTAAGCCCAAAATTGGGGCGTTACAACTCTCCCCCCCTTAAGAATTTTCATCCTCGAAATTTACCTGAAGGAAAGAGATACGAAAACTGCTTCAGCATGTCATCCTTCCGTTCCCACGTGGCTTCTTCAACACCAAGATGCTTCCACAACACCTTTACCAACTCAATGGTCTTGCCTCGAAGAACTTTACTACCCGAATCCAGAATCTTCACCGGTTCCTCATCATAGGTCAAATCCGGATTCAATTCCACTTCTTCCACAGGCATCACATGTGAAGGATCCGATCTATACTTCCGAAGCATAGAAACATGAAACACATCATGAATCTTTTCCAACTCATGAGGTAACCTCAACTTGTACGCAACAGGACCCACACGCTCAACCACCTCATATGGTCCAATGTACCTAGGGCTCAACTTACCCTTACGACCAAACCTCATCACCTTCTTCCAAGGCGAAACCTTCAAAAACACACGGTCACCCACCGCATACTCAATCTCCTTACGCTTCAAATCCGCGTAAGACTTTTGCCGATCAGAAGCTGCCTTCAAACGCTCACAAATGAGCTTCACCTTCTCGGTGGTTCCTTTCAACAAAGCTGGCATCGAAACCAACTTCTGACCCGTTTCAGCCCAACAAAGAGGAGTCCTACACTTCCTCCCGTACAAAGCTTCATAAGGTGCCATTTGAATACTTGCCTGATAACTATTATTATAGGCAAACTCCACCAAAGGCAAATGTTTCTCCCAAGAGCCTTGAAACTCAATCACGCAGCACCTCAACATATCCTCCAAAACCTGGATAACATGCTCGGACTGACCATCCGACTGAGGATGATAAGACGTACTGAAATTCAACCGTGTACCCAAAGCTTGATGCAAACACTGCCAAAAACGCGATGTAAACCTCGGATCCCTATCCGACACAATTGACTTAGGCACACCATGCAGCCGCACAATCTCAGCAATGTACAGCTCCGCAAGCTTATCCAAAGAGTACGTAGTATGCACAGGCAAGAAATGCGCACACTTCGTCAGGCGATCCACAATCACCCACACCGAATTCTTCTTCGATGGTGACAAAGGTAAACCAGACACAAAATCCATGGTAATCCTTTCCCACTTCCATTCAGGAATTCTCAACGGTTGCAACAAACCTGATGGAAACTGATGCTCAGCCTTAACTCGCCGACACACCATACACTTGCTTACAAACTCAGCAACATCTTTCTTTAAACCCACCCTATAGTACTCATCACGAAGATCACGATACATCTTAGTACTACCTGGGTGCATAGCAAAAGGACTACTATGACCTTCAGTCAGAATAGCACGCCTCAACTCAGCATCATTGGGCACTACTATCCGACTCCCAAAACATAACACTCCATCATCATTAAAACAGAAATCCGAAGGTCTACCCTTCGCAATATCCTGAACATGCGGTACCAAGGAATCATCCAGCAACTGCTTTTCCTTGATCAACTGAACCAAAGATGGTTTCACTTGTAGCTCAACCACAAGACCACCATCACGCGAAATACTCAAACTGGCAAACATAGCCCTCAACTCAACAGCTACCTTCCTACTCAAGGCATCCGCTACAACATTAGCTTTTCCAGGGTGATACTCAATCGTCAAATCATAATCCTTGAGCAACTCCACCCAACGTCGCTACCTAAGATTAACCTCCTTCTGAGACATCAGATACTTCAAACTCTTGTGATCTGTGTACACAGTACACTTCTCACCATACAGATAATGTCTCCAGATCTTCAAAGCAAAAACCACCGCAGCCAACTCAATGTCATGCATAGGATAATTGCGCTCATGCACTTTCAACTGCCGTGATGCATAAGCCACCACCTTACCCTCTTGCATCAACACACATCCTAAACCAACATAGGACGCATCACTATACACCACAAACTCTTTCCCTGATTCAGGTTGAACCAAGATCGGAGCTTGCGTCAAAGCTGCCTTAAGCTTCTCAAAAGCCTGCTGCCTCGCCTCCGTCCACTCATACTTAACATCTTTTTGCAACAACTTCGTCAAAGGTGCAGCAATCTTTGAAAAACCATCCACGAACCTCCGGTAATATCCCGCCAAAACAAGGAATCTACGGACCTCATGAACAGACTTAGGGACTTTCCAATTCATCACTGCCTCAATCTTCTGAGGATCGACACGAATCCCCTCAGCAGAAACCACATGTCCAAGAAACACCACTTCTCTTAACCAGAACTCACACTTGCTCAGCTTGGCATAAAGCTGATTCTCCAACAAAGCTTGCAACACAATCCTCAAATGCTCTTCATGCTCCTCCTCAGTACGCGAGTACACGAGGATATCATCAATGAACACCACAACAAACTTATCCAGGTATTCATGAAATACACGATTCATCATGTCCATAAAAGCAGCAGGAGCATTTGTCAAACCAAACGGCATCACAAGGAACTCATAATGCCCATACCTCGTCCTGAAAGTTGTCTTCGGCACATCCACATCCTTCACCTTCAACTGGTAATACCCTGACCTTAAGTCAATCTTAGAGAACACAGCTGCTCCCCAAAATTGATCAAAAAGATCATCAATTCCCGGCAATGGATACCGATTCTTGATAGTCAACTTGTTCAGCTGACGTTAATCAATGCACATCCTCATAGTGCCATCCTTCTTCTTCACAAACAAGACCGGTGCACCCCAAGGTGACACACTCGGCCGAATGAAACCTCGATCAAGAAACTCTTGCAATTGCGTCTTCAGCTCCTTCAACTCTTTAGGTGCCATTCTATAAGGGGTAATGGACACTGGAGTTGTGTTTTCATACAGCTCAATCCCAAACTCCACTTCGCGATTAGGAGGCAACCCAGGCAACTCCTCAGGAAACACACCAGGAAACTCTCGCACAATCCTGATATCTTGCACACGCAACTTCTTAGAACTAGGATTCATCACAAAAGCTAGGTAAGCTTCACAACCTTGCCTCAGCATCCGGCTCGCCTCCAATGTAGACACCACAATGGCAAGAAACTTCACATTCTCACCAACCACAACTACCTCATAATCATCCGCAATCTTCAACGAAACTCGCTTATTCTCACAATCCACTACAGCTCGATGCTCAACAAGCCAGTCCATACCAAGGATTACATCAAAACCGTAGAAAGGCAACTCCATAAGATCTACAGGAAAAACATGATCTTGCACAACCAAAGGACATCTTCTATAAAGCTTTCGAGTCACAACAATCTCACCAAAAGAACTAGTGACACGCATACCAACATCCAAAGACTCAACAGGCAAACCAAGCAATTCAGCATGCTCACGCAATATGTAAGAGTGCGTAGATCCAGAATCAATCAAGGAAAGTAATGACAAGGATTGCAGAGTAAAAGTACCTGCGATCACATCCGCGTCATTCCTCCCCTCCCTCTGAGCAAACACTCTAGCCTAGCCACCACCTTCAGGCTGGACAGCTACAACATGAGCCACATTCCTTCCACCATCCTCTCTACGCTGGAAATTACCACGGCCGCGCCCACGACCTCTCTGTGGTGCAACAACTACAGGAGCACGCCCTTGGCCACCAGCCAACATAGGACACTCTCTCCTCATGTGATCCGTAGATCCACAGTTCCAGCACGAATTACCAGCTGCCACAACAGGAGCTTGCACCTCCCTCACAGCTCGAGGACAATCATGTTTCATATGGCCACGCGAACCACATGTCTAACATACGCTCGGATCAACTCTTGCCTTGCCTCCCTGAGCAGGCGCACCACCACCTCGCTTAGCCGAAGACTGATACTTCTGATCACGTCCCCTCTTGTTCCGTCCACCACTGGAACTACACTCAGCAGCTCGCTTGCCAGCACCAAAAACAACACTTCTAGAAGATAAACCCAAGTTCATCTCAATGTCCTTTGCTCGGCCAACCAGCACATCAAAGTCATTGTACTCAGCAGCCAGCATATACGTCTTCACATCCGTCACCAAATCATAACGGAACCTTTCACACCTCTCCCGCTCATCCGGGACAAGCTCAGGTGCATACTGACTGAGTCGAACAAACTGAACCTCATACTCAGCCACAGACATGCTCCCTTGGGTAAGAGACATGAATTCTCTCTTCTTTTCGTCTAGGTACCTCACACCCAGGTACCTTCTCTTGAACGCGTTCTGGAAGAACGTCCAAGTCACATCAGCATCTGCCATCCCAGAGATAGTGGTTGTCCACCAAGTGTAAGCATCGTCCTGCAGCAAGGATACTACACTGTAACGCCCCGGTTTTGGGGTTAGAAGTTTTGGGTTTGGACCGGTTCGGTCAAAGTGCTGTTCGATTATAAAAAGGTGAAATTAGGAAAGCCTAGTTCGGGATGCATTAAAAATATGGAAAAATGTTCTAAAATCCTCTTTTATTATATATAAGGGTATGGTGGAATCAATTTTGCAAAGTGAGGTTTGGAAGGGTGACATTTTGGGCTAGTAACCAAAATGTAATTTTTGAAAACTGTGAGACTGTTTTAAAAAGGATTGAAACTTTGAATCTTTAAGGAGGTATTTACCCAATGGGAGTTTCTCCAGATTTTTCTAAGATGTTATGTGATTAATTAAAGGTTTTTAAATAAAACAAAAGTGGAGGGAAGATATTTTGACATTTCCAACTAACTTTTCCAAAAATCTCATTTCCATTTTCTCTCATCTTTTCTCTCAAACCAAACACACTTTCTCCAGAGCATTTCTTTCTGATTTTGATGTCCAAACATGAGATTTTAATTCTCTTTTGATCTCTAATCATTTCTTCAACAAAACCTCACCATTTGCTAATTGGATTTTCAAGATTTTGGTTCCAAAAAGGGAGAAAACTCAAGTTTGGAGGTAAGAACGTCCTTCTCCTCTTAACTCTCAGTACTTTACTGAAATTCCTAAGTTCTCAATCCTTAATTTGTGTTTTATAAAAGGTTTTATAGATGTGATCTTGATTTTGGCTTTTAAATGCAAGATTTGGTTGATTTTGATGAAAATTTTGTATGATCTGTTAAAGCAGTGATTTTAGGTGTATTTTTGATGTTAAATGAATGTTAATTTGATGAGAAATTGAATTTTAATTAATGCAATCCCGGATAGGTTGAATTTCCTAAGTTTAGCTTGTGTTCTTGGTTGTTTTTGGAGTGATCTTGTGGATCTGTTATAGCTGGAGGTATAAGGATGATGTTAGGTCCTTTTTGGATGTTAAATGATGATTATGGATGTTTAGATTTGATGAATCATGGCTGGGTAATGTTGTGGAGTTGTATGGATGCATTTTCGGTTGTGTTTGGTAGCCGAAAATGGTGTGTGGATGAGAGCAGCGAGTTTAGGTGCTTTCATTGAAGCTATTAATGCATGATGATGCATTAATCCTCTGCTTTGATGTGTTTAAAACAGGGGAGTCATCTTTGGATCCAAGTGGTGGTGATCCGAAAGCTTGATTGGTGTTTCGGCAAGAGGCGAAACGGAATCGGTGAGTGGATTTTGGTTTTCGGCTTGAAACCAATGTTTTGAAGGATTGGGAGCTTAGTTTAAGTCTAAGCAACTTAGCTAAGCTCAAGAGTAAGTTTTCAGAAAAACTCTCTTGGTGATGGCCATGGATTGGTTGTATGCAATGTGGTTTGTTTGCATGATTTTAATTCTGTTTTGAAAGCATATCTAGCATGTTTAATTGCTGAGAGTATAAGCCATGTGATGAAGGAAACTCAAGGTAAGAGTTCCTTGTTTTTGAACAATGTTTTAATGTGGTTTGATGCTTAAAAATGCATGATGTTTATGGCTTGATTAAACGCTTTAAAATAGTAAAGTGTTGATGTTAATGATGCATATTGGCAAGTGATGGTTAAGGTCACAAAGGTGGTTAAAAGTCCTTGTGTGAGCCTTGTATATTTAAGAACATCAAGGTGTTTAAAAGTCCTTGGATGGTTCTTGGTTAAGATCACAAAGGTGGTTAAAAGTCCTTGTGTGAATCTTGTGAATTTTAAGAACAACATGGTGTTTAAAAGTCCATGGTTGGTTCTTGGTTAAGGCTCAAGGTGGTTAAAATTCCTTGTGTAAGCCTTGTTTATTTAAGAACATCAAGGTGGTTAAAAGTCCTTGGATGATTCTTGTTAAGGACACAAAGGTGTTTAAAAGTCCTTGTGTTGTCCTTGCCATGGTGTTTAAAAGTCCATGGGGTTAAGGACACAATGGTGTTTAAAAGTCCATGTGTGGTCCTTGGAAAGTATAAGATCACAATGGTGTTTAAAAGTCCATGTGTGGATATTATGTGAAATGTATCACTTGTTGCCAATATGACATGAATTGAAATGGAAGCATGTTTTGCTTGTTTTAAATGCTTTAATACATGACTAAAGGTTGTTTTGAATCATGGTTTACAAATGATTTGTAAATGCATTATTGTGTGGTTTTAACGAGCAATCCTCACTAAGCTTTTGCTTACGCTCTCTCTTTTCTTGAACCAATAATGCAGAGCATTAAAGTGCATTGAGGGCAGCAAGGTGGACAAGAATCCAAGTGGTGAACAAAGCTCATGTATGGTGATGGTTTCTTAAACACTATTAGCTCTTGGCATTTGGCAATGGGGAACCTTTGTTGTTGTCTTGGGAGATGTTTTGGACTCCCTAAGTTGGTTAAATGTTGTTGTTAATGTTGGTACTTGTAATTGGCCTTTATGTGATGGTTTTGATAAATTGATGCTTGAATGGCTTGCTAAGTAGGAAGCATGACTTTATATTTGGGGATTTTCATAATTGATGCCATGTTGATGTTTGGTTGATGCAATTATGTCCATTGTATGTTGAATGACTTGTTGGTAAAGTTTTGTTGCATTTGGAGCATGTTTGGTAGGTTAATTCTGTGTTTAAACAGCAACATTTCTGCAATCTGGGCAGGCCGTATCGGAACGGGAGCTACCGTTTCGGAACGGGGGTCCTGTAATGGCCCAGGCGTTCGAAACGGAAGGTACCGTTCTGAAACGAAAATGTCTCTGCCAGCCCTCGTTTCGGAACACGTTGCGGAACGGTCCCGCGTTTCGAAATAGGTTCTCCCTGTTTCGGAACACCTGACCGTTGGGGGCTGACATTGGCAGTTATATGTTTTGAAATGTATGCGTTTTGGTCCCGAAACTTGTTTATGCAATTGCATGAGTTTGAGATGTCCTTTTGAACTGAAATTTGGCAGAGAAGCATGAAAGATGATTAATCTTAAGTTGGTAACTTAAAATTTTGTTGAATCCCTAAAGTTTCCAGAATTTACATTTTGGTCCCTAAAGTTGTGATTTGTGCAATTGAGTCCCTGAATGTTCTCTGATGGTTATGCTCTTTGAGTATGCTGTTTGTATGATCATATCTAGGGATAATGTGCATCTAGACAAGAGTAAAAAGAAGAAAAAAAAGGGTGGTTATCAAGGTTGACTTTGGGGTTGACTTTGGTTTTCCCCGTGTGATCTTCTTAATTCGGGTCGATCGTCTAGGCCGGGTTAAGGGGGTTACATTTGGTGGTATCAGAGCTAAGTTCTCGAGTAATTGGGAATGATTGTGTGGTTAATTTGAACATGTATGCTTTGTATGCTTGTTGAGTGAAAGCATGTTGAATGAATTGTAAATGTGTTGCAATTGAGATGTATGTTGTGGTGAAGCATGTTGTGGGTACCCATTGCCAAATCAAAGCTAATGAAATGTTGTTGTTTTTAAGTGAAAATGAGCTTGAGTACTTGGATTGCTTACCTTGCTGGGCCTGACTTTGTTTATTTGCATTGTGATTGCATTGTTAGAGTATGGCACCTCGTAGAGAGTTAAGGAGTAATGTGCGAGCTACGGCTCAGAATGAGAATGAGAATGAGGAGAATGTAGAAAGTGCGGTGTTACCTCCTCCGCCTGGTGGTGGTGGTGCTAGGGGTGAAGGAGCTGAAGCTGCAGCTGGTGCTGGGGTCGCTGGACCTGAGGCTGGTCAGGGGCAAGCTGTTCCTGACATGACGATGTTGATTCAAGCTATTGCTGGAGCTTTTCAAGCGGCTGTAGCTGGAGCTCAAGGAGCTGGGCATCAGGGAGATGCTGGAGTTAGACTACCCTTGGAACGTTTGTGCAGTCTAGGAGGGACTGAGTTCAGAGGTTTGTCAGCTGAAGGTTCGGAGTCTTGGTTAGAGGGTACCAAGAGAATCTTGGGTCAGCGGAAGCTGATGTAACTTGGACATTCTTTCAGAATGCGTTCAAGAGAAGGTATCTAGGTGTGAGGTATCTAGATGAAAAGAAGAGGGAGTTCATGTCTCTTACCCAGGGGAGAATGTCTGTGGCCGAGTATGAAGTGCAGTTTGTTCGTCTCAGTCAGTACGCACCTGAGCTTGTTCCGGATGAGCGAGAAAGGTGTGAGAGGTTCCGTTATGGGTTAGTGACGGATGTTAAGATGTATGTGATGGCTACTGAGTATGATGATTTTGATGTGCTGGTGGGTCGAGCAAAGGATATTGAGATGAACTTGGGTTTATTTGTTAGAAGTGCTGGGTCTAGTGCTGGAAAGCGAGCTGCTGAGTATAGTTCCGGTGGTGGACGGAACAAGAGGGGACGTGATCAGAAGTATCAGTCCTTAGCTAAGCGGGGTGGTGGTGTGCTTGCTCGGGGAGGCAATGCTAGAGTTGATCCAAGTGCGTGTTGGTCATGTGGTTCGCGTGGCCATATGAAGCGTGATTGTCCTCGAGCTGTGAGGGAGGTGCAAGCTCCTGTTGCGGCAGCTGGTAACGGGTGCTGGAATTGTGGATCTACGGATCACATGAGGCGAGAGTGTCCTATGTTGGCTGGTGGCCAAGTGTGTGCTCCTGTTGTTGCTGCACCACAGAGAGGTCGTGGGCGCGGCCGTGGTAATTTCCAGCGGAGAGAGGAAGGTGGTAGGGGTGTGGCCCATGTTGTGGCTATTCAGCCTGAGGGTGGTGGCCAAGCCAGGGTGTATGCTCAGCGTGAGGGAAGGAATGACGCGGATGTGATCGCAGGTACCTTTACTTTGCAATCCTTGTCATTACTTTCCTTGATTGATTCTGGATCTACGCACTCATACATATTGCGTGAGCATGCTGAATTGCTTGGTTTGCCTGTTGAGTCTTTGGATGTTGGTGTGCGTGTCACAAGTTCTTTTGGTGAGACTGTTGTGACTCGAAAGCTTTATAGAAGATGTCCTTTGGTTGTTCAAGATCATGTTTTTCATGTTAACCTTATGGAGTTGCCTTTCTATGGTTTTGATGTAATCCTTGGTATGGATTGGCTTGCTGAGCATCGTGCTGTAGTGGATTTTGAAAATAAGCAAGTTTCGTTGAAGCTTGCGGATGATTATGAAGTTGTTGTGGTTGGTGAGAATGTGAAGTTTCTTGCCAATGTGGTGTCTACGTTGGAGGCGAGCAGGATACTGAGGCAAGGTTGTGAAGCTTACCTAGCTTTTGTGATGAGTCCTAGCTCTAAGGAGTTGCGTGTGCAAGATATCAGGATTGTGAAGGAGTTTCCTGGTGTGTTTCCTGAGGAGTTGCTTGGATTACCTCCTAATAGTGAGGTGGAGTTTGGGATTGAGCTGTATGAGAATACAACTCCTGTGTCCATTACCCCTTATAGAATGGCACCCAAAGAGTTGAAGGAGCTGAAGACGCAATTGCAAGAGTTGCTTGATCGTGGGTTCATTCGGCCGAGTGTGTCACCTTGGGGTGCACCGGTCTTGTTTGTGAAGAAGAAGGATGGCACTATGAGAATGTGCATTGATTATCGTCAGCTGAACAAGTTGACTATCAAGAATCGGTATCCTTTGCCGAGAATTGATGATCTCTTTGAATAATTTCGGGGAGCAGCTATGTTCTCTAAGATTGACTTGAGGTTAGGGTATTACCAGTTGAAGGTGAAAGATGTGGATGTGCCTAAGACAGCTTTCAGGACAAGGTATGGGCATTATGAGTTCCTTGTGATGTCGTTTGGTTTGACAAATGCTCCTGCAGCTTTCATGGACATGATGAATCGTGTGTTTCATGAATACTTGGACAAGTTTGTTGTGGTGTTCATTGATGATATCCTCGTGTACTCGCGTACTGAGGAGGAGCATGAAGAGCATTTGAGGATTGTGTTGCAAGCTTTGATGGAGAATCAGCTTTATGCTAAGCTGAGCAAGTGTGAATTCTGGTTAAGTGAGGTGGTGTTTCTTGAACATGTGGTTTCTGCTGAGGGGATTCGTGTTGATCCTCAGAAGATTGAGGCGGTGATGAATTGGAAGGTTCCTAAGTCTGTTCATGAGGTTCATAGTTTCCTTGGTTTGGCGGGATACTATCGGAGGTTTGTGGATGGGTTTTCTAAGATTGTTGCACCTTTGACGAAGTTGTTGCAGAAGGATGTTAAGTATGAGTGGACAGAAGCGAGACAGCAGGCTTTTGAGAAGCTTAAGGCAGCTTTGACGCAAGCTCCTATCTTGGTTCAACCTGAATCAGGGAAAGAGTTTGTGGTGTATAGTGATGCGTCCTATGTTGGTTTGGGATGTGTGTTGATGCAAGAGGGTAAGGTGGTTGCTTATGCATCGCGGCAGTTGAAGGTGCATGAGCGCAATTATCCTACGCATGATATTGAGCTGGCTACGGTGGTTTTTGCTTTGAAGATCTGGAGACATTACATGTATGGTGAGAAGTGTACTGTGTACACGGATCACAAGAGTTTGAAGTATCTGATGTCTCAGAGGGAGTTGAATCTTAGGCAGCGGCGTTGGGTGGAGTTGCTCAAGGATTATGATTTGACGATTGAGTATCACCCTGGAAAAGCTAATGTTGTAGCGGATGCCTTGAGTAGGAAGGTAGCTGTTGAGCTGAGGGCTATGTTTGCCAGTTTGAGTATTTTGCGTGATGGTGGTCTTGTGGCTGAGTTGCAAGTGAAACCATCTTTGGTTCAGTTGTTTAAGGAAAAGCAGTTGCTGGATGATTCCTTGGTGTCTCATGTTCAGGATATCGCGGAGGGTAGGCCTTCAGATTTCTGTTTTAATGATGATGGTGTGTTGTGTTTTGGGAGTCGGATAGTAGTTCCCAATGATGCTGAATTGAGGCGTGCTATTCTGACTGAAGGTCATAGTAGTCCTTTTGCTATGCACCCTGGTAGTACCAAGATGTATCGTGATCTTCGTGATGAGTACTATTGGGTGGGTTTAAAGAAGGATGTTGCAGAGTTTGTGAGCAAGTGTATGGTGTGTCAGCGAGTTAAGGCTGAGCATCAGGTTCCTTCAGGATTGTTGCAACCGTTGAGAATTCCTGAATGGAAGTGGGAAAGGATTACCATGGATTTTGTATCTGGTTTGCCTTTGTCACCATCGAAGAAGAATTCGGTGTGGGTGATTGTGGATCGCCTGACGAAGTGTGCGCATTTCTTGCCTGTGCATACTACGTTCTCTTTGGATAAGCTTGCGGAGCTGTACATTGCTGAGATTGTGCGGTTGCATGGTGTGCCAAAGTCGATTGTGTCGGATAGGGATCCGAGGTTTACATCGCGTTTCTGGCAGTGTTTGCATCGAGCTTTGGGTACAAGGTTGAATTTCAGTACATCTTATCATCCTCAGGCGCATGTGATGCCTGTGGAAGAAGTGGAATTGAATCCGGATTTGACCTATGATGAGGAACCGGTGAAGGTTCTGGATTCGGATAGTAAAGTTCTTCGAGGCAAGACCATTGAGTTGGTAAAGGTGTTGTGGAAGCATCATGGTGTTGAAGAAGCCACGTGGGAACGGAAAGATGACATGCTGAAGCAGTTTCCATACCTCTTTCCTTCAGGTAAATTTCGAGGACGAAATTTCTTAAGGGTGGGAGAGTTGTAACGCCCCGGTTTTGGGCTTAGAAGTTTTGGGTTTGGACCGGTTCGGTCAAAGTGCTGTTCGATTATAAAAAGGTGAAATTAGGAAAGCCTAGTTCGGGATGCATTAAAAATATGGAAAAATGTTCTAAAATCCTCTTTTATTATATATAAGGGTATGGTGGAATCAATTTTGCAAAGTGAGGTTTGGAAGGGTGACATTTTGGGCTAGTAACCAAAATGCAATTTTTGAAAACTGTGAGACTGTTTTAAAAAGGATTGAAACTTTGAATCTTTAAGGAGCTATTTACCCAATGGGAGTTTCTCCAGATTTTTCTAAGATATTATGTGATTAATTAAAGGTTTTTAAATAAAACAAAAGTGGAGGGAAGATATTTTGACATTTCCAACTAACTTTTCCTAAAATCTCATTTCAATTTTCTCTCATCTTTTCTCTCAAACCAAACACACTTTCTCCAGAGCATTTCTTTCTGATTTTGATGTCCAAACATGAGATTTTAATTCTCTTTTGATCTCTAATCATTTCTTCAACAAAACCTCACCATTTGCTAATTGGATTTTCAAGATTTTGGTTCCAAAAAGGGAGAAAACTCAAGTTTGGAGGTAAGAACGTCCTTCTCCTCTAAACTCTCAGTTCTTTACTGAAATTCCTAAGTTCTCAATCCTTAATTTGTGTTTTATAAAAGGTTTTATAGATGTGATCTTGATTTTGGCTTTTAAATGCAAGATTTGGTTGATTTTGATGAAAATTTTGTATGATCTGTTAAAGCAGTGATTTGAGGTGTATTTTTGATGTTAAATGAATGTTATTTTGATGAGAAATTGAATTTTAATTAATGCAATCCCGGATAGGTTGAATTTCCTAAGTTTAGCTTGTGTTCTTGGTTGTTTTTGGAGTGATCTTGTGGATCTGTTATAGCTGGAGGTATAAGGATGATGTTAGGTCCTTTTTGGATGTTAAATGATGATTATGGATATTTAGATTTGATGAATCTTTGCTGGGTAATGTTAGGTGTATAAGTGTTGATGTTAATGATGCATATTGGCAAGTGATGGTTAAGGTCACAAAGGTGGTTAAAAGTCCTTGTGTGAGCCTTGTATATTTAAGAACATCAAGGTGTTTAAAAGTCCTTGGATGGTTCTTGGTTAAGATCACAAAGGTGGTTAAAAGTCCTTGTATGAATCTTGTGAATTTTAAGAACAACATGGTGTTTAAAAGTCCATGGTTGGTTCTTGGTTAAGGCTCAAGGTGGTTAAAATTCCTTGTGTAAGCCTTGTTTATTTAAGAACATCAAGGTGGTTAAAAGTCCTTGGATGATTCTTCTTAAGGACACAAAGGTGTTTAAAAGTCCTTGTGTGGTCCTTGCCATGGTGTTTAAAAGTCCATGGGATTAAGGACACAATGGTGTTTAAAAGTCCATGTGTGGTCCTTGGAAAGTATAAGATCACAATGGTGTTTAAAAGTCCATGTGTGGATCTTATGTGAAATGTATCACTTGTTGCCAATATGACATGAATTGAAATGGAAGCATGTTTTGCTTGTTTTAAATGCTTTAATGCATGACTAAAGGTTGTTTTGAATCATGGTTTATAAATGATTTGTAAATGCATTATTGTGTGGTTTTAACGAGCAATCCTCACTAAGCTTTTGCTTACGCTCTCTCTTTTCTTGAATCAATAATGCAGAGCATTAAAGTGCATTGAGGGCAGCAAGGTGGACAAGAATCCAAGTGGTGAACAAAGCTCATGTATGGTGATGGTTTCTTAAACACTATTAGCTCTTGGCATTTGGCAATGGGGAACCTTTGTTGTTGTCTTGGGAGATGTTTTGGACTCCCTAAGTTGGTTAAATGTTGTTGTTAATGTTGGTACTTGTAATTGGCCTTTATGTGATGGTTTTGATAAATTGATGCTTGAATGGCTTGCTAAGTAGGAAGCACGCCTTTAGATTTGGGGATTTTCATAATTGATGCCATGTTGATGTTTGGTTGATGCAATTATGTCCATTGTATGTTGAATGACTTGTTGGTAAAGTTTGGTTGCATTTGGAGCATGTTTGGTAGGTTAATTGTGTGTTTAAACAGCAACATTTCTGCAATCTGGGCAGGCCGTATCGGAACGGGAGCTACCGTTTCGGAACGGGGGTCCTGTAATGGCCCAGGCGTTCGAAACGGAAGGTACCGTTCCGAAACAAAAATGTCTCTGCCAGCGCTCGTTTCGAAACACGTTGCGGAACGGTCCCGCGTTTCGAAACAGGTTCTCCCTGTTTCGGAACACCTGACCGTTGGGGGCTGACATTGGCAGTTATATGTTTTGAAATGTATGCGTTTTGGTCCCGAAACATGTTTATTGAATTGCATGAGTTTGAGATGTTCTTTTGAGCTGAAATTTGGCAGAGAAGCACGAAAGATGATTATTTTTAAGTTGGTAACTTAAAATTTGGTTAAATCCCTAAAGTTTCCAGAATTTACATTTTAGTCCCTAAAGTTGTGATTTGTGCAATTGAGTCCCTGAATGTTCTCTGATGGTTATGATCTTTGAGTATGTTGTTTGTATGATCATATCTAGGGATAATGTGCATCTAGACAAGAGTAAAAAGAGAAAAAAAGTCGTTAATCAAGGTTGACTTTCGGGTTGACTTTGGTTTTCCCCGTGTGATCTTCTTAATTCGGGTCGACCGTCTAGGCCGGGTTAAGGGGGTTACATACACAACCCAGCTTCTGCACATCAGTGCAACTCATTTGACCCAAGATTCTCTTGGTACTTTCTAACCAAGCCTCAGAACCTTCAGCAGACAAACCCCTGAACTCAGTACCTCCCAGACTGCGCAAACGCTCCAAGGGTAGTCTAACTCCAGCATCTCCCTGATGCCCAGCTCCTTGAGCTCCAACTACTGCCGCTTGAAAAGCTCCAGCAATAGCTTGTATCAACACTGTCATGTCAGGAATAGCTTGTCCCTGGCCAGCTTTAGGTCCAGCGACCCTAGCACTAGCTGCAGCTCCAGCTCCTTCACCCCCAGCACCACGACCACCAGGTGGAGGAGGTAAATCCACCGCACTTTCAACATTCTCCTCATTCTCATTCTCATTTTGAGCCGTAGCTCGCACATTACTCCTCAATTCTCTACGAGGTGGCATTCTCTAATAATGCAATCACAATGCAAATAAACAAAATCAGGCTCAGCAAGGTAAGCAATCCAAGTACTCAAGCTCATTTTCCAATTAAAACAATATCATTACATTAGCTTTGATTTGGCAATGGGTACCCACAACATGCTTCACCATAGCATACACCACAATTGTAACATGCTTACAATTCACACATCATGCTTTCAGTCAACAAGCATACAAAGCACACATACATTAATCACACACATAATCATTCTCGTTTACTCGAGAACTCAGCTCTGATACCACCAAATGTAACCCCCTTAACCCGGCCCAGACGGTTGAACCGAATTAAGAAGTTTACAGGGGAAAACCAAAGTCAACCCGAAAGTCAACCTTGATTAACGACCTTTTTTTTCTTTTAATCTTCTCTAGATGCACATTAACCCTAGATATGTTTACAAGATCAACATACTCAAAGATCATAACCATTAGAGAACAGTCAGGGACTCAATTGCACAAATTAAGACTTTAGGGACCAAAATGTAAATTCTGAAAATTATGAGGACTTAGCCCAATTAAAAATTACCAATATAAAATTAGTCATGTTTCATGCTTCTCTGCCAAATTTCAGCTCAAACGGACATCTAAAACTCATACAATTGCTTCAACAAGGTTCAGGACTAAAACGCAAACATTTCAAAACATATAACCATCAAATTCAGAGCCCAACGGTCGAATGTTCCGAAACAGGGAGGACCTGTTCCGAAACGCGGGACCGTTCCGAAACGGGTTCCGAAACAAGGCTTGGCAATAGCATTTCCGTTCCGGAACGGTTCCTCCCGTTTCGAAACGCCTAGGCCATTTCAGGCCCCTGTTCCGAAACG
Organism: Hibiscus tridactylites; assembly: GCA_958450335.1. Lineage (NCBI taxonomy): Eukaryota > Viridiplantae > Streptophyta > Magnoliopsida > Malvales > Malvaceae > Hibiscus > Hibiscus tridactylites. The sequence continues at coordinate 57,286,102 of OY288279.1, read as the reverse complement.
GTAGCACCCGTTCCGATACGGCCTGCTTAGATTTGCGGAATTTTGTTGTTTAAACACACGATTGACCCATCAAACATGCTCCAAATGCAACCAAATTATACCAGCAAGTCATTTCATGCATAAGGATCATAATTGCATCAACCATACTCAAACATGGCATCAATTAAACAAATCCCCAATTCTATAGGCATGCATCCTACTTAGAAAACCATTCAAGCAACAATATACCAAAACCACCTCACAAAGGCCAATTACATGATCCAACAACATAAAACCAACTTAAGGAGTCCAAAACATCTCCCAAAACAACAACATAGGTCCCCCATTGCCAAATGCCCAAAAGCTAATAGTGTTAGAAAACATTCACCATACATGAGCTTAAACCTTCACTTGGATGCTTGGCTTCCTTGCTGCCCCAAATGCACTTCAATGCTCTGCATTATTGGTTTAAGAAAAGAGAGAGCGTAAGCAAATAGCTTAGTGAGGAATGCTCATTTAAAACAACACAATAATGCATTTATAAAACACATTTATAAACCTTTGTTCAAATCATCATTTGTACATGCACATAAGCATTTAAAACAAGCAATTCATGCTTCAAGTTTATAATTTTTCATATTGGCCACAAGTGATACATTCAACATAAGATCCACACATGGACTTTTAAACACCATTGTGATCTTACTATTCACAAGGACCACACATGGACTTTTAACCACCATTGTGTCCTTAGCACAAGAATCATCCATGGACTTTTAAACACCATGATGTTCTTACAATTCACAAGGACCACACAAGGACTTTTAACCACCTTTGTGTACTTAACAAGAATCACCCATGGACTTTTAACCACCTTTGTGACCTTAACCAAAAACCAACCATGGAATTTTAACCACCATGTTGTTCTTAAAATACACAAGATTCACACAAGGACTTTTAACCACCTTTGTGATCTTAACCAAGAACCAACCATGGACTTTTAACCACCATGTTGTTCTTAAAACAAGAACCACCTATGGACTTTTAACCACCATAGTGTTCTTAACCTTTCTCAAAACATCACTTGCCAATATGCATCATTAACAACAATATTCCACTGTTTTAAAGCATTTAACAAGCCATAAACATCATGCATCATTAAGCATCAAAACCACATTAAACAATGTTCAAAAACAAGGATCTCTTACCTTGAGCATCCTTCAACACATGACTTATAAAATCAGTAATATCATGCTAGAACATGCTTTCAAAACAAAATTTAAAACATGCAAACAAATCACATTGCACTCAACCAACCATGGTTCATCATCAAGAGAGTTTTACCGAAAACTTACTCTTGAGCTTAGCTAAGTTGCTTAGACTTAAACTAAGCTCCCAAACCTTCAAAACACTGGTTTCAAAGCTGAAAACCAAAATCCACTCACCGATTCCGTTTCGCTACTTGCGGAAACACCAATCAAGCTTCCGGATCACCACCACAAGGATCCAAAGATGACTCCCCTGTTTTAAACACACCAAAGCAGAGGATTAATGCATCATCATGCATTAATATCTTCAATGAAAGCACCTAAACTCGCTGCTCTCATCCATACTCCATTTTCGGCTACCAAACACAACCAAAAACACATCCAAACAACTCCACAACACTACCCAGCCAAGATCCATCACTTCTAAACATTCTTAAACCTCAATCAACATCCAAAAAGAATCTAACCACGTCCTTATACCTCCAGCTATAACAAATCATCAAGATCACTCCAAAAACAACCAAAAACTCAAGCAAAACTTAGGAAAATCAACCTATTCGGGATTGCATTGATTAAACCACAATTTCTCATCAATTAAACATTCTTTTAACATCAAAAAGACACCTCAAATCAGTGCCCAATCAGATCATACGAATTCTATCAAAAATCAACCAAATCTTGCATTTTTAAAGCCAAGATCAAGAGTACAATTGTAAAACCTTTAATAAAATATAAATCAAGGATTGAGAACTTGGGAATTTCAGTAAAGAACTGAGAATTTAGAGGAGAAGGACGTTCATACCTCTAAACTTGAGTTTCTCCCTTTTTGGAACCAAATTCTTGAAAATCCAAATAGCAAATGCTAAGGTTTTGTTGAAGAGATGATTAGAGATCAAAAGAGAATTGAAATCTCATATTTGGATGCCAAAGTCAGAGGGAAAATATGCTGGAGAATGTGTTTGGTTTGAGAGAAAAGATGAGAGAAAAGGAAAATGGAAATTGGGAAAAGTTAGTTGAAAATGCCAAAAAATATATTTCCCTCCCTTTTACTTTTAATTAAAATCATTAATTAAACCTTTAATATTTAAGAAAAATCTGGAGAAACTCCTATTGGGTAAATAGCTCCTTAAAGATTCAAAGTTTCAATCCTTTTTAAAACAGTCACACAGTTTTCGAAAATTACATTTTGGTCACTAACCCAAAATGTCACCCTTCCAAACCTTATTTTGTAAAATTGATTTCACCATTCTCTTATATATAATAAAAGAGGATTTTAAGACATTTTTCCATATTTTTAACGCAACCCGAACTAGGCTTTCCTAAATTCACTCTTTTATATTTGAACCGCCACCCGACCGGCCCGGTCCAAACCCAAAACTTCTAAGCCCAAAATTGGGGCGTTACAGCGTGTTCTTGAAAGTATTGCCTTGGAGGAAGGTGATGAGGTTGTAGAGCGTGTTGGTCCTGTTGCATATCGGTCGAGGTTGCCTCCCGAGTTGGAGAAAATTCATGATTTGTTTCATATTTCGATGTTGCGAAGGTATAGATCGGGTCCATCTCATGTTTTGCTTGTTGAGGAGATTGAGTTGAATACGGATTTGTCTTATAATGAGGAACCAGTTGGGATTCTTGATTCTAGTAGCAAAGTTCTTCATGGTAAGACGATTGAACTTGTGAAGGTGTTGTGGCGACATCGATGAGTTGAGGAGGTCACGTGGGAAAGCAAAGTAGACATGTTAAAGTAGTTGCCGCACCTTTTTCCTTCGGGTAAAATTTCGAGGATAAAATTTCCTAAGTGGGGAAGAGTTGTAATGCCTTAGTTTTGGGCATAGAGATTTTAAAGGCGGTTTAGGGTCTGATGAATCTAGATTAGAGATCTAGGTTAGTTCGGCGTTGGTTCAGGGAAAATGCGGATCGAGATAAGATAAAATTTTAGGAAAAATTGCTAATATCATCGGAAATCATGTTAAGAAGTTTGGTAAAATTAATTTTGGAAATTTTGTTTTGGAAAGTTAAGATTTCGATTTGGTGACTATTTTGAAAAAAGTGCAAAATTGGTTTTGAAGAACTAAATTAAAATGGGGCCAAGATTTAGAATCTTTAGGGAGCTTATATCTATTTTGTGAACCTTTTCCCTCAAATTGACCATTTTAATTGTGTTAATTAAAAAGGAATTTAAATGGGATTTTAAAGTAAAAAAGAAATTTTTAATAGCTAAAAGAGATTTCATGTAACTAACTCTTCTCTCATTTTACCAATCAGCCAAACACTCTTCTTTTTCTCTATAATTTCAGAGGATTTCATTTTCTCAAATCTTTTGGTTAGCCAATGATTTCTTTGAGTTTCCTTTCGATTTTTCCTTAAGCTATCTTGAAAGACTTCTTCCAAATCTTGTCATTTGAGGGGAAAAGGCAAGGTTAGAGGTAAGATTTTGTTCAACTCCTCTAATGAAGGTTCTTTAATGAAATTCCCAAGTCTTTGGCTTCCTAAATATGTTTATTAACTAAGTTTCATGTTTTGATTAATGGAAAATTGATTAATCTAGTTTTTCTTAGTTAAATTATACGAAATTCATTTGGGCATTGTTTTGATTGATTTCAGAATGATTTTAAACTTGATTTGGATGTTAAATGATGTGAGAATAATGGTTTTGTAATAATAATCCCGAAATAGGATGGATCTCTAATTGTTAGATTGTTAGATTTTGGGTTTTTGAGGTGTTAGTGTGAAATCTGAGTTGCTGGAGGTATAAGAATGTAATTAGGTTTGTTTTGGTTGTTGATTGATGGTTAAAATGGGATGGATGTGTTAGTCTACGGCTGGGCTGAGTTTAGAGAGCAATCGAGGGTGATTTCGGTTATTTTGGATGGGTATTTTGGTACTTTAGGGCAGAGCAGCGAGATAGTTTAAGTTGCTGGTGATTTTAAAGAATTATGATGCATTAATCCTCTGTTCTTGTGTGATATAAACAGGAGAGAATACATCGGAAGCAATCGGTCAAATTTTGGGGGCTTTATACGCCTAATGTCGCGTCGGCGAATCTTGGTTTCACGAGTCGATGAGTGAGAACGTGATTTCCAGCTTTGAAACACTTAAAAGGTGGTATTGGGAACTTAGTGTAAGCTTGAAACGCTTTACTAAGTTCGGAAGTAATTAAAAGGATTTTCTCCCTCGGATTGTGCTATTATGAATTGTTGATGCACTTGATTTTAAATGCATGTTACCTATTGTTTTAAAGCATGAATTGAAGTAAATGATTTACTATTTTTGATGTTGTATTGATGAAGGATGCACATGGTAAGTGATTCTTGTAAGTATATGCTTATACTTGTATTATGAAGCATGGTTTGATGCTTGGAAATGTCGTTTATGGTAATGCTTTGAAAATAGTGAGGTTAGTGCTAAATGTGAATTATTTTGGCAAGTGATGTTGTGAAATTGGTTTATAAATGAAATTAGATATAGTTAGCAGGTTATAGGATTGAGTGCAATATAAACAAGTCGCCTTGGATGTTGAGGGGTTTATACGGTGTACCGAATACTCTATCCAAGTACCCTAACGATTGAGGAAAGTGTATAGTGTCTCGTCTCTCGTTAATGGGGTTATACATCTATCGATGAGTGGTGTTGAGGGGTTTATACGGTGTACCGAATACTCCACTACGGGTGTCACAACGGTGGATGGTAGCTCTCGTTTGTGAACCTTGAGATGTCGGTGAGAATGTTTGAAGTGTTGGGACAACACTTGTGAATCCGTGTATCCGATGTGGTTTTGAGAAATGAGCATGTTAATGATCACTTTAAGACAATATAATTTATGATGTGTTATGATATGGTTTATGATGCATAAAAATGAAAATGCATGTTTTACTCTTTAAGCTTTGCATATGGTAACTATGCATGGGAAGGCTTAAGTTAAGTGTTAGCAATGGATTTGTTGTTGGGTTTATAACATGTGTTGCATGATGTTTCATATGCTGCTTTGTTAAGGAAAGTGCATGGTTTTAAAAAGGGCATAATGGTTTTCAAATAATGTTTAGCAAATTGAAATGAGATTTCAAATGTGGTCATGAAATGGTTTTAGTGCATTGATGGTGTTTTGGTTTTGAGCACTCCTCACAAAGCCTTGTGTGCTTACGCTCTCATGTGTCCATCAATGCAGATAATTGAAGCTTAAGAGGCATGAAGAGGCAAGGGATTCCAAGGGACTTCACTTAAGAATGTATGTTTTGAATTGAACTAGAGTAATAAGAGCAATGGGGAAATCCTTAGTGTGTTTTGGGTGATGTGTATGGACACCCTTTTGAATAGCTTATTTGCTAGGTTGCATGCCTATACTTTACCTTTGACGCAATTTGCAATGATTTGTTGTTTATTATGCCATGAATGAGTGGAGATTATTGTTTAAATATGTGGTTTGCATGTTGGAATTATGTTCAAATGGTTTAGCATGAATTTAAGTGAGAAAAACCAGCAAAAAGTGTCATTACAGGCCCTGGTTTTTCGGTACACTCGAGCCTGTACCGAAACAGTGACCTTGAAATGGCCTGAGGGTTTTGAAACAGGGATGGTCTATTCCGGTACGATTTGCTACTGGAAACCACATTTCCGAAACACCTCTAAGGTGTTTTGATACAAACTCGTGTTTCGAGCGAAGTGAACCAGTTTCGGTACACCTGTTTCGATACAGTGCTAGCCTGTACCAAAACAACTGGCTATTATATTAGTTGATGGAATATTCTGAAGTTCTTATTCTTTGTATTTTGGTCCCTGAATGTTGTGGATGCAAATAAATATGCAGGAATGATTGTTTTGAACTGAGATTGGACAGAGATGCATGTAACATGATTCATTTAAAGATGGTAATCTAAGACTAGAAGAATCCCTCGTATTTTGTCATGTTCGCAAAATGGTCCCCAAAATGTGATTGTGTGCAATCAAGTTATATTCGACGTCCGATTGAATTATGAATGTCATGTTGTGATGTTAAACACTTAGGATACTAATGGGCATCTAGAAAAGAAAAAAAGAAAAAAAATTTGGGTTGTTTATTGGAGTAAACTTCTCGGTTTACTTCAATATTCCTCGTGTGACTCATTCGGTTCGGTCTACCGCCTACGCCTGGTCGAGGGGGTTACACACCTTCGATTACTCTCCAAACCTTTACCTAGCCATAACCCAACAGTTCCATCCAATTTTAATCATCAAATAACATCTAAAAACACTCTAATTTCATCCTTATACCTCCAGCAACACCAGAACCACATTATCTTCACAAAAACCCCAAATCAAACAATCTAACAATTAGAGATCCAACTCATTTCGGTATTACTATAATAAAAACTTTTTAACATCATTTAACATCCAAATCATGATTAAAATCAATCTCAAATCAATCAAAACAGTATCATAACGAAAATCTTGAGAAATCATCTTCCAAAGCTTGATTTAGACATTTTCATCAATTAAATTATAAAACCTTGTTATTAAACATAACTAGAGAGCCATGAACTTGATAATTTAAATAAAGAACCTTTATTAGAGGAGAGAAAATAAAGATCACCTCTAACACAAGCTTTTCCCCTTGATTTGCAATGATTTGGAAGAAATCCTTCAAGAAATCTTTAGCTAGTTGATGTAGAAATCCATGAGCACCATTTAGAAATCAAAAGTGGTTGAAAAGAGATAAATCTCTGGAGAATTTAGTGATGAAAATGTAGTTTGGCTGCTGGGAAAGTTGAGAGAAAAGTTAGGGAGAAAAATGGTTACGTAAGAAAATGTTTTGCCTTTTAAAATCCTTTTAATTAATCCCTTTTATGAAAACCATCAATTAAATAATTTTAAAACACAAAATCAAGGGAAAAGGCTGATAAAACCTTGGTATAATAGCTCCCTAAGGATTCTAAGTTTTGGCCCTCTTCGATTTAGTCAATAAAACATATTATGCAATTTTTACAAAATTAGTCGTCGTTTTCAAAATTCCAATTAAATCAGTCCAATTTCATCAAATTGAACTCTCCAAAACCTTTAAAACAATATTTTAAGATTATAAAATATTTTCCCATATTTTATCTCCCTCAAAAACCATTTATTTCAAATAAATCTCGAAACTAGCATAACTCGCCCGAACCGGTTCACCCAAACCTCTTAGCCAAACCCGACTAACTTCTAAGCCCAAAATCGGGGCGTTACAGGGAGAATCTCAAAAATAATTTTTCAAGTTGGTTTTATTATATCAAAAGGGGAGATTGTTAGGATATTTGTTTTGATATAATAATTGAAAATTAGTTTTGGACTAAATTGAAAAGACTTCAAAAATGATTTTAAGTCCAAACAACTTGAAAAAAGGTTGAGATGTTTGCATAAGGTTTTGGAAGTGTTTAAAATGTTTAAAAGTAGCCTAACTCATTTCTTCAACACGACTATACTGATACGGTATATATTGTATCGATACCTTTTAGGGTTTCAGCTACAGTATTTTTCTAGTAGCCAAAACTCGTACCGATACAGGTTGAGTCATACCGATACGGAGATGGTCATATCGATAGGCCTTGATGTGTACCGATACCCTATGTTTTGAATTCTCTAACGGCTATTTTCCCTAACAGGTCGTACCAATACTATATGTAGCGTACCGATAAATAAAGGCAGTTCAGAACTGAACAGCTAGTTTCCAAGAATGGTGTACCGATACGAGTAACTCACGTACTGATACCCTACTGCCCGAAACTGCATTTATTGCGAGAAATAAAGATACAAACAGCTCCAATTCATCCCCAACGACTAGAATCACTTTTGGGAAGATAAAAGGACTCTTCAAGCACTTAAAACAACTAATGATCCTCAATTCAACAATCTATTGATTAAGAAATGCCGTAGTGATCAATTTTCATACTTTTGTATAGACAAACACTTGTGAGCTTAATTGTCAATGCATGCTCAAGTGTATTAGGATTGGGTGAGAGTTTTAGAGTGCAAACACATACTTTTGTAGAGGGATTTCGGTATGCTTTGAATTTTCTCTTGTGAAGAGTGTTCTCAAAAGCTTTGGGTAGAAGCTTTGGATGCTAGACTTGGGTAATAAGTCTAGGTTGTAAAGGTTGCCTCCTAAGCCTTGAAAATGGGAAGAATTCTTAGTAAATTGGTTGAAATCCTTAGTGAGGAAGCTAAGGTAGTGGATGTAGGCTTTGGTTAGAAAGCCGAACCACTCTAAATTCATGTCTTATTTTTCTATCTTTTTTCTTCCACCACCATCACCCAAAATTAATCTTCTCTACCACATGGCAAGCATTTCAGTTGACAATATTGGGCTCCACACCAACACCCAAGCCCACATGCTCGAGTAAAACGACTCGAGGATCCCAAAACCCAGGTTGTTACACATAGGTTATGGCATAATAGTCTTTGAGTTAGTTATTGTTTTCTGTTAGACCAAGGCTTTCTACATTGGTGCAATTCACATATTTCTAAAAAGCTTTCATAGTTATTGATTTATCTGGTAACACCCTCACTTTTAATGTGCCAGGATTCGGTTGATGATGTTCTTGTGTCCAATAAAACTTTAAATTTGAAGTGTGGGAAATAATTTTTAAAATTTATAAATTCGATCACGATATAGAAAAGTCCAAAAAAAAGCTATTGTCAATTGAGTAACTAATAAGAAAATAGGTGCACTATTAAGAGTGCTAGGCTTGACTCCTTAAATGGTCATTTCTCAAAAAATTCAAGTTAGTAGAGATTAGCGATGTAAAAACTACCCTGACTTAGAAACCAGATTAAAACCGACTCAAGTCTATTGTGATCTAAGGTAATAATGGCCCGAACCTGAGTTAGACCTAATGATTTTAGATTCGGACTTGATCTGCACCCGACTTGAAAACAACCTAAACTCGAATTAAATTCGATAATGTAATAAATAAACCCAACCTAATATGAATTTGAACCCGAAATTAACCTAGTATATGTCTAATATAATGATCATAAAGCAGCAGACGCTATGAGTGTGTCGGCTGATGTTGCGACTTTAGTGCAATCATACACATCGTTCAAGTAATAAAGTGGTCACAGATGTGCCCATAAATTGATCGCACATTGTTTGGATATCGGTGTACCTAAAATACAATCGTATGTGGAGAGAAAAAAACACAAATAACATAAAGATAAAGGTTTGAAGGCAATCAATCAAAGAACAATAAAGCTAGTAATGATAGTATCAAGATATAGGGGCATCAAGGTATCTCGGCATAGCAAAGCAACATTCAAAGGTCCTGACATATGATATATAATTGTATGGATTAAAATGAACAAAAGCAACCACTACCGCCGCCGCTCTGGTGGCCGCACTCTTAGCACTTAGATTGAGGAACTATCCTCTCTCGAGTGTCTAGTCCAAAGGAATTTACCAATTAATCTCTCGACATATCTCAAAATAAACCACGTCAATATAAACCTAAGAAAGAATTAGGAAGATGATTTTCCCACGCAACCTAAATACCTAATGTATTTAGGGACTACCCATGCTTCTCTCGAAGATAGGGAATTTTCCAAGCTATCCTAGCTCCTTTCGAAGTATAGAAACTCACTAGAGCAAATCACCTTATCATCTTATGACCTTAAGAGCACCTTTGTTGGTTTTTGGCTCGATTTTCTCTCAAAATCTCAAACACTAATGAAGTAAATATCTTTGTCAACATTTAATGACAAATCTGAGTATCTATATGTCACTAGTTAAACTTCGAGCTAAATGATTAAGTGAAGAAACAATGATGTACAATGATATGATGCAAGGTAATATGATGTACTTATTACTAAGTGTGATGTTAAACGAATGGTACTAGAAGTTTATGAACTAAAAGGAAAGCTCTGGGTTAAGGTCAATAATAAATGATGCTATCATTTCTTATATTACTATTTATTTGTAAATGTTCATTGCCACGAGATTAGTTATAAAAGAAAAACTAAGAATGCATGACTAAGTACTGTGATAATCTATGAGAGCATGATAAGTGTGATATTTATTATACTATGATTTGTACATTAAAAAGTAAATAAAGTGAATAGGAAATGTCATTGCTGCTTTGGCATTCTTGCTTGTATGTATACATTATTGTTATATAAAGTACATAGTGAAAATGAATTGATGACTACCTCACTAAGGTATATAAGCTTATTTTTTTGTTTCTTTGACTGCTTGGTGCAAGTGATCGATAGTTTTTGTAGCTTGGTGTCGCGACCATTTTTAAAATCGAGTGTAGAAATAGCCCGACGATTGATTCTCTTTGGAAATTAAGGTTTTTATCCATTTTAATTCATTAAATTCTGAAAATAAGGATTTTTCATTTTAAATCAAGTTTCCCTTTATTTATTCTTAAAAATCAACTTAGAGTCGCCACCGGTCACTTTGATAGACCGGACACCATAAAAACAAACCAGAGATTCTTTTCTTTAAAATTTGAGTTTGGGAGTCGGTTATGTGTAGGGAAGGATTAGCACCCCTACAAACGCCAGTTATCGGTACCTTATTAATTTCACGTGACATTTTGGCATTTCGAGCAATAATTTAAATTTAATTAAATCATTTAATTGGTAATTGAATTTCATTTCGAATGGAAATATCCATTTGCAAGAAAATACATTTTAAGCGAATATAAGCTTTGAAACATCCAATTACTTTAGGATACTTCAATTTATATTCAAAATGTATCTCCACACAAAAGGTTTTAATGCATGTCCATTTATTTTCTTGTCGGTTTCAAGTTCAAATCTAATTAAGGCTCTCATTGATATAATTAATTAAGAAAAACTATGAATATTATCAAGTTTAGGGGTTATGTGATAACACTCAAACAATTGGGCACTATCTATATTAGGCCCTAAATTAATAATATTCCTAATCATTTTTTGTCACTAACTATTTAAATCCTATCATAATTTCATTTTAATTAAACTAACTAGGTGATTTCATTATTCTAAGTTCAAATGAAATATTAAATATTCAACTAAAATATTCTCATGATTAACATCTCATTGCAATAAGACACTAATCAACTTAGAATATTAAAGTTTTCATTTAATATTTATTTATTTTCTACAATTATCTCACCTATTTTGATTATTTAATTTAATGAAGGAACCTAAGATACTAAGGCTCTAATTATTTTAAACTATGTGAGTTAATCACCTAAATAATTATACTACATACTTCATTTTAAATCATGCAACATACAATAATTAAACAATTAAATTGAACTAAAACAAATTAAAAATAGGGACTCAATTGAATTAAATTGCAAGTTTAGGAGTCGAATTACAAGAAAATTATGAGTAAATTGAAACAAATACAGAATAAAAGCTCGAATCATGAAAAGGGAAAAAAAGGAGCAGGTCTTTTGTCCGACACGGCTTCTCGCGCACGGATTTTGAGTAACCCGGCACCAAAACGGTGTTATTTTACTCGACCTAAATAAGGCCCAAATCCGAGTTAACTCGGTCATTTGGCCAGACCCTCTCTCTATATTCTCTCTCTCTCTCTCTCTCTCAGAATTCTCTCAACAAAAACATTAAAAACCCAGATTTTCCCTACGAAAATGGATTAAAACCTAAAATTTGAATCAAATTCATCTCGTGTTCTTCCATTTTTCTTAGTTTGATCCGAAGTCACCGTACTCCGGTCGAGCAAACATGTCTATCGATCACCGGCCACCGCCCCTGCCACCATCGACCTCCGGTCGGAACCTTAAATCCTAATTCCTTCGATTTTTTTACCTAAAACGCTAAATCTATTCTCGGTTCATCAGAACTGCCCAACTCCGACCGACCTACGCTAACTACCCGTCCAGGCCCTCTTCAACTCCACCGTTGCCATTCTCCGACCACCAAAACAAATCTTTGATCTCGTTTTTTTCATGATTTTCAATTCTGTTTTTAGTTTTTTGGCTAATATTCGACTTTTTGCAGGAAATAAAGAGATAAGGAGGATTTTACCTCGATTTTGGAAATTCGGCGATGATTTCGGCGGCGACGTGACTCTCCGGTGACAGTGTGGCTCACAGCGGTTTGTTCTCTAGAGTAGTTCAGCTTCCGAGGTAAAACTCTCTCTCTTACTTTTTATTCTTTATTATTATTAATTGGGTGTAATTATGGTGCTCATTAATTGATCTAACTCTTTCTCTCTCTCCATATTTATAGGGAGATGCAGGCACCAATGTCAATGAAGGCTTGATCCATGTGAAGGGCAATGGACCAATCGAAGGCTGCCATGTGTCCCTTTATAACCGAATTTGGGCGGGAAAAATGGGATTTGGATCAGATTTGTGTTTCTTTGGGTGTTAATGAGAGGGAATTAATTGTAACTTGAGCTTTTATTTGTGCTTTTAATTCTTTATATGTGGACTCATATATTGTAATGGACACTTTGTTTATTTATTGGACTCTTTAGACACTTATTTTATTTATTTATTTACTATTATTAATTTTTGTTTTATTTATAGTAAAAATATAATGTATAGATATACCCGGACAATATACGAGTATTACACTTGGGAATGCAATTACGAGGGTCACAAATCAAGTTCTAAAGCTCTTTATGTAATATCTCTCTTGACCCTAAAACTTCTAGAGTTTAAAGGACCAATTTATAAAATTAGATAAATTTTAAGTATTCAAAAAGTCTCGCAAAATGACAAGAAATTGATCTTAAAATGTTTCTAAGTCAAAAAATTAAACCTAAAATATTTTCTAAGTGTGTTTATACTCAAATTAACCAAAAATGCCTAGGCATATCGATATGCCCTTAGGTGTTTCGATACAACTTTTGGCTACTAGAATTTTAATTGAAATATCATTTCGATACGGCCTTGCCCGTTTAGATTCAGCCTTCATCTGGGTTTAAGTTCTTGGTTACGAGTATCGGTACGAGCCTCTCCATTCCGATATGGGGTGTAAGATTTTCAAATCTTTGCATTTAATAAATATGACCATTACCTTGTCAGTTGTTGGAATCACCAAACTTTGAAAATTAGTTAACCCGTACGGATACACCCCATAGGCGTATCGATGCATTTTTCGATAGACTTTTTCCTCAGATTCCAGTGAGTAAAATTTGTACCAATACGACCTTTATCATTTCGATACGAGTAGTTTTTCTTCTTTACTCATGTCGATACACCCTTAAGCGTATTGATACCCCTTTGTAGACGACTATTTCTTCTAATGACATGTACTGATACGGCTCCTCGTGTACCGATAAGGTAGGTTACCAAACAACATTTATTGCGGGAAGAAAGCAACCCAATGACTCTATTGATGATCCCAACCACCCAAACGGTGAGAAATCAATGAGGGTATATAAAATCAAGTCTCCAAAGCTACAACAACAACTATTGAACATCCTTTAAACAAGTCTAAAGCATTCAAGCACAAATCCAACACTTTGAGCCTATTAGAGTCATATTCTTTGTAACCCTCTCGATAGTTTTTCTTTGTAATCTTTTGATTCAAGATTGGGTTGAGTGTATTTGTAATTGGGCAAACACCTATCTTTGTGAGGATATTTTTGTTTGCAAACAAACTTCTTGTAAAAGAGTGAATTTGTAACCCTATTGACCCGATTTAGCCATTCTACCTACTCGAGCGAGTTACACGGGGATTATCGAAGAAAACCAGTGGAGGTTTCCCTCAATAACTGATCCTTTTTTATTTCTTTTATCTTGTCTAGATGTGAATTATTAATCTATGGTGAACATGCTTACATAAGTTCAATTTTCACTCAAATCGATCATCGATGAGACATTCACTAGCATACACGAACATTAAGAGACCAAATTGAAAATTTGAAAAATTAGAGAGACTTATACCATTTTGAGTTTACCAATCTTTATAAAATCAGGTTACATGCTTATTCGCCAAATTTTAGCTCGAAATGACAATCCAAACTCATAAAATTGCTTTACAAAAATCAGGGACCAAAATATAATGTTTCAAAACATTTTTAGACTTTGCAGAAAAATCCACATTGAGGGTTTCGAAACCTTTGAGAAATGTTTCAAAACTTTGTTTTCCAGTAACCAAAATTCCCCTCAAGGTTTCGAAACCTTGGCCCTAATTTCGAAACCAGCTTTAACAGGTTTCAAGACTTACCTACAAATTTATAGAAAATGCATATTCGAAACACTTTAGGACCACTTTAAACATATCCACATTATCCCTAAAACTCTAATAAACACTTCAATTATACATCACACCTATAACATGCTTCGAAAGACTTGCATAACAATTTACATTACAATTCAAACTCAATAACATAAATGTTGAGTGGATCGATTGAATGATCAAGACCAAGAGGGGATGAATTGGGATTTAAAAACTTTGTGGAATGAAAGGGCAATTTAAAAATGAAGAACAAGGGATTTTAGAGTGGTTCAAGTTCCAAATGAACTCTACATCCACTACCTTAGCTACCACTAAGGATTTCAACAATTCACTATTTGTTCTTCCCATTTTCAAGGCTTAGGAGGTAACCTTTTACACAGCCGGTCAAATTTTCTACCCAAAATTTGACCAAACCCTCACCAATAATCAAAGAAGAAATTGGACAAGAAGTATATCTCTCAAATACAAATTTGTCCCTAGAAATACAACACTCAACCCAAATTTGAAGATAGAATAAGAATTGGATACAACACAATTTGGGAATTACAAGAGATTGGAAATTTAGCACACTTGAGGTTGGATTTTTGCTTGAATGTTTTTCTTTAATGCAATAGTTGTTGCTGGTCTTCAAAGAGCTTCAATTTATACCTCATCTATCAATTCTAGCCATTTGGGTGGTTGGGGAATTGAATAGAGCCGTTGGGACCCTCTTTTTCCACCATAAATGCACTTCTGCAGCTATCCGTATCGGTACACGGGGAGCTGTATCGATACCTATCTCAAAAAAGAAAGAGTCATTGTACATAATAAATAGGGGGTATCGAAACGCACGTAGGCGTATCGATACGGGGTATCGAAACAGATAAGACCGTATCGATACCTTTTTCTCAACTTAGCTCACTGGAAGTTTCCGTTTCGATACGAGGGTTTATCGTATCGATACGGGTCAACTGACAATTTAAATTTTGGTTACCTACCAACTGACACCAACGGTCGAAAGAATTTTAAACAAGTTGAAATAAAAATTCGATAAAATCATATCAATACGGGTGAAGCCGTATCGGTACACCATTCAAACTCTTTCAGTCTTTACAGAGGGGCGTATCGATACAGATTGAATCTGTTTCGATACGGTTAAGGGCGTATCGAAACGCATTCCTCCAGTAGCCAACTTTGTAAAAAAGGTATCGATACGGCTGGAAGCGTATCGATACACCTGGACGGTTTTCAATAGTTTGGCCTTGGAACACATAGAAAATATTTTGAGTTTGAGTTTTTCAAATCAGTTTTAAAGTGTTGGTGATTTAAAACTTATTAAGGGACTTATAAAACAATTTTAAGTTTTTCAATTTGATCCTTAATGATTAAATTATATCAAAATCAAACATAGTTTTCACAATAAACTAGAGGAATGCTTCCTAATTTTCATCCAACTCGTCATTCAAATAGAGATTCAAGGCACAATTCAACATTAGCATGTCATCT
Source organism: Hibiscus tridactylites (assembly GCA_958450335.1). NCBI lineage: Eukaryota > Viridiplantae > Streptophyta > Magnoliopsida > Malvales > Malvaceae > Hibiscus > Hibiscus tridactylites. The sequence continues at coordinate 57,270,221 of OY288279.1, read as the reverse complement.
ATAGTTTATGGACCTCATTTCAAATATGCTTAACCAGTTTAAGCTTATGCATAAACATTCATATCTCATATGCAGAACCATATAACCTTTCAAACATCAAACATGTTTAAGCACTATCATCAATCATGCTTCAATACAACAACAAAGTCGAACATGTAAAGCCTTACACAACTCTACAACAACCACATAAACTTGCATCAAATAGGGAGTTTCATTAAACCCACTCCCCAAAACACAATGAGCACTCATTGCCTTTTATTACTACTCAACTAGTTTGAAAAGCATACTTCTGAGCAAAACCACACTTGGAAGTCCTCTTTCTTGCTCGCTTGTTGCCTCGAACACTTGCTTATCTGCATTGATGAGAAATGAGAGCGTAAGCATAAAACTTAGTGAGGGATGCTCAAAGTAAAACACTCATCAATGCATTTAAAACCATTTAATAAAACATATGATTAAACATCATGCCAAAACATCTCATGCTTCGCAAATCTTTCAAATCCATGCTCAAAACCATTTGATAACTTGTATCATGAATCTCATGCATTTACCTCAATGAAAAACCTCAATTTAAGACTCCACATGCTTTTTTAACCAAAAGAAAATCTTAAAGAGTATCTCATGTATAAATAACATTATACAAAATCAATTTACAAAGCATGATACATTTAAAACTCATATATTGGCATCTAAAATGACCCAAATAGACTCACCTCTATCATAGGATAGGCTCACCTCTATCCTCACATTTAATTAGAATGTTAATTAACCACATCGGATACACGTATTTCTCATTGTGGGCTCACCTCCACCAAAATCTCACTTCGACCAGGAATAGGCTCACCCCTACCCCGTCGTGATAGGCTCACCTCTACCACAAAGCAATAGGCTCACCCCTATTGAATAACCGAAGAATTTTCTCAATCTCACTTCGGCCGGGAATAGGCTCACCCCTACCCCGTTGTGATAGACTCACCTCTACCACAAAGCAATAGGATCGCTCCTATTGAATAGCCGAAGAATTTTCTCCCGATCGATTTTATATTTTATAGTGAACTTTAATCCTATGGTCGACCAATTATATCAGATAGCATTTAAACCATTTGTCACTTGCCAATATATAGTTTCAAATCACATTACCTCATTGTTTTTCATATACATCAATCAAACCAAATCTCAATACATTAAACATGTATTTTAGCTTTCTCAAAAACCTTTCACAAATCATTTCTCATACTCTTGTATCATCAACATAAGCTCATTTGCAAACTCTTTCAAAGCTAATCATGCATATAACAGTAGGTAAACAACATTAAAACATTTGCATGAGATTAACATTTATGAAACCGAAAATGAGAGCGAGAGAACCTTTTACTTACTTCCAAGCTTAGTTAAGCATTTCAAGCTTAACATAAACCCCCATAAACACTTTCAAACCTTTGTAAAGCTTTAAAACTCGTTGTCACTCACCGACACGCAAAGTGTCCACGCCGATGCGAAAATCAAGCGTTCGACGCTTCCAAAACTTCACCTCATGCTTCCAGATTATCCTCCCATGTTTTATCCACATAAAACTGGAGGATTAATGCTTCACTTAGCATCCAAAAATCCCAGAAACAACAATCCTCAACTTCGCTTCACTAAATATCATCAAACTCCTCCCTAAACAACCGAAAACGCCAACAAACATCACTCTAATTAAACCCAGCCATAATCAAATGATTTGATCATCAAAATAATATCAATTAACACTAAAGAACACACTAATATCATCCTTATACCTTCTACATTCTTTAATCACACACAACTCCTCAAAAACACAATTCTAGCAATCTATAAAATTAGAGATTCACCTAGTTTCGGGATTCAAATGTTAAAACCAACTTATTAACATTATATAAAACATCAATATCATGTTCTTATCTGATCAAGAACCCAACAAAAAAGATCTGAACGAATCTCAATCAATTTCACCAATTAAATCTCAATTAAACTAAATTTCCACAATTAAATTACCAAAACCCATTAGAAAACATATGTAAAGGATCAAAAACTTGGGAATTTCAGTAAAGACCCATTCATTAAAGGAGAAGAACGAACCTCGCCTCTAATGATTGAAATACCTCTCAACTGAATGATTTTCTCTTGAAAAATAAAGGAAATCAATGGGATCTTGTAAACAAACAAATTAAGAAATCTATTAGAAATCATTAGTTTAAGAAAACTTTATCATACCTCAAGTCTTTGCTAGAAAAATGAGGGTTTGGCTAAAGATATTTTGAGAGAAAAGTTATATCAAATTTGTTTTTAAGAAATAACTACATTTTTTTAACAAATCTCTTTTAATCCTTTAATCAAAACACTTTAAAACTAATCCGATTGAGAGAAAAATATGATAAAAACATTTAGGTATATTACCTCCTTAAAGATTCAAAGTTTTGACCCTTTTACAAAACAATCACTACAAACAGTTTTACACTTTTTACATTTTGGTCACTAGACCCAAAATGTCAAATCTCAAAAACTCATTTTCCAAAATTGATTTCACCAAATCATTTATATTTTAAATGAATATTTTAGAACATTTTCCATATTTTTATCATTCTCAAAAATATTTATTCCAAATTAAATCTTGAAACTAACTTGAATCACTAACTCGGTTCTCCCGAACCGTCTAATCTTTCCGGTTAACATCCAGGCCCAAAATTGGGTGTTACAGAATTGGATCAAGGTTCGAGTAGAAAGCATTGATCGATTGTAACAATTGCCTCCTTAGCCTAGAAAAGGGGGTGAATTCTTAGTGAATTGTTTTGAAATCTTTAGTGTGGAGCTAAGGTAGTGGATGTAGAGCTTGTTAGAAGCTTGAACTACTATAAATCCTTGTGTCTTAAATTTTTCATTTTCCATCTGCTTCCCTTCAAATTTTTATTTTCCAATTCACCCCCTCTTGCCCAAATCAAATTATTTAATCATCCTAACAGCATGTCAAGTCTTTTTAGTATTTGAGATATATATTTGATGTTGGTGGGTTGTATATAAGTTTTTAGTTGACATTTAGTAAAATGGTTGAATGTCTAATGTCTCTTATATGCCTTATAGGTAAGTCAATGTTTTAGTGTATGTTAGAATGTCAACATTTGTTATTTTTCATATTTGCATCTACATGAATTAGCTACTTGGTTTGTGTCTTGTTTGTTGAGGAGCTTGTGTCATACCCTAAAAACACCCTAGAAGAAATCATAAGAAATTAAAATGAAAAGTGTAAATATTTTGCCCTTGGTCAAAGACTAAAATGAATTAATAGAATTAAAGCCATAATAGTAACTAAGTGTGTGTCACATTAATAATATATGATTACATGATGGAGATTGACATTATAATAAATAAATTATATGATAGTGGAAATTAATCTTATAATTATATAAGACATATATATAAGAGGAAATAAGATTATAAAATACATATTATAATGGGAATTCAGCCCTCAAAATAACATTATAATATATAATGTTAGTGGATTAATACATGGTCAAAATTTCATCCATGGGTCTTTACAAGGATTTTGAGGGCTTTAGACAAGGTTTTGAGCTAGAAAATAGATTAGAGTTCATGCATGCTCATAACAAACTCAAGTGACTATGTGTTACCCGATTTAGTGTTGAAATTATAGTGTTATTTTGATGAATTCTTTGTTTGATCTTGCTGGAAATTTGTTGTTATATGCTTGATTATGTTTAAATGATGTTGGGCTTGTGAGATTAATGAAAATGAACTGGAAAATTAGCTTGAAACAAGATAGAACATGAATTTGTCCATATTCGCACTTGTAGAATACCCTGTAGAAATCTGGGTTATTGAGCATGTTAGAGATCGAATTAGAAAATTTTATGTAGGACAAAGTTGTATAAAATGGAATTTACTGTAGGTTAGAGGTTCTGTAATCATGAATACGTTCATAGGATTACTGGAAATTAAGTTAGAACAAAATTGGTCATGTATGAGATTGAATCTGGAAATTCTGGGTAATTCATTTAAAATTGAGAAATTAAGGGACTAAATTGCTAAGTAATAAATTCTGGAAAAAAAATTGAAAAAGAGGATATGATGAATGAATGAAATATAACCTCGTTTGATTGAATTATGGATTAAATGATAGGTTAAAGCTCACTATAACACTTAGAACACCAATCTGGACTAATCTGAAAATGATAAAATTCCAGGACCAAATTACCATGTTTTTGAACCAAATAAAACTTGAAAATATAAAGGACAAACATGTTAAACTTGGGTTAAAAGTATGGATTTAAACTAATTAAGGACCACAGTTAAAAAGTACACTAAAGTCACATAGTAAGTTAAGTTGGTAGACTAGGCCCTGAAAAATGCCATGTTTTTAAGTGTAAAACTCTATTGATTGAGAAATGAGAAAAATATTTGCCATACATGGATTTAAAGCTGACTGAATAATATTTATGGAATGGTAACGTAATTGAAACTTGGACTTGTGAGTAAAATTTTATGGCCAAAATAGTGACTAGTGCTCAAACTGCTAGATTAGGGACAATTTACATGTTTAAGTGTTTGTGATTGTATAAATGAGTTTATATGTTTGATATGAGTTCTAATGTGAATTGTATATGTTGTATTTGAATTTTTAAGACCAAGACTTTGAGGAAACCTTGGAGGATTCAAGAGTTGGGCACCCAAATAAAAAGAACAAGGGCATAGTGATCAAGGAAACAACCTAGCTTGGAGTATTGTGAGTGTAGTTAAACTTTAGGGTTAGGACTAGTGTCCTAACCAATGCTTTTATTTTGTTATATAATAACTTATAAGCATGAAATGAAATTATATAATATTTGGTAATGATCTAAGGGAAGAAGGTTAAATGAAAAGATAATTGATATGTTTGCTCTAGTTTAGTGCTTTTGTATGATAGATGATTAATGCCCATGATTGATGAGCTAAATGAGCTTCATGATATGAACTTGTATGTGATTTTAGGCTATTGTTTTTGGATGAATTCATTAGTAAAATGGCATGATATCATTGCTGGAAATTGCTTGAGTGATGGATGACCTTTAATAGGTCTAATGTATTGGTGAAATGAACATGTTGTATGATCTTGTAATTGGTTGATAATCACTTGGTTGTGCTTGCTGAAAATTAAATGACATAATAAGTCCTTGGTTGACTAGTGGTCCTTAGGTATAAGAGCATGCCTTAGAGTCTAGAGCTCCTCTGATATTAGTACTTTGAGTACTCTATGTTCGTGTTGTTAACACCTTGTATAATTGATGATTTGAGCATCACCTATTGAACATGCGATTACTTTGAATTGGTGTAAGACACCTTGATGCATTGAGCATCCTCTGATTTTGATGCATTGTACATCCCCTGAATTGGTACTTTGCACCTAAAGAGACTTGATTACCTAGTTCTACTAATCTACCGAGGAAAAATATGATATGTACTTGAAATAAGACTTAATAAATGAAATATGTGATATGTTTGATATGTGTTTGTGATCATATGATATGTTATGAGTCTATTCTTTGTGTGATTAATTGCTGGATTGTTACATTGATGCCAATATGTCTACATGTTTACTTGTTGTATACAGGATTTTAAAACTAGCTAAGTATGACTTGAGCATGTTTAATCTAGCTAAGTGATGCTTGTGTAAAATAGAGCCTAGCTAAGTAATCTTTGTAAAACTAATGTTTTGATATAATAATTGAAAAATGTTTTGGACTGATTTAAAAAGTACTTAAAATATTTCCAAAGTCCAAACAACTTGAAATTATGTTTAGGGAAGCTTTTAAAAGGATTTTTCACGTTTTTCAAAGTCAAACTTCACAAAACTATCCAGGTGTTTCGAAACACCTTAGGGCGTTTCGAAACAGAGGATTACAGTAGCAAAATCGTTTCGATACTTGTATCGAAACGGACTTTCCATGGACAGGATTTTTGCCCAGCATTTCAAAATGGGCTATATCGTTTCGATACGCCTACGTGACATTGACCACAACGGTCATAAACCCCAACGGCTATTTTTCAACTAACTTTTAAATGCAGGCATTTCGATACGGGCATATAGCGTTTCGATACGGGTTTCGAAACGGCAAGGGGGTGTTTCGATACGGATGCCCTGACATACTGCAACGGCTCTTTCTACATAAAGGGTGTTTCGAAACGGGTTTGAGCGTTTCGAAACGGGGAGCTGCAGAACTGAATTTATGGTGGGAATTAAAGTCTTCAATGGCTCCAATTTGATCCCGACGGCTAGTAACAGCTACAAACTCAATTGGGAGTATAAAAGGGACCTCCAAGCATCAAGAGAAGGCCAATGCTCATATTGTAAAACAACAAATGATCAAATATTGTCTTAGTGCTTAAATTGTCAATTCTTGTATAGACAAACACTAGTGAGCCTAAATTGTCTAATTTGCTCAAGTGTTTTAGGTTTTGGGTGAGTGCTTAATTGTGCAAACAAACACCTATTAGAGGGTTTTAAGTTTACTTTGTTTATCTCTTTGTAAAGAGGGTTTCAATCAAGGCTTTGGGTAAAAAGCTTGATTGGTTGTAAGGGTTTCCTCCTAAACCTAGAAAAGGGGACGAATCAATAGTGGATTGATTGAGAAATCCTTAGTGGGGAGCTAAGGTAGTGGATGTAGACCTTGGTTAGAAGGTTGAACAACTATAAATCATTGTGTCAATCTTTATTTTAGCTTCCTCAACCCTTCCACCCAAAATTCCACCTCTCCACCACTTGGTGAGCCACATTGGTTGAACGAATCGAGCCCCACACAACTCAACAATTGGTATCAGATCTTGGCTCAATCGAAGGGGATTCACATCCTATTGAGAAGATCTGGCAAGCTCGATCAATATTTCGCCAACCGGCTCTATGGCACATTCAATCGACAAACCGCCTTTCTTTGACGGAACTCACTATACCCATTGGAAGACAAAGATGAAGTTCTTCATCAAATCACGAGATTACAAGCTATGGGATGTAGTTGAAGATGGTCCATTCGTGCCTCAAAGAAGTAAAGCGGAGTGGAGTGCTGACGATCGCAAGAAGATGGAGCTAAATTGCAAAGCTTTGCACATTCTATTTTGTGCATTTGGTCCATCCATCTATGAGAAGATGTCTTCTTGTGAGAGTGCCAAGGAGGTATGAGACAAGCTTGAAGTCACATACGAGGGAACCAATGAAGTCAATGAGACCAAGATTGGGCTCCTAACCTTAGAGTATGAGAACTTCAAAATGGATCCGGAAGAGAACATCGAGAAGATGTTTGATAGGTTCTCCACAATCACAAATGATCTCAAAGGCTATGTAGAAGCCATCCCGGAAGAAAAGCTTGTTCGAAAGCTCATCTACTAACTTCCCGAGTCTTGGGACTCAAAGAGGACCGCCATCATCGAAGCCAAGAATTTGAAGACTTTGAAGCTCGATGAACTCATGGGGTCACTCCTTACCCATCAAATCATGAAGAAGAACAAAGAGGATGAGAAGAAGAGGGAAGAAATTAGAGCTATGGGAGAGAAGAAAATCAAAGGGCTTGGCATCAATGCAAGTGCCATGGCTCTCAAATCCTTCACTTGCCATCATGTCTACTCAAGTGAAGAGAAGGATGATGTTGAAGAGATAGTTCATCTCTTCAAGAAGTGTGCCCCGTTCATGAAGAAAGCTTTGAGAGAGCTTGAACGAGAACCCAAGAGAAAGGAGAGGTCAAGCACTTCAAGCCATAAGAAAAAGGCACACGTGGCTACTTGGAGTGATGAGGACTCCACCGACGATGAACAAGCCAACCTTTGCCTTATGGCCATCGAAGAAGATTCAAGGGTAACTTCTAATTCATCTACTTCATGTTCTTATTCCTTTGATAAATTACAAGATGCCTATGATGATTTAGTTTTAGATTTTAAAAGCCACATTTTGAAAAATAATAAATTGATTTCAAAGTTAAAAATTCAAAATGATTTGCTTTCTAAAACCAAACTTGAACTTGAAGCAAAACTTAAAGAGTTTGAATTAAAATTTTTGATTTACAAAAATTGCTTCAAAATGTTCAAGAAGAAAAAGATTTGATTTCCAAAGAGCTTGAAAAGAAAAACAATTTTGAAAATCAAATTTTTAAGTTAGACAATCTAGTGTCCCTAGATTTATTAAAGGAAAATGTTTTAGAAGTATTTGGGTCCCAAAAGGACTTAGTACTTCAATTAAAAAGGATGACATTGTAAAATGGATTCCTAAGGGGACAAAAATTTGTGCAACTAACGTTTATGGATCCAAAGCAATTTGGATACCAAAAATATTTGATTGTCTTTTGCTAGGTGTGATGGAGATGTTCAACAAGTCAAACATTGAGGGGGAGCTCCATACACACAAGGAAGAACACTTGAAGAAGGAAGGCTTCACATCCTCCCTTGAGTTCAAGTGTTGGTAAAAATCTAGTTGTTTTAGCATTTATTTGTTTTATTTTTAGTTTATTCAACTAGATGATCATAAATGTTGGACTAACATTTTTAATGATGCTTTGAGTAAGGGGGAGCCATTTTAAAATCAAATTCATATTTTTGTCGATTTTTACCTCTATTGTTATTTTGAACTTAATGTTTTAAATTCTTTTTGATATAACAAAAAGTGGGAGAAATAGTTTGAAAATTGAATTTTCAAATGAATAAGGGGAGCTTTATTTGAATTAAAATTTTTAATCTTTTATTCACATTTTTAAAGTTAAAGGGGGAGAATCCCAAACAATTTTTCAAGTGTGTTTTATTATATCAAAAAGGGGGAGATTGTAGAACTAATGTTTTGATATAATAATTGAAAAAAAATTTGGACTGATTTAAAAAGTACTTAAAACATTTCCAAAGTCCAAACAACTTGAAATTATGTTTAGGGAAGCTTTTAAAAAGATTTTTCATGTTTTTCAAAGCCAAACTTCACAAAACTGTCCAACTGTTTCGAAACACCTTAGGGTGTTTCGAAACAGAGGATTACAGTAGCAAAATCGTTTCGATACGTGTATCAAAACGGCGTTTCCATGGACAGGATTTTTGCACAGTGTTTCGAAACGGGCTATGTCGTTTCGATACGCCTACGTGGCATTGACCACAACAGTCATAAACCCCAACGGCTATTTTCCCAACTAACTTTTAAATGCAGGCGTTTCGATACAGGTTTCGAAATGGCAAGGGGGTGTTTCGATACGGATGCCCTGACAGACTGCAACGACTCTTTCTACTTAAAGGGTGTTTCGAAACGGGTTCGAGCGTTTCGAAACGGGGAGCTGCGGAACTGCATTTATGGTGGGAATTAAAGTTCTCAATGGCTCCAATTTGATCCCAACGACTAGTAACGGTTACAAACTCAATTGGGAGTATAAAAGGGACCTCTAAGCATCAAGAGAAGGCCAATGCTCATATTTTAAAACAACAAATGATGAAATATTGTCTTAGTGCTTAAATTGTCAATTCTTGTATAGACAAACACTAGTGAGCCTAAATTGTCAAATTTGCTCAAGTGTTTTAGGTTTTGGGTGAGTGCTTAATTGTGCAAACAAACATCTATTAGAGGGTTTTAAGTTTGCTTTGTTTATCTCTTTGTAAAGAGGGTTTCAATCAAGGCTTTGGGTAGAAAGCTTGATTGGTTGTAAGGGTTTCCTCCTAAACCTAGAAAAGGGGACGAATCAATAGTGGATTGATTGAGAAATCCTTAGTGGGGATCTAAGGTAGTGGATGTAGACCTTGGTTAGAAGGTTGAACCACTATAAATTATTGTGTCAATCTTTATTTTAGCTTCCTCAACCCTTCCACCCAAAATTCCACCTCTCTACCACTTGGTGAGCCACATTGGTTGAACGAATCGAGCCCCACACAACTCAACAATCGGTATCAGAGCTTGGCTCAATCGAAGGGTATTCACATCCTATTGAGAAGATGCATTTCGATACGTGTTTCGAAACGGCAAGGGGGTGTTTCGATACGGATGCCCTGACAGACTACAACGGCTCTTTCTACTTAAAGGGTGTTTCGAAACGGGTTTGAGCGTTTCAAAACGAGGAGCTGCAGAACTGCATTTATGGTGGGAATTAAAGTCCACAACGGCTCCAATTTGATCCCAACGGCTAGTAACGGCTACAAACTCAATTGGGAGTATAAAAGGGACCTCCAAGCATCAAGAGAAAGCCAATGCTCATATTGTAAAACAACAAATGATCAAATATTGTCTTAGTGCTTAAATTGTCAATTCTTGCATAGACAAACACTAGTGAGCCTAAATTGTCAAATTTGCTCAAGTGTTTTAGGTTTTGGGTGAGTGCTTAATTGTGCAAACAAACACCTATTAGAGGGTTTTAAGTTTGCTTTGTTTATCTCTTTGTAAAGAGGGTTTCAATCAAGGTTTTGAGTAGAAAGCTTGATTGGTTGTAAGGGTTTCCTCCTAAACCTCGAAAAGGGGACGAATCAAAAGTGGATTGATTGAGAAATCCTTAGTGGGGAGCTAAGGTAGTGGATGTAGACCTTGGTTAGAAGGTTGAACCACTATAAATCATTGTGTCAATCTTTATTTTAGCTTCCTCAACCCTTCCACCCAAAATTCCACCTCTCCACCACTTGGTGAGCCACATTGGTTGAACGAATCAAGCCCCACACAACTCAACAATCTTGACAAACGGAAATAAGACATTTAAAATACTCAACTATTAGATTTAAGTACTACCTCACTAAGTACATTATTTATACTTATCACTCTTTGTTTCATTCTTCCCAAAACTACAGGTTGTTCTGATTCCGAAGCTAACCTAATCTGATCCGGGAGCTGATCACAATCCAAAGTAGAGTATGATATATAACCTTTTGTTTAGACTCCTAGGAGGTGGCATAGATATGTGTATCTAGTGTGACACATGCATTTGAACTTTGTGTATATATGTAGTTGGAATATGTAAGACATATGGATAATGGTTTGTAATGGTTGGTCTAACTATGTTTGACATGTTAATGTCTATGTTTTGAAATATATATATGATGGATTAATGTTTGCTTAAAGCATGATATTAATCTTGTATATGCCTTGGATTGATATATGTGATGCAAGTATATGTTTAACATGTTATGTATATTGGTTGGTTAAGTGTAAATGCATCTATATTGCTTCATGTTTTCATGTTAGAATTGAATGATTAAGTTTATAGGTTGGTATTGTATATCTAATTGATTAATTTGGATGATGTTTGAATGGTCCCTATATATGTTGTTGTTTCGAACGGATTATGCAAAAATAGGTTGTCATTGTGCATCTAGGTGTTGTTTCAAATGGTGATAGAAATGCTTCTAATGCATAAGGTTTGATTCGAATGACTCTAGGAGATTTAATGTATAATTCGAATGATACATGATATGTATACTTGTGCACATGTTGTTTGGGGTGATGTTGGATGTATGATTGATTATGAGATATGTAAAGTGTATACATGTTGTTATGTTCGAATAGGTTACATGTTAAGTTAGATGGAATGTATTATTTATTGTTTAGGCTTGATTGATCATGTAATGTGGTTGAATATATGAGTTTGTTTATTGTATTAACATTTTATGTTTCTTGTTAGGTTAAAAGTTTTTGTTAGCCCACCATGTTATATGGTTTAGGTTTAAGTTTCTTTGGTTTGTTATGAAACTTATATGACATGTATGATTTGTTTAGCCTCGTATGAACTTGATATATATGTATGTAATGTCATATGTTATAGGTTTACTTGTTACCCGAATATGTCCAGTGTTCTGGTAATGCTCCTCGCTCCTAACTCGGGCGAGGGGTGTTACAGCTTGCATATTGATTGTCATTGAAATGATGTTTTATGTGTATTTTTTATATGAATCTTCACTGTGGAAATATTTTATGATTTATAATTAGAATTATACTATTTTGGTTATAAAATGGTTGGCTAAGATTCATTGCAATTATAGATGTGTATGACTTGATCGATGCAATGTTATTTTGCTAAGCATGTGTAAGCTCTTGGTTAATTAACCTTGTTAAGGAATTTCCATGTTTAAACGTGATGCATGATTGTATGTTGAAAGAAGAATCATGTTTTTAGGTACAACTAATGTACATTCGGTATAAATTTTATGTTGCTTGTGTGTTAAGGAAAGTTTTTTAGGGGTTTCTTGATATTTAAGAAAGTTATTTTTGCATTACAAGTCAATAGTTTCGAAACCATTGAACCAAATTTCGATACCTCAAATTAAATTAAAGTTTTCAGCTTACAAGAAGGTTCCGAAACTATATTAAGGTTTCAGTACTTCAAACTTCAAATGGAAATTGGTTTCGAAACCTTTTCCCTGGTTTCGATTCCTTATCTAGAGTTCTGAAGTTCCAGCTCATGTTTCGATACCCTTGATCAAAAATATATAAAATTGTATTATTAGGCCTTGTATGTTGCATGCTTTTACTAAATGACCCCTAATAAATTAATAAGTGATAATGTAGTCTATATTTGTTATTAGTTTAAAATTGTAACCAAGTTTGTCAGGTTTGAAAGGACGTTTGCTTGTATGAAATTTGATCTTAATTTTCTTTTGTTTCAATTTATCAATGTGACAACTTTAGCCCGATTCTCGACTAAGCTGTATTATGGGTGTTACAAAGGGCCTCAAGTTGTATAAGACCTTTGGCTATTAAATATGGAAACACAATTTTCATACTCCCACATCCCAAGAAGAAATTCTCATTGAGATTTTTGTTCTAGACATGCTTCAACATTGGCAAGCGAATGGGATTCACTTCACTTAATTGGCTGCCCAACACAAATGTGTCTTCGGTATCTAACCCTTGGAGTTGGAACACTTCTAGTGAAGCAAAACTAGTTAGTGTTAGTATTTTCAACTTTTTAAATACTTTCATCTAGGGGGTAAAAAGCTGACTCGACCTGAAATCCCGACTGAAACCTGCTCGAGTCAGAACCTAGTTTAACCCGAAGATGTGATGATCCGAATCCGATCTGTAACCAATTGTTGTTGATTTGAACCTGAGTTGGATATGTTACTGTAGTAACCAAACTTGGCCCGCATCCGACCGAGAACGACCCGAACCCAAATTGAACATGTTATTGTGGACGCGAAACCTGACTTGCACCCGACTGAAACGAACCTGAACCCGAGACTGACCTGGCAGATAACCGATATTACCCGACCGAATCGACCCGAGATCCGATTTTACCCGACCTGTTAATTAACCTGACTTGTTGTTGACGTGAACTGATATTAACTTGGCTTGATATTTTCCTGACCTGTAATTGAGAAAGTCTATGGTTTATGATTTTCAATAAAAAATGAAGTATTTGAGAAATTAAGAATTTATTATATTATAGTGTGAGAAACTAATTTTTTACCATTTAAATTAATTTTTTATTTAATTTTTTTTAAGATAATTCAATTATTAATTTATTAAATTATATATAAGAATATATATACATATATAATTAATTAAAAGTATTGATAAATGTGAACTATATTCATATCTTTGTTCTAAACAACCAGATAAATTCATCTTGAATAAAAAAATCACAAAAGGAATATAGAAAACAAAAAAAAAAACATATTTATGTTTTTAAGCGAAAGTTTATTAACTTAATATATTTACTTTTTATATTTATAAATTATAGAATATAAAAATATATATATACTTTTTATATTTATAAATTATAGAATATAAAAATATTTGATTATAATTATTAAATGAAGATATATTTATAAGGCGTTGTGCGAGATGTAAATAATTTGCATCCTACCAAATTGAAGCATTGGAGGGGATTTTTCTTTTTGTTCAAAGATAACTGATATTCATAAATCCGAAACACAAGCAAACAAACTGGATCTGTGGGACCCATAAACATGGAAACCATGCATACAGCCTGGAGCAAACATGCAAGACGTGCATGGACAAACAGTCTGCAACAAAAGACAAAACATAAAAGATCCACTTAACAGACAGGAACGAAAACATCCCAGGGCCAACAAGGAAGCCTGAGGAATTCACTGACTCCAGCTCCCATATCAAAGAGTTCAATTTTCTTGTTACCAAGTGTATTCATATATCTGCAGTTACACAAATAACTACATGAAAACTACAAAGGAAAAAAAAAAAGGGTGGTCTCATTGGACATTATGCGGTGAATTTTACTACTCAGAAATTGGCTACATCCTACATTTAGAAGGCCAAGTTTCAAACATGGCTAATCTCCAAACTTCACAATTCAACTGACACACTATAAATAAATAAAAATGAACTTTCAGATGAAACCAAAATCGCCCACTGATCCCTTTAAAATAGCTAAATTTACATTTTCCTCAATGCCACATACGAATTCAGTTCTTTGATTTGCAACAAAAAAAAACAAAGATTAGAAGTTATAATATAAAAAAGAAAGTATATTAGGAAGATCTCATTTCGTCAATTAAACCATTTTAAGAGGTAATAAATCATGAGTACACCTTTTGATGCCAATAGTAAGGAAATTCGAGGTTCGAAAACGAACTTATCATAGACTGTTTCTCATCATTGAGTTGCATATTCACTTTAGGAAGATTTTTGGATTTCTCATCATTAATTTCACGGTGAAACTACTTGATTAATCTGCAAACAATTCATCAAAATTAGAAATTAAAAAAAGGTAAAAAAAATGAGAAATAAAACTCATTCTGGATATTTAATTTCACCCTAAACTATCAAATCCCTTATTTCTATAGAGTTTTTTTTTTCATAAAAATCACAAATGGCCACAAAAACTCATTCTGGAAATTGCAATTTGCCAGCTCCTCACGTTCTAAGAATTTCATACCAAGCTGCTACAATGAATCCATCACGAAAATCGCTACTGATAAACTCTTCGACAGACCAACCGAAACAAAGAAATCAGAGACAACAAACCATATGTGAAACAAAGAAATCAGAGACAACCTAAATCATTAGAGTAGTAAACAAGCCAACGAGAAAGTAGAAGAGGACATACGACAGAGCACAGAAAAAAAAAACACGGATTTTGCCATGGACAGGGACGGACCCAGGATTTTAGATTAGGGGGCGAACCTATAAATTTTTAGGGGGGCAACTTATAAAAGTTTAAGGGAGCGAAAAATATATTTTTAATAGAAAATACATAGAAAAATTCTAAATTTTTTCTAAATCATATATGATTTTTAAAATTTTAGAGGGGCAGTTGCCCCCTTCAGCACCCCTCGGTCCATCCCTGGCCATGGATGTGCTCCAACTGAGGACTCATCTGCAATTTCGTGGTGGCCAATAACCTAAGCCCCAGTCCAAACCTAACCTAAATGTTGTCTGGCTCTCTTCGGAAAACCATAGGCGCCGGTCAACCCTACCTAACTTGCGAACAGCAGTTGGGTGTTTTGGAAGAGACGAAAAGATAAAAGGAACGTGAATTCAGTCTTCTGAGTTTTAGAGAAGATTAATAAAAGGGTAAACTACTGCAGGGATCACTTTCGTTTCTCGTTTGTACAGATTTAGTCACCACTTTTGAAAAGTGCTAATAAGTGGTCATCTACGTTTTCGATGTGTAAAGACTTGGTCACTCCGACGTTATAGTCCGTTAGTCCCCTAACAGATTGCTGATGTGGCGGAATTAATTAACGAAAAAATAAGGATAAATTACTACAATAGCCATTAAAATTTATCTCATGTACATTTTTCTCCTCAATTTAAAAAAGTAAACATTATAGTCACTAATAAAAATGTTTCTTTATAATTTCACCCTTAAATTTTTACACCCAAGTCACTAAAAAGGATATTCAAATAAACTGTAATTCAAATAGGACAATAATTTAATTGATAACAAAAATGATAGCACTTCCTGAATTAACTCTCAGAAAATCTTGGGAAAAAAGGATAGACACAAGAATGCATGAAACAAGACAGAAGTAATAGTAGTGGTACACAGTTTTCATTAATAGAGAACAACATACCTTTGTATCCGACGTCTCAGACCAGCGCCAAGACAAATCAACATTTGAAACCAAAGAAGATAGTAGGTGCTTTGGTTTATAACCTTCATCTGAAGCATTGCCTGGCAGGTTAAGCTGGGATGCTAAGCAAACACGAAGAAATTTTAAAGCCTGCTTTCTGTAAAAAGAATCCATGCCATCATCTCTATGTATAACAGCTGCTACAGCTAGATTTATGCATTTGTCTAATGGAACTAAAAAGGAGTTGAGGGCTCAAATGTAAGAATCAGGCGAAGTCCATGCTCTGGGTTCTCCTTACATTCAAGTGCTAGGGGCTCTTTGAGAAAACGTCTATTACGACCACCTAATTTGCCAAGGAGTTGCAATGCTTTCCCACCCCAAGGATAGGGTGCATGCCTCAAATGAGACCATAGAGCTAAAATCACCTCCGACATCACATTAGCCATACTGGGCTCTAGGAAATCTGGATTTAAACTATCAACCCAAAACTCAAGAGTTCTTAAACCTAAGCTAACAAGTTCATCACTTCCTTTAAGACACAATACAAGAGATTTCATTAGCCGGGGGAGGTGAGGTAACAAGGAGCTTAAGCGTGCAGGCAACGTTAAGCAAAGCTCCAACAAAAGGTCCTTCATGTCTTCAACAGTTGGACCTTCAAGCATTGTCAGAAGCATATTTAGGCAAGGTTGCAACATAGGAATTAAGTCTCGCAATAGAAGCTCAATTTTGCATCCAGCAAGCGCTCTAAACATTGTACGAAGAAGTTGCAGATATCCAAGAGGCTTCTCAACTTCAGTAGCATTTTTGATTGTAAAGTTTTAGGATTGAAAAATGAATTTTTAAAAATTTAAGGGTGAAATTATAAAGAAACATTTTTATTAGTGACTATAATGTTTACTTTTTTAAATTGAGGAGAAAAATGTACATGAGATAAATTTTAATGGCTATTGCAGTAATTTACCCTTATTTTTCGTTAATTAATTCCGGCACATCAGCAATCTGTTAGGGGACTAACGGACTATAACGTCGGAGTGACCAAGTCTTTACACACCGAAAACGTAGATGACCACTTATTGGCACTTTTCAAAAGTGGTGACTAAATCTGTACAAACGAGAAACGAAAGTGACCCCTGCAGTAGTTTACCCTTAATTAAAAGAAAAGAATTATTTTAATGAAAATGTGAAACGGCGCCTGTTGGAGAGAGGGAAAGTGCCAGCGCATATCTTTCAGGTTTCAACAACAACAAAAAGAATGCATGCGCATAGTTTAGGGTTCAGTGGAAATTTCCCATTAGGTCCATCTACATTTAGGCATCTTTTTATTTAGGTCATAATATTTCATTTTAGGATTATATTTAATTTGATTAAGTAGTAATTTAGTCTAGATTATTTAAACTTTTGAAAAATATAGGTATGTTTCAGTTTAGGGGTAAATGTTAGAGGCTTAGGGGTGAAGGTTAGAGGTATAACGCCCTGGTTTTAGGCTTAGAAATTTCGGTAAAGGTTTCGGGGTTGTGGGTGAGTTCAAGAAAAACTCTTTTCGTGAAGTTTTAAAAATGTGGTAAATTATCTAAAATCCTTATTTATTATATATAAGGTGTGTGTGAAATCAATTTTGGGAAATGAGTTTCGATAGTATGACATTTCAGTCTAGTGACTAAAATGCAAATTTTCAAAACTGTTTTGGTGATTATTTTGTAAAAGGATCAAAACGTTGAATCTTTAAGGAGCTATTTAGCTAAGTCTAATTCAGACATTTCCCCTATTTATTTTTTACTTTTGAAAAAGGTTTTTAAAAAGAGCTTTAATTAAATAAAATGTATTTTAAAGGATTTTCCATCTTATCATAAACTTAACGTTGAAAACTCTCTCAAAGCTTTTCTTCATTTTCCTTTCAACCAAACAGTTTTCTACCTTCAAGATTGCAAAGGTAAAATCCTTTTCATATTAGTTTAACATCATCAAACTAATTTCCTATGATTCTCCTCTAAAGTCCACTTGTTTTTCTTTAGATTTCTTAAGCTTTTATTGAAACACAAGGGGAAATTCTACCATTAGAGGTGAGCTACGTTTTTCTCCTCTAATGTAAGGTTCTTTATTGAAATTCTCACGTTTTTTATTCTTTTATGGTTTTAGATTAAAGGGTTTGTAAAGAGATTTATGAAAATGTACTTAATCAAGCTAAAATGATATTTTTGTATGATTTTCGTGTGGAAATTGTTTTTCTGGGTTTTGGAATGTTGTTGGCAATGTTTTCGATGTTAGATAATGTTGAGATAATGGGTTGATCATATAAATCCCGAAATTGGATGAGTTGGTGAAGTTTTGGGTTGAAATTATTGAGTTTTTAGCTTAGATTTGTGAGAATTAGTAGTCGATGGTTGTATGATGATGGGTTGATGTTTTTTGGATGTTATTAGATGTGTTTTGATGATAAACTTTCTGGGTTTGAGCTGGAAATTGTTTGGGTTGTTTTATCAGATGTTTTCAGTTAATTTCTGATATGAATCACTAAATGAATGTTGCTACATGTTGGATTTCTGAGTTGCTGCAAGTTTGTGGTTTGAAATAAGCTCTAATGCTCTGTTTTGAATTGCTTAGAAGCAAAGGAATCGGATTTGGGTACTTCAGGCGCGATTTTGGGTGAGTCGGTGTTTCGGCTAACGTTGTGTGTTGCTGGTGAGTGTAACTGTTTTTAAAAGCCTTAATGTGGTTAAGGGTAAGTTTTTGGGGGTTTAGTTTGAGCTTGAAACGCCAATCTAAACTCAAGAGTAAGTTTGGTTGTTTTCGCCTTCGATTCCGGCTTAGTTTACCTTGTTTTTGGAAGGCATGTTCATGTTATATGCTTATCTTGTATTCTATTGTTTTCATGCATTTTGAGATATGTACTTGTTGTATATATGATCCCACTCGTTAAATGATAGTTGTTCATGAAATATATGTGTTGAGTACATGCTATGCATGGAAACGTGAAATACAACGGTATGTGAAATAATGTGTTGTGACAGTGGGTAAGTGTTGGCCTTGATGGGTATATTGACATGCGTTGAGATCTTGTTTACCAGATATAATTGGTCGACCAATAGGATGAGAGTGTACTATAATGTAAAATTCGCGCATGGCCTTAGTGATGTCAGATTCCACCGGAAGCCTTGTTGTTGTTAAGAGTACGGTGATGTGAGATTCCACCGGAAGCCTCGTAGTTATTATGAGTACGGTGATGTGAGATTCCACCGGAAGCTATCCGCATATCCAAGTAAAATTGTTAAAGATGTCAATATACTCATGTGTGTTAAAGTTGATCTTTATGCTATGTTTGCATGAATGATGTTGTGAAGCTTTGAGCTTGTCATGTTTCGTGTTGGGAATTTATGATGTTATGCCTTGAATTGTAGTTCAATCATGAAATGCATATGAGAATGCCGTTGGGAAGTTTCTTATGAAATTATTTGAAGAATGGTTTTGGTTTTCAAATGTATTAAATGTTTCTAAAACTGCATTGTTGATGTTATGGTTTTGAGCACCGCTCACTAAGTATTCTTGCTTACGCTCTCTTTTCCAACAATGCATATCCGTAGATGTAGAGCGTGTAGGTTTTCCCTTTTGTGAGAGCGCAAGTGCACATTCCTGCCAAGTTATAGTATAAAAGATATCAAATCCCACGAGGATTGGATAGCATATCTCGTTTCGTAGTCCCTGCACAAGGTAAAATAAAAGCACAAATGAATTGTTTGTTAGATTGAAGAGTAAAGTAAAGTAAAGCACAAATAACAAAAGAGGTGGATCGGGTTGATAGAGCATGCAGGGTTGTGATGCCACTTAGTGTGAAATTGTGTTGTATATGTTGAGTTATTTTGTGCTGCCACGATATGCTGCCTTGGCGAGTATGGCGGGCGGCAGGCTACGACCCTGTCACGCGGCCACAGCGGGTCACTACCACTGCAACTTTCATTGTCTCGGCAGGTGGAACGACAATAAGTCCTGGCGGCAAGTCTGGCAGATACTCCAAGTTCGGCAGGATAGGTGACAGTGATCCCTCCTATTTCTAGGTAAGGATGCTCGAGAGCTAACGTGACGTAGGCAATACCTGGCAATCTCAGCGTAAATCTAACACAAGCTAGTCAACTCGGTTGGTAATCCCTTTTAGCCGCTGAAACTTGTGAACTGGTGTAAAACCAAGTTAGTCACGCCTCAGCACATTGTGACCGTACTTAACCCTTTCGTGAGCCTTGCACTTTCGTGCCCGACAAATGGATTCTCTCAACTGACTGGTGTAGAATAATTGAAAGAATAAAGTGCAATGGCTTAAGAAAACTTGGAATATTTTATTGAAAAATAACTCAAAACCTAAAACAACCGTTCCACAACTAGTTTACAATATAACCCTAACCCAAATGGAGTTTAGAACATTACAGCGGCAGAAAACACTGGTAAAGTTTATAGAAAATCTAGGATGATTTGAACTAGGAGTTACAATGGGTATTTATAGACTATTGACTAGTTTAAGTCCTCTTTAAAGTAGAAGTCCTTGAAAGTAGCTTTCCATCTTTAATATGACTTTAAACTCTGACTTCTTTGCATGGAATATAGATTTTATCTCGTTTGCCTTAGCCCGCAAGTAATCTTGAGATTTTTGCTTCGACAGCCCTGGCCCCTGCTACAAACGTTGGAAAATCAAATGGATGCCGATGATAGATTCAGGGTTTTTAGTTCTACAGATCGCGCACTAGTTCTCCCAACTTCCATGGTCAGCTGTCGTGGGCAGCAAGGTCGGCAGCAACTCTACTCGGTAGCAACTTGGCAGCAATTGTTTTTTGCTGGAATTGCATCAGCACAGCTCCTAGGTTTGTTCCTCAGCGTTGAATCCTCAGCTCCTTGGTTCCCTCTTTCAGCCTTTAGTACCTAAATACAAAAATACACTAAAATAGTATCTCTTGTTTACCAAATAAACGATAATCTATAAAAGCAAGGTAAAACAAAGAAATATTGTAAAATGCCATGCATGCACTTACTTATGCCTAAAATGTGCTTAAAAACAGTAATAATAAGAGTTGGAATGTGCATGAAATATAGGACTTGTGGACACTTTACACACCCCCAAACTCGAACTATTACTTTTCCTCAAGCAACGCAAACCTAAAATACTTATTCTAATAATAGTCAGAATGAAAAACTTATTTTTAACCTGATTTTATGCCTCAAGGCCGTGTCACCTATATTAAATTAATGAAGAGAAATAAACAAGAAAATAACTCAGAATTAAATTTCTCATGCGTGTGTGGTGTGTGCATATTTGTAGACATGCTAAATATGCATAATAAATAATTAAACAAAGATGATGTTGTGATTTAAAGGTTGTTGTCGAGGCAGCACATTTTAAGCACAATATTTTTAATCATGGCAATGAGGGCTTCAGCTTATCACAACTACTCTTCTAGATCTGACGTTGAGATAGGAGAAAACTACAAAACCCTGAACCCTTGGAGTAGAGTCATCCCGTGAAGGCTTTCATTCTCTCATGCTAATTTGTCTGTCACTTTAAGGCTTTCAGATTCATGGACCTTGATAACAGCGGAGTGTCCTCGCACATGATTCTTCCTAGAGCCTGTTGTGGGAACCTCTAGGGTAAACAACATTGTTCCTTGTTTTTTATTCTGCCGTCGTGGCAGTTCTGCATTTTTCTGTTTCTTTTTCCTGCCTTTGCGGCTACCTGTAATCATCGTTAGAATTTTGCAAAGAATTCTAAAAACAAACAGACAATGTTCATCAAATATTCTAACACATTCAGCAAGTAACAGAGATGTTTAACATTTTCAAAATAAAGAAAAAAAATTCTAAGTCATATTTCATACTTTTTCCAAGATTAGGTTCATTTTTAGTTAGGTGCGAAAATAAATTAATCGGCTATCCTATCATAGGCACAATTCATAACAAACTTTTCTTTTCCGATTATTACTAAGGCAAGTACAATGCAACCTAAAAATGAAACTAAAGATGCCTAGAAAAATTGATGTGAGAGCTATCCCCCCAAACTCGAGATGGGCATTCGCCTCAATGCACAAAACAGATAAGATACAAATAAAAAATACAAGTTAAAGATAAAAATAGAAGAAAATAGAGAATAAAAATAAAAGAAAAGAGAAAGAAAATAAAATAAACTAAAAGTTTGATGCGGGGTGGGAGGAGGCTGTGTAACACCCTAATTTTGGGCTTAGAAGTTTAGGGTCTGAACCGGACCGGTCTGAGAGGCGGTTCGAATATAAAAGGAGGTTTTAGGGAAAGCCTAGTTCGGGATGCTTTAAAAATATAGAAAAATATATAAAAAACCTCATTTAATATATATATATATAAGAGAGTGGTGAAACCAATGTTACAAAATTAGGTTTGGAAATACTACATTTCGGTGTAGTGACCAAAATGCGATTTTTGCAAAGTTTAGTAGTGACTGTTTTGTAAAGGATTGAAACTTTGAATATTTAAGGAGCTAATTTACCCAAAATGTTTTTCTCCATATTTTTCCTTAATTTGGGTGATTTAATTAATGTTTTAATTAAATAAAAGAGAAGGAAAACTACTTTTTGGATTTTCATAACTACCTTTTTCCTAATTTTCTCTCATTCATTTTTCTCTCAAAATCCCATCATCCAAACACATTTTCTCCAGCAAAATTCACATTGATCTTCACTTCAATTGATGAGATTTCTATTATCTATTGGTTCCTAATCAATCTTGCATCAAATCCTTTTGATTTCCACATTGAATTTTCATGGAATTTGGCCCAAATCAAGGAGAAATCATCATTTAGAGGTAAGAATGTTCTTCTCCTCTAAATACTCAGTTCTTTACTGAAATTCCCAAGTTGTCAATCCTTTATTAAAGTTTTATAAATGGTTTTAATGTTAGAAACATGATTTTGGTTTAAAACTCAAGATTTGGAAGAGATCTTGAAGATTTTCGTTGTAATTGATTGGGCTCTGTTTTGAGATAGTTCTTTAATGTATTTTGGATGTCTAATGATGTTAGAAATGATGTTTTATCAATCTAATCCTGAATAGGTTGTATTTCCTAAGTTTTTGCTTATGAAAATGGTGGTTTTTGAGGTGTTCTTGGTGTTCTTTTATAGCTGGAGGTATAAGGACGAGTTTAGGTTTATTTTGGATGTTAATTGATGTTTAGAAATGGTTAGAAGTGATGGATCTTGGCTGGGTTAAGTTTTGGAAGAGTTTGGAGGTGTTTTTCGGTTGTGTTTGGTAGCCGAAATGTTGGTTTTGGGTAGAGCAGCGA
Source organism: Hibiscus tridactylites (assembly GCA_958450335.1). Lineage (NCBI taxonomy): Eukaryota > Viridiplantae > Streptophyta > Magnoliopsida > Malvales > Malvaceae > Hibiscus > Hibiscus tridactylites. The sequence continues at coordinate 57,246,938 of OY288279.1, read as the reverse complement.
ATTTAGCGAGTTTAGGAGTTTTGGCTATATGATTGAGTGCGCCGTAAGTAAAGTCGCCTTCGATGTTGAGGGGTTGTGATTGTACCGTAAACTCCATCCAAGTACCCTAACGATTAAGGTAAGATCACAATGGTGGTTGTAAATTCTGTGTGTGGATCTTGTATTATGTGTCCCTTACTCTCGTTAGTGGAATTATACAACTACCGATGAGTGCTGTTGAGGGATTGAGATTGTACCATTATACTCCACCACGGGTGTCACATCAATGGAGGGATTGCTCTTGAGTGTGAACCTTGTGTAGTCCGGTAGTGTGTATGAAGCGTGTGGGACAACGCTTGTAATCCGTGTATCCGATTGTGTCTTGTGTTGAAATGGTTATGAACTATCACTTGAAAGCCAATATAACATATTTGAATGTAACAAGCATGAGATGCTTGAAAAGGATGCAAGGTAGCATGAGAAAGAGATGAGCATGTGGTTTAAAAGCTTTGTTAAAAGTGTTTTCCAAAAATGCATTATTGTATTTGTTTTATTTAGAGCATGCATCACTAAGCATTTGTGCTTACGCTCTCTTTTACCAACAATGCAGATAATTGAGGTGCTTTGGGCATCAAGGAAGCTAAGTTCATCGAAGGAAGTCCAAGCTCACGTATGGTGAAGTTTTCAAACACTATTAGTTTTGATAAAATTTGGCAATGAGAACCTAAGATTTGTTTAGGGAGATGAGTTGAACTCCCTAAGGTTGTGACATGTTTGCCTTTACTGGTTTGAATTGTAAATGGCCTTTAAATGCTTGTTTTGAAATTTGTTTGTCTATTGGGTTTTGATAATAGGAAGCATGCCTCTAGACTTTTGAGATTTCTTGTTTGATGATATGAATGTGTTAGGGTGAACTAAATGTGTACCATTTATGTATGATGACTTGCTGGAATGATTAGAGAGTCATTATGTTGTGTTTGATTGGGTTTATGCATGAAAAACCAGATTTTGCTGCTGAATCTGGGCAAACTGTATCGAAACACCCTCTAGTGTTTCGAAACGGGGGCCTGAAATGGCCTTCGTGTTTCGAAACGCTAAGGGATGTTTCGAAACGATTTGGCTACTGGAAGGCCTCGTTTCAGAACTAGTCTCGGAACCAACCCGCGTATCGGAATGGTCAACGTTGTTTCGATCCTCGTTTTGATACAGAAGGTGGAAGTTCCGAAACAGGTGACCGTTGGGCACTGATTTGAATGGTGCTGAAGTTTGCACGCTTTACATTTTAGTCCCGAATGTTGAAATTGAAATTGTTTGAGTAGGAGATGTTCTTTTAAGATAAAATTTGACGGAGAAGCATGTTATATGACTAATTTCATATTGGTAACATTAAAATCAATAAAAACTCTCTAATTTATAGAAATTACATTTTGGTCCCTAAACTTATATTATGTGCAATTGAGTCCATGTTTGTTATCCGATCACTGTGCCTTTCTCAAATAAGTTTTACGGGAACTCACTTAGGGTTAATGTGCATCTAGATAAGATTAAAAAGAAAAAAAGGGTCGTGAATCAAGGTTGACTTTCGGGTTGACTTTTGGTTTTCCCTGTGTAATCTTTGTAGTTCGGGTCAACCGTCTAGGCCGGGCTAAGGGGGTTACATTTGTTGGTATCAGAGCTTGGTTCTCGTGTAATTGGGATTATTGATGTGGATGTTTGTTGAGTTGATCACACAATTGCAAATGGCCAAGAGGGGGTGAATTGGCAATTAAAAATTTGGTGGGAGAAATGAGTGAAAAATAAAAGATTACACAAGTAGTTAGAGTGGTTCAAGTTCTCCAAATGAAATCTACATCCACTACCTTAGTTCCCACTAAGGATTTTCAACCAATTCACTACTTGAATTTTCCCCTTTTCTTGGATGATGATGTAACCTTACAAAATGATTAAGCTTTCTACCCAAAGCTTAATCCACTAAATTTACAAAGAAAAGCTTTTGGTAAACTCAAACAATTCCTCACAAAGGATAGATGTTTACCCAAATACAATTTCAAACACCCCAAACTCACAATACAAGATAACAAATGAAATCACTAGAGTTGGGTACAAGAATTTGACTTTGAATAGCACTAGGGTTTGGATTTTTGCTTTGATGTTGCTTGTAGGTTCAATAGTTGTTGCTTGGTCAATTGAAGCTTGTTTTTATACCCTTGCATTGATTTCTAGCCGTTTGGGTAGTTGGGATTATCAATAGAGCCGTTGTGGGCATTTTTCTCGCAATAAATGCAGCTCTATAGCATACCGTATCGGTACTCGGGAAGGGCGTATCGATACCTGCATCAAAGAGGAAAGAGCTGTTGTGCCTGAAAACAGAGCGCATCGATACGCATAGAAGGCGTACTGGTACGGTTTTAAGGGGCGTATCGATATGGTAGGCCATATCGATACTGTCTTTGCTCACTGGAATCCCAAGTCATGTTTACATAAAAAGCGTATCAATACGCATACCAAGCGTATCGGTACGATATAAAAGTCTTTTAAAAATTGGGAAGCCAACCAACTGACAAGTAACGGTTAAATAATTAAATGCTCAGATTTTTCAAAGATGTGCTTATCGTATCGATACGGTTGCAAGGCGTATCGGTACGGTTTCATGAAAACAGTTGCCCAGATGAATATCGTATCGATACGGTTTCAAGGCGTATCGGTACGGTAACTTCATTAAAATTCTAGTGGCAAAAGAAGGTATCGATGCGCATAAGGGTGTCGATACATCTGAGCAATTTTGTGAACTTTGGTTTGAAAATAAAATTCCAGTAGCCAAAGAGGGTATCGATACGCATAAGGGTATCGATACGCCTGAGCATTTTTGCATACTTAGGCTTGAAAAACATAGGAAAAGACTTAGAGAATTTTATATATTTAAGAGCATGTCCTTAAATATTATTTTGTTTAAAAAATACTTGTCAATTTGTGAGACTTTAAAGAGTACTTAAAAATTTATTGTTTTGCAAATTGGTCCTTAAGTGTATATGTTATATCAAAATCAATTTTGGTTTTACAATGTTATATGTGTAATTGCATGATATGCCTTTTGAGTAAAAGAATGTTGTGTGCATCGTGATGCATGGTTTCAATTGTGATGTTATGCTATGTTGGAGTGTATTAGGGGATCCCATTGCCAAGTTAAAACTAATGAAAAGGACTTGTTTTCGAAAAAGAGCTTGAGTACTTGGATTACTTACCTTATTGAGCCTAATTATGTTTATTGCATTTGTGTCAGTGCATTGTTTTTTTTTGTAATGGGGCCACGTAGAGAGATGAGAATGAATACAAGAGCTATGGCTCAGAATGAAATTGAAGAGAATGATGAGAATGTTGTGGATTTACCTCCTCCTCCTGGTGGTGGACCACCTGGTGGTGAGGGTGCTGGAGCTGGTAATGCTGGTGCTGATGCTGGGGTCGCTGGACCTGAAGGTGTGCAGGGGCAAGCTGCTCCTGACATGACTGTGTTGATTCAGGCTATTGCTGGAGCCTTTCAGGCAGCAGTAGCTGGAGCTCATGGAGCTGCGCGTCAGGATGATGCTAATGTGAGATTGCCTTTGGAGCGTCTTCGCAGTCTGGGAGGGACTGAGTTCAGCGGTTTCTCTCCGGAGGGATCTGAGTCTTGGTTGGAGAGTACCAAGAGGATTTTGGGGCAAATGAACTGCAATAATGTGCAGAAGTTGGGTTGTGTGGTGTCACTGCTGCATGGTGATGCTTATACGTGGTGGACGACCACTATCTCTGGAATGGAGAACAATGATGTAACTTGGACGTTTTTTCCTGAATGCGTTCAAGCGGAAGAATCTGGGTATGTGATGCCTAGATGAGAAGAAAAGAGAATTAATGTCTCTTGTGCAAGGCAGTATGACGGTAGCTGAGTATGAGATCCAGTTTGTCCGCCTTAGTCAGTATGCGCCTGAGCTAATCCTTGATGAGCGGGAGAGGTGTGAACGTTTCCGTTATGAATTGGTAGCGGATGTGAAGACTTTTATGCTTGCGACTGATTATATAGATTTTGATGTGCTTGTGTGTCGAGCGAAGGACATCGAGCAGAATTTGGGTTTGTCTTCCAGAGGCGTTAGTTCTAGCTCAGAAAAAAGAGCCGCTGATCATTGTTCTGGTGGTGGACGGAACAAGAGAGGACGAGATAGGAGGTATCAGTCTACTGCTAGGCGTGGTAATGGGGGACATGGTATGCCTGTTCAGGGAGATAGGATGAGGGCTGATCAGAACACGTGCTGGACGTGTAGATCTCGTGGCCATTTGAGGCGAGATTGTCCTCGAGCAGCGAGGGAGGTTCAAGCTCCTGTTGTAGCGACATGTAACTCATGTTCGAATTGTGGTTCGGCAGACCACATGAGGAGGGAGTGTCCTTTGTTGGCCGGTGGTGGTCAGGGACGTGCTCCTGGGGTAGTTGCACCTCAGAGAGGTCGTGGTCGTGGTCGAGGGAATTTTCAGAGGAGGGAGGAGGGATAACGAGGTATTGCTCATGTGGTAGTTGTTCGACCTGAGGGAGGAGGACCGGCGAGGAGCGCGAGGAGCGCAATGACACCGATGTGATCGCATGCACTTTTGCTCTTCAGTCTTTATCCATGCTAGCTTTGATTGATTCTGGATCTACACACTCATACATATTGCGTGAACATGCTCAAATGCTTGGTTTACCTGTTGAGTCTTTGGATGTTGGTATGCGTGTGACTAGTTCCTTTGGTGAGATAGTTGTAACACGAAAGTTGTATAGAAGATGTCCCTTGAAAGTGCAAAACCATGTTTTTCTTGTTGATCTCATAGAGTTGTCATTCTATGGTTTTGATGTAATCCTTGGTATGGATTGGCTTATTGAGCATCGAGCTGTAGTAGATTTTGAAAGTAAGCGAGTTTCGCTGAAACTTACTGATGATTACGAAGTGGTGGTGGTTGGTGAGAATGTGAAGTTTCTTGCCAATGTGGTGTCGACGTTGGAAGCAAGCCGAATGCTGAGGCAAGGTTGCGAGGCTTACCTAGCCTTTGTGATGAATCCTAGTTCAAAGGAATTCCGTGTTCAGGATATCAGAACCGTACGAGAGTTTCCTGGAGTATTTCCGGAGGAGTTACCTGGATTGCCGCCTAGTCGAGAGGTGGAGTTTGGAATTGAGTTGTATGAAAACACAACTCCAGTGTCCATTGCTCCATATCGCATGACACCTAAGGAGTTGAAGGAGTTGAAGACGCAGCTTCAGGAGTTGCTTGACCGTGGTTTTATTCAGCCTAATGTGTCACCATGGGGTGCACCTGTTTTGTTCGTAAAGAAGAAGGATGGCACTATGAGAATATGCATTGATTATCGTCAGCTGAACAAGTTGACTATCAAGAATTGGTATCCGTTGTCGAGGATTGATGATCTTTTTGATCAATTTCGGGGAGCGGCTGTGTTCTCCAAGATTGACTTAAGGTCAGGGTACTACGAACTTAAGGTGAAAGATGTGGATGTACCAAAAACATCCTTTAGAACGAGGTATGGGCATTATGAGTTCCTTGTAATGCCGTTTGGCTTGACAAATGCTCCTGCAGCTTTTATGGACATGATGAATAGAGTGTTCCATGAATACTTGGACAAGTTTGTTGTAGTGTTCATTGACGATATCCTTGTGTACTCTCGTACTAAGGAAGAGCATGAGGAGCATTTGAGGATAGTGTTGCAGGCGCTGTTGAAAAATCAGCTTTATGCTAAGCTGAGCAAATGCGAATTATGGCTTAAGGAATTTGTTTTCCTTGGTCATGTGGTTTCTGCTGAGGGGATTCGTGTTGATCCTCAGAAGGTTGAGGCGGTGATGAATTGGAAACCCCCTAAGTCTGTTCATGAAGTCCGTAGTTTCCTTGGGTTGGTAGGATATTGCCGGAGGTTTGTGGATGGATTCTCAAAGATTGATGCCCCTTTGACGAAGTTGTTGCAAAAGGATGTTAAATATGAGTGGACGGAAGCGAGATAACAAGCTTTTGAGAAGCTTAAGGCAGCTCTAACACGAGCTCCTATCTTGGTTCAGCCTGAATCGGGAAAAGAGTTTGTGGTGTATAGTGACGCATCCTATGTTGGTTTGGGGTGTGTGCTAATGCATGAGGGTAAGGTGGTGGCTTATGCATCGCTTCAGTTGAAGGTGCATGAACGCAATTATCTTACGCATGATATTGAGTTAGCTGCGGTGGTTTTTGCTTTGAAGATTTGGAGACATTATCTGTATGGTGAGAAGTGTACTGTGTACACGGATCATAAAAGTTTAAAGTATCTGATGTCTCAGAAGGAATTGAATCTTAGGTAACGACATTGGGTGGAGTTGCTTAAGGATTACGATCTGACGATCGAGTACCATCCGGGAAAGGCTAATGTTGTAGCGAATGCCTTGAGTAGGAAGGTGGTGGTAGAACTAAGGGCTATGTTTGCTAGCTTGAGCATTTCGCAAGATGGAGGTCTTGTGGCTGAATTGCAAGTGAAACCATATTTGGTTCTGTTGATAAAAGATAAGCAGTTGTTGGATGATTCTTTGGTGCTACATGTTCAGGATATTGCTGAGGATAAACCATCAATTTTATGTTTTAATGATGATGGAGTTTTATGTTTCGGAAGGCGGATAGTAGTGCCAAATGATGCGGAGTTGAGGCGTACTATTCTATCTGAAGCTCATAGTAGTCCTTTTGCTATGCACCCTGGTAGTACAAAGATGTATCGTGATTTAAAGGATGGGTACTATTGGGTGGGTTTGAAGAAAGATGTTGCAGAGTATGTAAGTAAGTGTATGGTTTGTCAGCGGGTTAAGGCTGAGCACCAGTTTCCTTCAGGGTTGTTGCAACCGTTGAGGATCCCTGAATGGAAGTGGGAAAGAATCACCATGGACTTTGTGTCTGGGTTGCCTTTGTCGCCATCGAAGAAGAATTCGGTGTGGGTGATCGTGGATCGCCTTACGAAGTGTGTGCATTTCTTACCTGCGCATACTACGTATACTTTGGATAAGCTTGTAGAGTTGTACATTGTTGAGATTGTGCGACTGCATGGTGTGTCAAAATCTATAGTGTCAGATAGAGATCTGAGGTTCACATCGCGTTTTTGGGAGTGTTTGCATCAAGCTCTGGGTACGCGGTTGAATTTCAGTACATCTTATCATCCACAGTCGGATGGACAGTCTGAGCGTGTTATCCAAGTGCTTGAGGATATGTTGAGGTGCTGTGTGATTGAGTTTCAAGGCTCTTGGGAGAAACATTTGCCTTTGGTGGAGTTTGCTTATACTAATAGCAACCAGGCAAGTATTCAAATGGCACCCTATGAAGCCTTGTATGGAAGGAAGTGCAGAACTCCTCTTTGCTGGGCTGAAATAGGTCAGAAGTTGGTCTCGATGCCAGCTTTGTTGAAGGGAACCACGGAGAAGGTGAAGCTCATTTGTGAGCGGTTGAAGACAGCTTCTGATGGACAAAAGTCTTACGCGGATTTAAAGCGTAAGGAGATTGAGTTTGCAGTGGGTGACCGCGTGTTCTTGAAGGTTTCACCTTGGAAGAAGGTGATGAGGTTTGGCCGGAAGGGTGAGTTGAGCCCTAGGTATATTGGACCATACGAGGTGATTGAACGTGTGGGTCTTGTTGAGTACAATCTGAGGTTACCACAAGAGTTGGAAAAGATACATGATGTGTTTCATGTCTCTATGCTTCGGAGGTATAGATTAGATCCTTCGCATGTTATGCCTGTGGAAGAAGTGGAGTCGAATCCAGATTTGACCTATGACGAGGAGCAGGTTGAGATTCTGGATTCGGACAGTAAAGTTCTTCGAGGTAAGACCATTGAGTTGGTTAAGGTGTTCTGGAGACATCATGGTGTTAAGGAAGCCAGGTAGGAAAGGAAGGATGATATGAAGAAGCAGTTTCCTTATCTTCTTCCTCCAAGTAAATTTTGAGGACGAAATTTCTTAAGAGGGGGAGAGTTGTAACACCCCAATTTTGGGCTTAAGAGTTTAGGGTCTGAACCGGACCGGTCCGAGAGGCGGTTCGAATATAAAAGGAGGTTTTAGGGAAAACCTAGTTCGGGAATGCTTTAAAAATATAGAAAAATATCTAAAAATCCTCATTTAATATATATAAGAGAGTGGTGAAATCAATTTTACAAAATTAGTTTTGGAAATACTACATTTCGGGGTTGTGACCAAAATGCGATTTTTGCAAAGTTTAGTAGTGACTGTTTTGTAAAGGATTGAAACTTTGAATCTTTAAGGAGCTAATTTACAAAAAATGTTTTCCTCCAGATTTTTCCTTAATTTGGGTGATTTAATTAATGTTTTAATTAAATAAAAGAAAAGGAAAACTACTTTTTGAATTTTCATAACTACCTTTTCCTGATTTTCTCTCATTCATTTTTCTCTCAAAATCTCATCATCCAAACACATTTTCTCAAACAAAATTCACATTGATCTTCACTTCAATTGATGAGATTTCTATTATCTATTGGTTCCTAATCAATCTTGCATCAAATCCTTTTGATTTCCACATTGAATTTTCATGGAATTTGGCCCAAATCAAGGAGAAATCATCATTTAGAGGTAAGAATGTTCTTCTCCTCTAAATACTTAGTTCTTTACTGAAATTCCCAATTTGTCAATCCTTTATTAAAGTTTTATAAATGGTTTTAATGTTAGAAACTTGATTTTGGTTTAAAACTCAAGATTTGGAAGAGATCTTGAAGATTTTCATTGTAATTGATTGGGCTCTGTTTTGAGATAGTTCTTTAATTTATTTTGGATGTCTAATGATGTTAGAAATGAGGTTTTATCAATCTAATCCCGAATAGGTTGTATTTCCTAAGTTTTTGCTTATGAAAATGGTGGTTTTTTAGGTGTTCTTGGTGTTCTGTTATAGCTGGAGGTATAAGGACGAGTTTAGGTTTATTTTGGATGTTAATTGATGTTTAGAAATGGTTAGAAGTGATGGATCTTGGCTGGGTTAAGTTTTGGAAAAGTTTGGAGGTGTTTTCGGTTGTGTTTGGTAGCCGAAATGTTGGTTTTGGGTAAAGCAGCGAGTTTAGGAGTGTTGGCTGAAGATTTCAATGCATGATGATGCATTAATCATCTGCTTTGATGTGTTTAAAACAGGGGAGACATCTTCGGACACTTTGGAGTTGATCCGGAAGCTTAATTGGCGTTTCGGCAAGCTAGCGAAACGAAATTGGTGAGTGGAGTTGGTTTTCCAGCTTGAAACGATTATTTGGAGGTTTTGGGAGCTTAGTTTATGTCTAAAGAACTTAGCTAAGCTCAAGAGTAAGTTTTCGGAAAAGCTCCCTCGGATGTGCTAAGTTATGGTTTGATGCATTGGTTATGAAATGCATGTTTAATTACTATTTTTAAAGCATGTTTTAGCATGATTAATGCTGGTTTTGAAAGTCATGTATTGAAGGATGCTTAAGGTAAGAGATCCTTGGTTTGACATGTTATTAATATGGTTTTGATGCATGGAGATGCATGATGATAAGTGGTTTTGATTAATGCTTTAAAATAGTGAATTGATGATGGTATTTGATGTATATTGGCAAGTGATGAAATGGTTTTAAAGTACTTGAATCAGATATAGTTAGCCGGCTATAGGATTGGGTGCACCGTAAGTAAAGTCACCTTCGATGTTGAGGGGTTGTGATTGTACCTTAAACTCCATCCAAGTACCCTCACAATTGAGGTAAGATCAAAACGGTGGTTGTAAATTCCGTGTGTGGATCTTGTATTATGTGTCCCTTACTCTTGTTAGTGGAATTATACAACTACCGATGAGTGGTGTTGAGGGGTTGAGATTGTACCGTTATACTCCACCACGAATGTCACATCAATGGAGGGATTGCTCTTGAGTGTGAACCTTGTATAGTCTGGTAGTGTGTATGAAGCGTGTAGGACAACGCTTGTAATCCGCGTATCTAATTGTGCCTTGTGTTGAAATGGTTATGAACTATCACTTGAAAGCCAATATAACGTATTTGAATGTAACACGCATGAGATGCTTGAAAAGGATGCAAGGTAGCATGAGAAAGAGATGAGCATGTAGTTTAAAAGCTTTGTTAAAAGTGTTTTCTAAAAATGCATTATTGTATTGGTTTTATTTAGAGCATGCCTCACTAAGCATTTGTGCTTACGCTCTCTTTTACCAATAATGCAGATAATTGAGGTGCTTTGGGCATTAAGGAAGCTAAGTTCATCCAAGGAAGTCCAAGCTCACGTATGGTGAAGTTTTCAAACACTATTAGTTTTGATAAAATTTGGCAATGGGAACCTAAGATTTTTTCTGGGAGATGAGTTGAACTCCCTAAGGTTGTGGCATGTTTTCCTTTGCTAGTTTGAATTGTAAATGGCCTTTAAATGCTTGTTTTGAAATTTGTTTGTCTATTGGGTTTTGATAATAGTAAGCATGCCTCTAGACTTGTGAGATTTCTTGTTTGATGATATGAATGTGTTAAGGTGATCTAAATGTGTACCATTTATGTATGATGACTTGCTGGAATGATTAGAGAGTCATTAGGTTGTGTTTGGTTGGGTTTATGCATGAAAAACCAGATTTTGCTGCTGAATCTGGGCAAACCGTATCGAAACACCCTCTAGTGTTTCGAAACGGGGGCCTGAAATGGCCTTCGTGTTTTGAAACGCTAAGGGATGTTTCGAAACAATTTGGCTACTAGAAGGCCTCATTTCGGAACCAGTCTCAAAACCAACCCGCGTATCGGAACGGTCAACGCCGTTTCGATCCTCGTTTCGATACAGAAGGTGGAAGTTCCGAAACAGGTGACCAGTGGGCACTGATTTGAATGGTGCTGAAGTTTGCAAGCTTTACATTTTAGTCCCGAATGTTGAAGTTGAAATTGCTTGAGTAGGAGATGTTCTTTTAAGATGAAATTTGACGGAGAAGCATGTAATATGACTAATCTGAGGAGTAGGAAGATGTTTGGATGATGAAGCGGCGACCGGCAGATTCCTTGGCCGTGGTCTTGGCAGGCGAGGTTTTTGCTTTCCATTGTGGCTAGACTCTTTTTGGCGTATGATGTGGCTCTTCTTGAGGTTCGGCAGTGGGAACGACGGGAGATGCGTCACTATCTTCTAACTCTGTCTCGAAATCCACAGGTTCTTTGGCTATTATGTGTCGCTTCTTCTTCCTGGTTCTTTCATCCATGGGTGTTGCCGGAGGGATGAATGCCATTGGGATGGCTGTTATTACTGCTACCACTGTTGTTTCTTGCTCCAGCGGCGGCTGCTCAATCTCCTCTGATGAGGAGGTGTCTGCTACTGTGTTTGCTGTGAAAGTAGGGAAGAGATGCTGCTAGTGCCTCTCAAGCGAGTCTTCCATTGTGTTGGATGGGGTGGCGGGTGAGTAAGTCGGTGAATGCGTAGGAGAGGGCACCTGGTAGTAAGTCTGGCGGGCAGCGGCGGCTGGTGGATCTCTTTGTGCTTGGGCTGCTGCTGCTAGCTCCGTAGGGTATAACAACATGGTAGGCACATCACCGGGAAATTTACGTAGAAAATAAGCCACAAAGGCTTCTTGGGCCTTCCCCACATAGTTCATGAAGGCCAACTGTTGCTGCTCGATGCGCTTTGTGTTGTCTAGAAGGGTGTACAGCAGTGGCAGGACTTCTTTGTCTGGACAGCTTCAGTACTGCCAGGGGTGGCTGGAGTTTTAGGCTGTGTGGCTGAAGGCTGGCTGGGCGTTGCTGGTTCTTTCTCCGCATCCTGCATCATCTGAATGCGGACCTTTTTGGTCTAGCCCTCTTTGGCAGACATTAGCTCATCTGTGGGCTCTGCTGGGACACCAAAGTTGGTGCAGAGACCTATGATGAGGGATGGAAAATACAACATGCCTTTCTTCTTTTTGAAGCAGTTGTGGATTTTTGTGTAGATAATCTCCCCTACGCTTATTGGCCGGTTTATCAAGATACTGTAGATTAGGGCGAGGCGTGGCCGATTAATGGTTGAGTTGTAAGATGTGGGCAGCAGACACCTTTTTACAAAGGCGCTGGACAGATCCCACATGTTTGCCTCCCAGCCAAGGTGTGTTGGGCTTGCAGAGTTTGGCCTTGATTTCCTCATAGTTGGCAGCCGTCAGTGACTGCCTCCACTCCTTATGAGGGTTGTCGTCCATATCAAGGCCATAGTAGTTGTTGATGACAACAACATTGAGTTTGACCGGCTCCCCATGGACGTAGACAAATGGCTTCTCCAGGCAAGGCTGATGGGAGTAGAATTCCCTGACTATGGTGATGTTCGCTATCTCTGGCTACTGCGCGAACATCTCATGTCCCTTGTAGTGGATGGTGCGGAACAAGGCGGGCTCTAGACCACGGTCTCTCGTTTTCCATGTGTAATGGAAGCCTTGTTCCTCTCATACTGCATGCTTGGAGAACTTGTTTCTGTATCTCTCCTCGTCTTTTTTGTAGCAAAATCTCTCGTAGATGGATTTTAGGGTTGATGTTGATGCCATGTGAACGATTGTGCTTGGATAAAACTAGAAAGAAAAGTTATGAGATAGTAGGAGAATCAGAAAGAAGATAGAAAAAAGGTAAAAGAAAAGTAAAATGAAGTGAGTGAGTGGGATATATATAGGAGTTGCCGAGAGATGTCATGGCGGCATTAAATGCCCAACGGTCTGATTTCCTTTCACACGTTACGGATTTTTCTGCCCATTATTTTCAGAGCCGTTGATGGCCAACTAGCCGTAACGCGTTGTTGCGCTGGCTGCTGTCTCGACAGGATGGTGGGCGGGATCTTTGTTGGGCCTCCTTCTTAATCCTGCTCTTGTGTTCCTAAACCTGAAATAAAAATAATTTTTGAAAAATAAAATTCTAAAAACTAATGTAATCCTAAAATACAATAAAATAAACTCTAATCCTAATTCATAAAAATAAAATAATAAAATAAAAATTAAGTTATGTTGGGAGTGCATTTGGTTGCATCTCCCTGACATAACCACTTCCTGAGGTGGTTTGGCTTTGTCTACCCTCCTGGGGGTTCTCTTGTTTCTTCAGATGTTGTGTGATTTGGTCCTTAAGTCTGCTTCTAGGCCTGTCGCGCCAGCTGCTGCCCTGGCCTATTTCCACACTGATTTTGGCCGTTCTCGCATCTGGGCTTCCTTTTCCTTCCTCTAAGGGTTGAAGCACGTTCATCTTTATGCTCTGGTCCTCTACCCTCATTGTCAGCTCCCCAAGTTCCACATCTATAAACGTTCTGCCTGTGGCCAAGAATGGTCACCCAAGTATGATAGGGGCTTTTTCATCGGCCTCACAATCTAAGATGAGGAAGTCGGCGGGGAGAATCAGGTTTCCCACCTTTACCAGAATGTCTTCTATCTTTCCCTCCGGTTGTACAAATGAGTGGTCAGCAAGTTTAAGCATGACGGAGGTAGGTTTGGCAAGCCCAATTCCTAGTTTATCGAAGAAGGTCTTAGCATCAGGTTGATGCTGGCTCCCAAGTCACACAGGGCTCTGGTCTCATGTTTGCTGCCTAACCTGCATGGGATAACAAAGCTGCATGCATCTGTCTGCTTGGGCGGTAGCTTGTTATGCAGCATAGCCGTGCACTCTTTAGTGACAACCACTGTCTCGAATTCCCCTATCCTCTTCTTCTTAGAAACCATGTCCCTGAGATGTTTGGCATAGTTTGGCATTCTTTGAATGGCTTCTACCAAATGTATATTGATATGCACCTGTTTTAGAATTTCCAGGAATTTTCTGAATTGGTGCACTTGCTCCTGTTGCTTGAGCTTTTAAGGGAATGGTGCTGACAAACGGATGTCCTCTATGTGCTCCTTGCTTGGGGGCTTAGTCTGGGGAGGACCACCCTTTTTAGGGCCACTGTCGTGCTCTACTGTTGGGGCGGATGGTGTTGTTGTTGGGGCGGCTAGTGTTGGTGCTGCTGGGGCAGGCTTGCTTTTTTGGTCTGGTTGTACTTCTGGCTATTCCACCATCTTGGGTCCATCCAACTGCTTCTCACTCTTTGTATATATAGCCTTTTAATGCTCATAAGTAGGTTTGGCTGCTGCTTGCGAGCTGCTAGATGATGCACCCATAGTCAAATTGTTGTAGATTTCAGTGAAATGCCCAAATTGGGTCTCCAGGTTCTTGATGGCAGCCTCTTGGTTGTTCATCTTCATCTTCGTCCTATCTATAAAAGACTTAGTTTTTTCAAAAAATTCACCAGTTTGCTTCATAAAAGTTTGCAGAGTTGCTTCTAGTGAATTATTGTGTTGTGGCTGCTGAGTCTGCTGCCGGGACTAGTTCTGTCCGTAGCCTCCATGTAGCTGATGTAGGTTTGCAGCTGTCTTTGATTTGCTCTATGAGAAGTTAGGATAGTTTTTCCATCCAGGATTATAGGTGTTCTGGGCAGGCTTGGTATTCCTCTCGTGTCCTCCCATATAGTTTGCAGATGCAGTGCAGGTAGAGGAATCGTGGTTGCCCCCACATTCGCCATAAAATGGCTCCACAACTTTTATTTCGTAGGCCTTTCTAGGGGATTACACAATCTTCATAACCAGCTCCGTCAGGGTTTCAAGGCGGGTGTCAATAGATTCTGAGCCATCTACCTCATTTGCAGTGGCTGGCCGCCTTGGGCCGCCTCAGCGGGCTGTCGGGTACTTGTAAACATTTTTAGTGGCTATGTTCAACAGCCGCAGTGCTTCCTCTGGAGGTCTGTCTAGGATGATCCCATTGACCGAAGCATCTATCATCATCTGAGTTGGGTAGTTAACCCCGTTATAGAATATAGATACCTGAGTCCAAGCCGGTAGACCATGTAGCGGACAATTATTCAGCATCTGTTGGTACCGCTCCCATGCCTCGTACATTGGCTCGTCATCCCCTTGTCTAAAGGTTGTGATCTCATTCTGCAGTCTATCAGTGACGTTGGACAGGTTGAAACGGTCTAGAAAGTCTTTGCAGAACTTCGTCCATGTGTTGAAGGATCCGACTGGCTGGTTATTCAACCATTGTTTTGCCCTATCCCTCAGTGAATAAGGAAATAGCCTCAGCCGTAGTACATCCTGGTGAACCCCATATATCTTAAATGCTTAGAAAATGTCCAGGAATCCTCTTAAATGCTGCCATGCATCTTCTGTGGTAGTCCCTCCAAAGTGCCCTAGTGTGTTTATCATGTTGAACATGACGGGCTTTAACTCAAAGTGATCCTCCCCTATGTCAGGTTCCGTCACTATTGGGTCGAACCCTCGAAAGTCATGCTCAAGGTATTCTCTGGTAGTTTGAGCGGGCTGGGGTTCCCTAGGCAAATCAGGGGGATCCTGCCGTGGAAGGTCTTGCGGACCTCTGGGCGGAAAGTCTTGCTGCCTGCCCCCGCCGTTTACGGCATCATTTGGTGGGTCCTCGTTTACCATTGTTTCTTCCTTTGCTTTTCCCTTGTCTTCTGTGTTTCTCTTAAGGACTTCCCTAAGCTCATTCTTTATCCTTCTTGTTTCACGTTTGAGATCGTCGTAAATAAGGAGATTTCCTTTAGGGTTGGCCTTGGTCATACACTTACAAAGGACACGGTAAAAAAATTTTGATTAAAAATAAAGATAAAATAAAAAGTAAAAAAAGAGCAAAAATTGAAAAACGAAATTCACTGTTACCAATCCCCGGCAACGGCGCCAATAACTTGTAGGGCGTGTAGGTGTTCCCTTTTTGTGAGAGCGCAAGTGCACACTCCTGCCAAGTTATAGTATAAAAGATGTCGAATCCCACCAGGATTGGACATCTTGTCTCATTTCGTAGTCCCTGCACAAGGTAAAATTAAAGCACAAGTGAATTGTTTGTTGGATTGAAGAGTAAAGTAAAGTAAAGCACAAATAATAGAACAGGTGGATCAGGTTGATATAGCAGGCAGGGTTATGTTGGCACTTAGTGTGAATCTGCGTTGTATAGGTCGAGTTATTTTGTGCTTCAACGATATGCTGCCTCGGCGGGTATGGCAGGCGGCAGGCTACGACCCTGTCACGCGGCCGCATCGGGTCACTACCACTGCAACTTTTGTTGTCTCGGCAGGTAGAATAGAAATAAGTCCTGGCGGCAAGTCTGGCAGATACTCCAAGTTTGGCAGGATAGGTGACAGTGATCCCTCCTAGTTCTAGGTAAGGATGCTCGAAAGCTAACGTGACGTAGGTAATGCCTAGCAATCTCAGCGTAAAACTAACACAGGCTAGTCAACTCAGTTGGTAATCCCTTTTAGCCGCTGAAACTTGTGGACTGGTGTGGAACCAAGTTAGTCACGCCTCAGCACGTTGTGGCCGTACTTAACCCTTTCGTGAGCCTTGCACTTTCGTGCTCGACAAAAGAATTCTGTCAACTGACTGGTGTAGAATAATTGAAAGAATGAAGTGCAATGGATTAAGCAAACTTGGAATATTTTATTGAAAAATAACTCAAAACCTAAAACAACCGTTTCACAACTAGTTTATAGCATAACCCTAACCCCAGTGGAGTTTAGAACATGGCGGCAGTAGAAAACACTGGTGGAGTTTATAGCATAACCCTAACCCAAGTGGAGTTTATAGCCTTTAGTACCTAAATACAAAAATACACTAAAACAATATCTCTGGTTTACAAAATAAATGATAATCTAAAAAAGCAAGGTAAAACAAAGAAATACTGTAAAAGGTCATGCATGCACATACTTATGCCTAAAATGTGCTTCAAAACAGTAATAATAAGAGTTGGAATGTGCATGAAATATAGGGCTTGTGGACACTTTACAGTAGACCATTCGTGGCAGCAAGAGAGCAAGGATGTGTCCAAGAGTTTACTCTTTTGCTCAAGTATGGTTTAGGCATCTAATAATAGTATATTAGCAATGGGATATGACCTTTATGCTTTGGGAGGTTGTTTTGAGACTCCCTTTGTTGAGATATGTTTATGATGCCTTTTAGACATGTAAAGTACCTTTGCATGTTGAAGTATGGTTTGGTTTGAAGTTTGACCGTCTTGGTGGATTGTTTATGCTTAAGTTGCCCTCATCTAGAATCCTACTATGATGTTCATGCTATGTAGATGTTGTTGTCATGTTTGTTTAGGTTTTGTGGTATGTACGAGTTGTATACATGTTTGTGTCTTGTTTGAGGGTCTTGTGTGGGTTAAGATTGCAATAACCTGGAAAAATGTGCCTTTGATGGTCAAGCATATCAATACGGGAGAGCCAGTACCGATACGGGGTACCTGAAATGGCCTTCTTGTATCAACATGATAAGGTCTGTTCTGGTACCTTTTACTACTGGAAACCTTAGTTCCGAAACGACCTTGAGGGTGTTTCAATAAGGGGTGGTGTTCCGAGCCCATTGAGTATGTTTCGATACGCCCGTATCGGTACGGGGAAACCTGTATCGATACGGCCAGTAGTTTTGTTAGTTATTAGAATCTTTGAAGTTCTGTTTTCTTGTGTTTTAGTCCTTGTTTGCTAAGCGGTCGTTTGTTTAGGTTTGGATGGTTGTTTTAAGCTTCATTTTTGCATACGAGCATGAAATATGACTAACCAAAGATTGGTAACCCTAATTTCATGCTAGGTCCTTGTAGTATGCTAAATTTGCATCTTGGTCTCTTGATGCTTGAATCTTTTACTTAGTGTCGTCCGCGTTTTATTCCGATGCGAGTTCCTATCACCTAGGATGTTAATGGCATTTAGATAAGCTTTAAAAAAATTTAGGGTTGCTAATCGGAGTGAAACCCTAAGAAATTTTTCTTTAGTTTTCCCTGTGTAAACCGTTTGGTTCGGTCTGGCGGCTAGACCGGGCTAAGGGGGTTACATTTGTTGGTATTAGAGCCAGGTTTATCGAGCAATCGGGAAGGTAAGTAAGGTAAGTTTGATGTGTTTGATCATTGCTTGCTATGCACAGTGTTTGTGGGAATGAATGTTAGTTTTGTCGTTGGTTGTTTTGTAGATAAAGGCACTCATTGCTATATACAATTGTAACACCACCTTCCCGGCCTGATCGAGAACCAGGTCGGAGCGTGTTACCGGTGAACAGTACGGTGATCGGTGCTATAAAATTTCAACTTGTTATCAACACTCGAACAATAATACACAAACAAAACATTACCAATATATATATTAATCCATTTCATTCATAAAGAACCACATTTAATCATTTAGAACTATTTTATAACTTTTACAAGTTTTAGGGACCATTTTGTAAATCTTGCTAACTAGGGGTTCTTCAATGCATTAAACTAAACCACAATGTAATTCAGCACAACATTGATCATCTTACAAAATTTCATGCATAAAGGAGATCATTTACCCATTCAATTTACTCATGCAAAACCCAGTGACCAAAATGTAAATAGTGCAGACTTTCAGATTGGGCTTTAACCACTTTAACTAACCCTGTATCGAAACGCTTAGAGTCGTTTTCATACGAGTGGACAATGGTCAACCTTGTTGACTCTTGCCTTTTGACTGTATCGATACGAGCGAGACATGTATCGGTACGGGTACACTCTCTTTGACTTTGACCCGTTTCGATACGCTATGAACCCGTATCGAAACGAAGGTCTCCAGAGACGAAATGTTTCGGAACAACCTTGAACGATTCTGATACGCCCTGACCCTTGGGCTCAAATATGCTTACCCGTATCGAAACGCCATCACCCATTTCAATACGTCCTGACCTGTAATGATAGATTATTGCTGGCTTTTCATCAATTTAACATGTTGAACGATGTCCAAATTTAATGAAATTTCACACACAATATTTCAATGATATAAACTACTAGCATGCCAAATTTTAGAGCCATATAAATCCATTTACCCGGTTTTTCCCTTTTTGTACCCAAACATGTATTTTAAGGCAATTTCATACCACATAGAAGACTCATCTTAACAAATTATACTTTTAGCACTTAACCACAACATAAACA
This sequence comes from Hibiscus tridactylites, assembly GCA_958450335.1. NCBI lineage: Eukaryota > Viridiplantae > Streptophyta > Magnoliopsida > Malvales > Malvaceae > Hibiscus > Hibiscus tridactylites. The sequence goes on along the minus strand of OY288279.1, from coordinate 57,228,046 downwards.
CATCAAAAGAGACTTAATAGACTTATACATAAACCTTGCTACCATCTAGGAGTTCAGAGGGTTAATATACATTACTTAGAGCTTGGCTGTGACTTGTGCAACGCTTCAACTTCTCCGATCTCGATCCCAAAACTTGTCTAACTTGAAATGGATGCAATGTAATGCATTAGGCATGCTTTTCCTAGTGAGGTAGTCACAAACCAATGAGTAACATGGATGCCATATATCATGCTTAAATGATAGTCATAATATTCAATATGCAATAACTTAACATGTTCCATATTCATAAATAATACATAGCATCATGTCATCAATAGCAATAACATGATTTCATTGCAACATAATCAATAGTCAGTAATTCCATTGGATCGATTCATGGTATATGGATACACGAATTCCACCTCCTCGCCAAATCAATAATGGTCATTCCCGCCGACATCGCCAATTAGACCAATACAAAATACATCCCTCTGCCTCGCCAAATCAATATAGGTCGTAGCCCTAGGACCGTAGTCCACCCGTACCAATGAGCTCATGAATTCTATGGCATGCCTATTGTATCCAATACTTCGAATCCAAGGTCCAATTATCCATAGTTCAATATCCATGATTCATTAACAATATTTCCACATCAATATCAATATCAATAATTCAATGACAATAGTTTCATATCAATAACTCAAAAATCATGATTTCCATGTCAAAAAGGCATTAACAATAATTCATGTCAATGATTCTTACATGTCGATGTTTCAATGATTTTCATGACAATGATAGCTATACCATGGACAATGAGTCAATGCAATACTTACCAAAACTTACCAACATGTCTTACAATAATGCTTCATGTAAAGCCCTTAAAATCAATGGCTAGTGAATCAATAAACAATGATTCGTGATGGCACCTAGCCACTCCAGAGACTCCAACTACACTCACCTTGACAATCTGAAGCTCCTAAGGCTCTCGGATGGCGATTCCCTTTTCTCCAGCTTTCGATGAAGGCGACGAATTAATCTTTTCCACTTCTTGAGTTAGGAAAAGCAATAAGGGATCATTAGGATCTATATAACAATATCGATACTTAAATAGCCATTAGCAATAGACAAAGCTTAACTTAAAACTTGAAATTGATCATTCATTAGCCAAGAGGATCGATGGCTAACTTAGGGCTTTCACTTACCCGATCGATAGCTATGATTTGAAGATCTTAAAACAAGGAAATCCTAAGCTTAAGGTTCTCAAATGCAGAGGTGTTTGCTTGAGCTTGGTGGGGAAGATGACAATGGAGGTGTATGCTTGTTCTTTCCAAACTAAAGAATAGAAATGGTTCTCGGTGAAAACTTAAAACAAGGATGACCTTCTTTCCTTTTTATAAAGAGCCAAAGCTTTATTCACTACTCCACCTCCCACTTAAACAATAAGAAGGTTTCCTTCTACCAAAGGTTTACTAATTCCAATGTTTGTCTCTTCAAGACAAAGGATGAGAATTGGTTTCGATAAAGCTCAATAAAAGATGAGATCTTTTTTCAATTTCCTTTATTTATTCTAACCATAATCATTATCCACCTCCCAACCAACCAATTAAAATGTTTCCCTTAGCAAAGGGAAAGCTTAAATAAAATAATATAATTTCCATCTTTTCATTATCCTCTTCCAAATTTAACACATAACTGACCTCTAGTCATTTCTCCTGACCATATTCACGTGGGGAGGGCAGCAATAAGCAGGTGAATCATCACTTCATCATTTCTTCTCAATTTTTCTTTTAAACATACTCGAAACAAGGGACTCATTTTGAAACAAAAGAAACTATATCGAAACGGTAAAGCAAAAGTCCAAAAGTTAGTTAAAACTATTGGAACCGTGTCGGAACACCTGCAATTGTTTCGAAACGTCTTACCTAGGCTGTTTCGGTACGAGTCTAACTGTATCGAAACACTCAGCTCAAAATTATCTTATTAGGCATTTTTCAAGGCAAACACATTAAGTACTTAGCTCAATTAGGGTCCTATAACATTATAATCTATAACAAAGAATTGGTATTTCGATATTTTAATATCAATACTCCGATCATCGGAATCCAATTCTGACTAGACCAATTTTCGAGGTGTTACAACTCTTCCCCCTAAAAAAGATTTCATCCCCGAATTCTTACCTGAATTAATATATTGATCATCATCATATTCCTCAGGCTCAGATTCCTCTAACGTCGAAGGATTCGTCCTTCCAAAGCCTATTGGTCAATCTCTTCTGGCATTAACAAATCGAGCAGACTTGAAATGATGTGGGTTCTATGGACAATTGTGGAGGAAGTGTCCCCTTTTCTTACACAAGAAACAAGCACTAGATTCTTTACAACACTGCTTTTCAGGGTGCTTACGTTGACAAAAGCTAAAAGGAGGATTCTCCATTTCTTGTTTCTAACTATCAAAATTCTTAACAGAGTTAGACATCTATAAATAAAAGATCGGATTAGTTGACAAGTCATAATACTCGATAGAATAACTCCTAGGTGACAAAGTAACATAACAAACAATACAATAATGCGTAGGTTTAGTCCAAAACTTACTAAACTCTACCTCTAATACCACAAATGTAACACCCCCTTCCCGATCTGGTCGAGAACCGGGTTGGAGCATGTTACCGATGAACAGTACAATGATCGGTGCTATAAAATTTCAACTTATTGTCAACACTCGAACAATAATACACAAACAAAACATTACCAATATATATATATATATATATTAATCCACTTTATTCATAAAAGAACCACATTTAATCATTCAGGACTATTTTATAACTTTTACAAGTTTTAGGGACCGTTCTGTAAATCTTGCAAACTAGGGGTTCTTCGATGCATTAAACTAAACCACGATGTAATTCAGCACAACATTGATCGACTTACAAAATTTCATGCATAAAAGAGATCATTTACCCATTCGATTTACTCATGCAAAACCCAGTGACCAAAATGTAAACAGTGAAGACTTTCAGATTAGGCTTTAACCACTTTAACTAACCCTATATTGAAACACTTAGAGCCGTTTCAATACGGGTGGACAATGGTCAACCATGTTGACTCTTCTCTTTTGACTGTATCGATACGAGCGAGACTTGTATCGGTACGGGTTAACTCTCTTTGACTTTGACTTTGACTTTAACTCGTTTCGATACGCTATGAACCCGTATCGAAACGAAGGTCTCCAGAGATGAAATGTTTCAGAACGGTCCTAAACGATTCTGATACACCCTGACCTTTGGGGTCAAATATGCTTACCCGTATCGAAACGTCATCACCCATTTCGATACTGCCTGACCTGTAATGACAAATTATTGCTGGCTTTTCTTCAATTTAACATGTTGAACGATGTCCAAAAGCAATGAAATTTAACACACAATATTTCAATGATATAAACTACTAGCATGCCAAATTTTAGAGCCATATATATCCATTTACCTGGTTTTTACCTTTTGTACCCAAACATGCATTTTGAGGCCATTTCATACCACATAGAAGACTCATCTTAACAAATTATACTTTTAGTACTTAACCACAACATAAACACATCAAAAGAGACTTAATAGACTTATACATAAACCTTGCTACCATCTAGGAGTTCAAAGGGTCAATATACATTACTTAGAGCTTGGTTGTGACTTGTGCAACGCTTCAACTTCTCCGATCTCGATCCCAAAACTTGTCTAACCTGAAATGGATGCAATGGAATGCATTAGGCATACTTTGCCTAGTGAGATAGTCACAAACCAATGAATAACATGGATGCCTTATATCATGCTTTAATGGTAGCCGTAATATTCAATATGCAATAACTTAACATGTTCCATATTCATAAATAATACATAGCATCATGTCATCAATAGCAATAACATGATTTCAAAGCAACATTATCAATAGTCAATAATTCTCTTGGATCGATTCATGGTATATGGATACATGAATTCCACCTCCTCACAAAATCAATAATGGTCATTCCTGCCGACATCGTCAATAAGACCAATACAAAATACATCCCTCCGCCTCGCCAAATCAATATAGGTCGTAGCCCTAGGGTCGTAGTACACCCGTACCAATGAGCTCATGAATTCTATGGCATGCCAATTGTATTCAATACTTTGAATCCAAGGTCCAATAATCCATAGTTCAATAACCATGATTCATTAACAATATTTCCACATCAATATAAATATCAATAATTCAATGACAATAGTTTCATATAAATAACTCAACAATCATGATTTCCATGTCAAAAGGCAATAACAATAATTCATGTCAATGATTCTTACATGTCGATGTTTCAATGATTTTCATGACAATGATAGTTATACCATGGACAATTAATCAATGCAATACTTGCCCAAACTTAACAACATGTCTTACAACAATGCTTCATGTAAAGCCCTTAAAATCAATGGTTTGTGAATCAATAAAAAATTATTTGAGATGGCACCTAGCCACTCTCGATACCCTGTATACTCTCACCTTTACAATCTAAAGCTCCTAAGGCTCTCGAATGGCGATTCCCTTATCTCTAGCTTTTGATGAAGGCGACGAATTAATCTTTTCCACTTCTTGAGCTAGCAAAAGCAATAAGGGATCAATAGGATCAATATAACAATAAAGATACTTGAATAGCCATTAGCTATAGACAAAGCTTAACTTAAAACTAGAAATTGATCATTCATTAGCCAAGAGGATCGATGGCTAACTTAGGGCTTTCACTTACTCGATCAATAGCAGTAACACCACGAAATCCGGTCTAGTCGAAATTAAGTTCCGTTGATCGGAAATCCTACATTAGCAGAGCTTAGATATTGCATCGAATAGTTAATTTTTGCTATTGAATCTTAAGTTGGCTTAAAACATTGTGATTGAACACTTTTAAGTAATATTAAGCTTTTAGTGGCTAAAAATGAAAAAGTGTAAGTTGGAGGGCAAAACTTTAATTGCATGAAAAATGAGAGGCTAATCTTGCGATTAGCCCTCCTTTATTATAATGGCTTACGTGGGGTTGTCTGGGAGCTTTCCTTCAATAGAAGGAAAGCTAAATAGCCAAAGTTTATATGATAAAAACAAAGGATTAAAGAAAAGAAAGACTTACCCAAAAATATTGGAAGCAAGCACCACCCTTTCACCATCTTCTTCATCTAAGGACACACCTCCATTAGAGGGAATTCAAGCTTTGCTATTTCTTTACTTTATCAATATCGAAACGTTGCTATTGATTGGGTAGCTATATTCCTCAATTGGTTACTGGATTCCATGGATATTATGAGTGTAATTTAAGCTAGGTTTTGACAATCCATGGATATCCCATCGTTGTCATCTCTATTGAAGTCGGATATTGATTTTGATATCTTTATGTTGATTTTGATATCGAAACATCAAAAGAATTTCTATCCGAGAGCCTTGAAGCTTCGGATTGTTAAGGTGAGGGTAGTCGGAGTCTCAGGTTTAGGCGAAAGGCCTTCCTAGATCATTATTTATTATTTTAGATTATTTAGTTAACATTGCTATTGAAGCAAATGCATTGGATGGTTAATCGAATACTTTGGTAAGTTACCATTGAACATTGATTATGGTTATAGTGCATTGTCATCGATATAAGCATTGTTATTGGATTATTGCATTGAAATCATCATACATTAATATCGACACCAATTCATGAGATAATGACGTTGAGACACATTTATTGATCATCAGCTACATTGAATTTGTTGAATATTAGTATATCATTGATCATCGAAATGAATATGTACATTATGACCTTGGATTGGAATGGACTCGGGATACAATTGGCATGTCATAAAATTCATGAGCTCAGTGTACGAGTGGACTAAGGTCCTAAGGCTACGCCCTACATTGATTTGGCGAGGCGGAGGGATGTGTATTGATATTGGTCATATTGGCGAGGTAGAAGGATTAGACCATTCATTGATTTGGTGAGGTTTAGGAATTCGTGTATCCACGATCTTGATTCAATCCAAGGGTTATGAATGAAAAGAGAACATGTTTATTACTTTATGCATTGTTACATGGCATTGATTATGTTAGCATGAGATTAAGTATCATTGTAGCTATGGCATTTACATCATTTATGTTATTTGTGACTACCTCACTAGGCAAAGTGTGCCTAACGTGTCTCATCTCATGCAATTTCAGGTTAAAAGGGTTGTTCGTTGAAAGATCGGATCAGACGCCAAGACAAGTCACTACCAAGCTACAAGTAATGTAATTATGACCTTTGAACTCCTAGGAAGGTGGAAAAGTAGTTAAACTAGTCATATATGCCCATTTTGTTATGTTGGTGCTATGCCTATTTTGTAATATGGTCATTGGCCCTAAATGGCCCTTTTTGTTCTTGGAAGATAACTTAAATATGCATGCTTGGCTTAAAAAGGTAAAAACCTAGTAGACGTATTCGGATGGTCATAGAATTTAGCATGCTAGATGTTTGTACCAATAAAATGTTGCATGTAAAGTTTCGTTGCATTTGAACATCGTTCGATAGGGTAATTCGGATAAAAACTAGCAAAAATCTATCATTACATGCTTGTTTGTATCAAAACGGGTGATGTCGTTTCGATACGGGTAACCATCTTTGAACGTGACAATAAGGGCGTTCCGGAACGAACTGATGCCGTTTCGGAACATTTTGCCTCTGGAGACCCTTGTTTCGATACGGGTTTCGGAACGGTCAGAGTCAAAGTCAATGGTGGTCAATCCGTTCCGATATGGGTCAAGCCTATATCGAAACTATCTAAAGAGTTGGGTTAATAGGGTTGACTTTCGTACACCCATTTTGAAACATCTTAGGGTGTTCTGAAATGGGGTTAGGTGAGTTTGTTAAGCCTCATTGAACAATTTGAAAATGTTATAATCTAGTCACTGAACCTTATAAAGTTTAATTTATGGTTTTATCGTTCTCCGAATTAAATGATATTTGGTAGGCATAACCCTTAAGTAATAAATTCCATCTTGGCAGAGTTGTTACAACGAAGGACCTCAAACTTGCTAAAATTTACAAATTGGTCTTTAATACTTGCAATAATTGTAAAACGGCCCTAGATTGATAATTGTGTATTCTATTTGTTAAAATTGGATTAATGGGTGCGCTGGTCATACATTGTACGCTTTCTACTGATTTATCGTGTGATTAAGAAGAATTTATAACTCTGTTTGTCGCATCGTCCTCCGGTAACACTCTTCGACCCGATTCTCTACCAGACCGGGAAGGGGGTGTTACATTTATTGTATCAGAGCTAGAGTTTAGTCGATTCTAGGACTAAACCGAAGTCTATTTGAATTGCTAATGTCTTACTTTGCCACCTAGGAGTTTTATATTGTATATTATGACTTGTCGACTAATCCGATCTTTCATATAGATATGTCTGAGACAAATAAAGCTCACATTGATGAGCATGCTACCGACTCCTCGACGCATGGCGAGGAGGTTAGGGGAGGAAATCCTCTAAACCTACCGCAACCACATGACCCTCCTGTACAGGGTGCTGAGCCTGCTGCCCCTACTGCTCAAGTTGAATGTTATCAGAATATGGCAAACATGTTTAAGAAGTTTATGACTACGATGCAAGCAACACCGCTAGTTCAGCCTACTACCCCTGTCGCTCAGTATGTCCGAGCTCCTGTGGACAAACTGGCTTCACTCCGAGCCTATTCTTTTACTGGACAGGATGATGACAACCTTGAAGTTGCTGAATACTGGCTTGGTAATACCTTACGTATCCTGAATAAACAGTTACAGTGTTCCGACGAGCACAAGCTAGAGTGTGCTATTGCATTACTGATAGATGAAGCCCTTATGTGGTGGGAGACTACTGTTCTTACTGTTCCGGAAGAATCGGTTACTTAGGAATTCTTTCTTAAGGAATTCCGGAACAAGTACATCAGCGAGTACTATCTCGTGGAAAGGCGGAACACTTTTCTTCATTTAAGACAAGGTGGGCGGCCTATCGAGCAGTACATCCATGATTTCTATAAGTATTGCCGATACGGAGCCGAGTTTATAAAGAAAGAATAAGACAAGTGCCGAATGTTTATCGCGGGTTGAGCGGTGAGCTACGGCCTATGTTTATTGCCTTGGGTATCACCAACTTCTAGGATTTGGTGAACCGAGTTAAAGCAACCGAAGCAGCGCAAAGAGCTTAGAGAGGAAAGGGGTCAAGACAAGCACCATCGGAAGCCTCAGGAAGGCCAGGCGGATCCGGGAAGCAAGGTAACAAGCAAGAATCGAAGGCCTCTTTCCTGATTTATCATGTGAGAGGTCGCCAGGAAGATGACGAGCCTGATGTTATAGCAGGTACCGTTATGTTATATGCACACTCATTTTATTTATTGATTGATCCTGGATCTACACATTCTTTTATAAGCCTGGAATTGGTTAAAAGACATAGGATGTCTACTGAACCTTTAGCAACAAAAGTCTTCGTGACAAATCCGTTAGGTAATTGTGTTGCTTTAAGCCTAATATGTAAGAACTGTCCAATCTTGATTCAAGGAATTTTGTTCCCTACGGACTTCCTAGTCTTACCAATCCACGAGTTTGATGCGATTCTAGGCATGAATTGGCTTAGTAAACATCAGGCATGGGTAGATTGTAGCAAGCAAAAATTGTACCTTCAAGGTCTTGTCAAGGAAAGGGTAATGTTGATGAAATCTCAGAACTCTATGTTGTGTGCGATGTCCACTGAATCCAAGAATGAACCTCAGATCCATGACATTGACACAGTAAATGAATTCCTAGATGTTTTTCTTACGAGCTTCTGAAATAGCCCCCGACTCGTGAAGTAGAGTTTGGTATTGAGGTGCAACCTAGGACTGCTCCAGTTTCCATTGCACCATATCGGATGGCGGCTGTGGAGTTGAAAGAACTAAAAGCTCAAATTTAAGACCTTATGAACAAGGTTTTTATTTTACCGAGCTCTTCACCTTGGAGAGCCCCGGTTCTTTTTGTCAAGAAGAATGATGGTTCTATGTGGTTGTGCATTGACTATAGACAATTGAACAAAGTCATCATCAAGAATAAGTATCCTTTGCCCAGGATAGACGACCTGTTCGACCAATTAAAAGATGCTTTTGTGTTTTCTAAGATTTATCTAAGGTCGGGTTACTATCAAATGAAAGTCAAGGAGTGTGATGTGCCCAAGACTGCATTACGTACAAGATATGGACACTACGAATTCTTAGTGATGCCTTTCGGACTAACTAATGCACTAGCGGCTTTTATGAATTTAATGAATCGGGTATTTAGACCCTATCTGGATAAATTTTTTGTGGTGTTCATAGATGATATCTTAATCTATTCCAAGAACGAATCGGAGCATCGAGATCACCTTCGTATTGTACTTCAGACCCTAAGAGAGAAACAATTGTATGCGAAGTTTTCTAAGTGAGTTTTGGCTCACTAAAGTGGCCTTTTTAGGGCATGTCGTATCAGCTTCAGGTATTCAGGTGAACCTGAAGAAAATTCAAGCTATTGTAGATTGGTATCTACCAAAGAATGTTGGTGAGGTTAAAAGTTTCCTTAGGCTTGCTGGCTATTACCGTAGATTCGTGAAAGTATTTTCTATGTTAGCCGCTCCTTTGACCAAATTGTTGGGAAAGGAAGCTTCTTTTGTGTGGATTGAGGTCCAACAGCGAAGCTTTGATCAGCTGAAACAAGTCTTGACCCATGCACATGTTTTGACCCAGCCTGAGTCTGGGAAAGACTATACAGTTTACAGTGATGATTCACATCTTAGGTTAGGATGTGTATTGATGCAAGAAGGTAATGTTATTGCTTACACTTTGAGACAACTTAAGCCACATGAGACGAATTATCCCACCTACGACCTAGAATCGGATGCAGTTGTCTTTGCTTTGAAAATCTGGAGGCATTATCTCTACAGGGAGAAATGCTATCTTTTCACCGATCACAAAAGCCTCAAATATTTATTGACACAAAAGGAGTTGAATCTTCGACAACGGAGGTGGATGGAACTTCTTAAAGATTAGGATCTAGTCATTAATTACCATCCGGGCAAGGCCAATGTTGTAGCTGATGCACTCAGCCGCAAACCTTTGCCTGCTCCGTGAGCAATTAATGCTCACTTCCGACTTTGGAAGCGCCAGTGCCTTGTAGCTGAACTTCAAGTTCAGTCTACCATCATTTCACGAATTAGAGACTTGCAAGAACAAGATTCTGAGCTCCATGCTATTGTCTCTAAACTATCAGATAATTCGGACTTCAGAATTAATTATGAAGAACTCTTATGTTTCCAAGATCGAGTTTGTGTACCTAATGATGAAACTCTCCGCACCGACATCCTTGCTGAAGCTCATTCGAGTTCTTTTTCCGTTCACCCTGGGTCTGTGAAAATGTATAAGGATCTACGTTAGCTATATTGGTGGCCAGGCATGAATCAGGCTATTGTTAATTACATTTCCAAGTGCCTCACATGTCAACGTGTTAAGGCAGAACATTGTGCCCCTACGAGACTTTTGCAACCTAATAATCCACCAAAATGGAAGTGGGAAAAGGTAACCATGGATTTTGTTAGTGGTCTACCGTTAACCCCTGCGAAGCATGATGCTATATGGATTGTTGTAGATCATTTCACGAAGTCAGCTCATTTCATACCAATTAGAATGGACTATGGTCTTCCTAAGTTAGCTGACTTGTACATCAAGAAAGTAATCCGGCTCCACGGAGTGCCTAAGTCTATCATCTCTAATCGAGACCCTCGGTTTGCTTCTCGGTTTTAGAGAACCATACAAGGAGCTCTGGGCACCAAAGTCAATCTTAGCACAACTTTTCACCCTCAAACTGACGGTCAGTCAGAAAGGGTAATTCAGATATTGGAAGACATGCTTCGGGCATGTATTATCGATTTTGGTGGGACTTGGGAGAAATCTCTACTTCTTGTCGAGTTTGCCTATAACAATAGCTACCAAGCGTCCATTCAAACGGCCCCGTATGAAGCATTGTATGGCAGGCGATGCAGAACTCTATTGTGTTGGTCAGAGCTTGGTGAGGGCAAGATGTTAGGCCTTGACTTGCTTCGTGAAACTGAGGAACGAGTTACCATTATTCATGATCTTCTAAAAGCTTCCTTTGATCGACAAAAAGTTTATGTTGATCTCAAAAGGAGAGACGTTGAATATGAAGTTGGTGAAAAAGCCTTTCTTAAAGTGTCACCGTAGAAGAAAGTCTTGAGGTTTGGCAAGAAGGGAAAACTGAGCCCCCAGTTCATTGGACCCTTTGAAATCATTGAAAAGATTGGCCCAGTGGCATATCGGCTTTTGCTACCCTCAAAACTAAGTAAAATCCATGATGTCTTTCATGTATGGATGCTTCGGAAGTATCAGTCTGACCGCTCACACATTGTGGAACCCGAATCTGTAGAACTCTGGCCAAATCTATCCTACGAAGAAGATCCGGTTCAGATTCTTGCCATGGAAGTCAAGAGGCTTCGCAATAAGACTATAATGTTAGTTAAATTGCTCTAAGGAGTGACACTATGGAGGAAGCCACTTGGGAGACCGAAGAAACTATGAGACAACAATATTTGTATCTCTTCAGTTTAGGTAAATTTTGAGGACGAATTTTTCTTAAGGGGGAGAGTTGTAACACCCCGAAATTCGGTCTAGTCGGAATTAAGTTCCGTTGATCAGAAATCCTACATTGGCAAAGCTTAGATATTGCATCGAATAGTTAATTTTTGCTATCAAATCTTAAGTTGGCTTAAAACGTTGTGATTGAACTCTATTAAGCAATATTAAGCTTTTAGTGGCTAAAAAGGAAGAAGTGTAAGTTGGATGGCAAAACTTTAATTGCATGAAAAATGAGAGACTAATCTTACGATTAGCCCATCCTCTATTATAGTGGCTTACGTGGGGTTGTTTGAGAGCTTTCCTTTAATAGAAGGAAAGCTAAATAGCCAAAGTTTATATGATAAAACCAAAGGATTAAAGAAAAGAAAGACTTACCCGAAAATATTGGAAGCAAGCACCACCCTTTCATCATCTTCTTCATCTAAGCACACACCTCCATTGGAGGGAATTTAAGCTTTGCTATTTCTTCACTTTATCAATATCGAAACATTGCTATCGATCGGGTAAGCTATATTCCTCAATCGGTTACTGGATTCCATGGATATTTTGAGTGTAATTTAAGCTAGGGTTTTGACTATCCATGGATATCCCATTGTTGTCATCTCTATTGAAGTCGGATATTGATTTTGATATCTTTGTGTTGATTTTGATATTGAAACATCAATTCTAATAAGTTTCCTACTAATCTGTCTAGCTCAAGAAGTGGAGAAAGAGGTAGCACCATCTCCATCACAAGCTAGGAACAAAGGAATTTCTATCAGAGAGCCTTGAAGCTTCGGATTGTTAAGGTGACTGTAGTCGGAGTCTCGGGTTTAGGCAAAAGGCCTTCCCGGATCATTATTTATTATTTTAGATTATTTCGTTAACATTGCTCTTGAAGCAAGTGCATTGGATGGTTAATCGGACACTTTGGTAAGTGTCGGTAAGTTACCATTGAACATTGATTATGGTCATAGTGCATTGTCATCGATATAAGCATTGTTATTGGATTATTGCGTTGAAATCATCAGACATTAATATCGACACCAATTCATGAGATAATGATGTTGAGACACATTTCTTGATCATCGACTATATTGAATTTATTGAATATTGGTATATCATTGATCATTGAAATGAATATGTACATTATGACCTTGGATTGGAATGGACTCGAGATACAATTGGCATGCAATAGAATTCATTAGCTTAGTGTACGGGTGGACTACGGTCCTAAGACTACGGCCTACATTGATTTGGCGAGGCGAAGGGATTAGACCATTCATTGATATGGTGAGGCACAGGAATTCGCGTATCCACGATCTTGATTCAATCCAAGGATTATGAATGAAAAGAGAACATGTTTATTACTTTATGCATTGTTACATGGCATTTATTATGTTAGCATGAGATTAAGTATCATTGTAGCTATGGCATTTACATCATTTATGTTATTTGTGACTACCTCACTAGGCAAAGTGTGCCTAACGTGTCTCATCTCATGCAATTTCAGGTTAAAAGGGTTGTTCGTTAAAAGATCGGATCGGCCGCCAAGACAAGTCACTACCAAGCTACAAGTAATGTAATTATGACCTTTGAACTCCTAGAAAGGTGGCAAAGTAGTTAAACTAGTCATATATGCATGTTTTGTTATGTTGTTGCTATGCCTATTTTGTAATATGGTCATTGGCCCTAAATGGCCCTTTTGGTTCTAGGAAGATAACTTAAATATGCATGCTTGGCTTAAAAAGGTAAAAACCTAGTAGACGTATTCGGATGGTTATAAAATTTAGCATGCTAGATGTTCGTACCAAAAAAATGTTGCATGTAAAGTTTCGTTGCAATTGAACATCGTTCGATAGGGTAATTAGGGTAAAACCAGCAAAAATCTGTCATTATAGGCCTGTATGTATCGAAACAAGTGATGTCGTTTCGATTCGGGTAACCATCTTTGAACCTGAGAATAAGGGCATTCCGGAACGAAGTGATGCCGTTTCGGAACATTTTGCCTCTGTAGACCCTTGTTTCGATACAGGTTTCGGAACGGTCAGTCAAAATCAATGGTTGTCAATCCATTCCGATACGGGTTAAGCCTGTATCGAAACGGTCTAAAGAGTTAGGTCAACATGGTTGACATTCGTACACCCGTTTCGAAACATCTCAGGGTGTTCTGAAACGGGGTTAGGTGAGTTTGTTAAGCCTCATTGAACAATTTGAAAATGTTATAATCTAGTCACTGAACCTTATAAAGTTTAATTGATGGTGCTATCGTTCTCCGAATTGAATGATATTTGGTAGGCATAACCCTTATGTTAGAAATTCCATCTTGGCAGAGTTGTTACAACGAAGGACCTCAAACTTGCTAAAATTTAAAAATTAGTCCTTAATACTTGCAATAATTGTAAAACGGCCCCAGATTGATAACTGTGTATTCTATTTGTTAAAATTGGACTAATGGGTGCATTGGTCATACATTTTGTAACGCCCCGGTTTTGGGCTTAGAAGTCTTGGGCGTTGACCGGTTGGTCAAAGTGCTGTTCGAATCGTAAGAGGTTAAATTAGGAAAGCCTAGTTCGGGTTGCATTAAAAATATGGAAAAATGTTCTAAAATCATCTTTTAATATAATTAAGTGAACTGTGAAATCAATTTTGGAAAATGAGTTTTGGAAGGGTGACATTTTGGCTAGTGACCAAAATGTAATTTTTGAAAGTTTGGTGGCTGTTTTATAAAGGGTTGAAACTTTGAATCTTTAAGGAGCTATTTACCCAAAGGGAGTTTCTCCAGATTTTTCTAAGATATTTTGAGTTATAATTCTGATTTTTAAAGATTTCATAAAGGAGGGAAATCTCATTTTTTTGCTATTTTCTCAACTAACTTCTCTTTTTCTTTCACTCTTTTTCTCTCAACCCAAACACTCCATTTCCAGAGTTTTGTTTCTGATTTTCTCACATAAATTCCTCCTTTCAACTCTCATTTAATCCCTAATCATTGTATTTTCAAAACCTCTTCAATTTCTACAAGTTTCATCAAGGATTTTCATTCCAAAAAGAGGAGAAACTCAAGTTTGGAGGTAAGAACGTCCTTCTCCTCTGAACTTCAAGTTCTTTACTGAAATTCCTAAGTTTTCAATCCTAAATTGATGATTAATTAAAGGATTTTAAGTTGATTTATAGATCTTGGCTAATTATGCAAGATTTTGATGATTTCACATGATTTTCGTTTGATCTGTTAAATCTGTGATTTGAGAAGTGTTTTTGATGTTAAATGATCTCTAAATTGATCAGGAAATGAGTTTTGATTGATGCAATCCCGGATAGGTTGAGTTTCCTAAGTTTAGCTTGTGTTTTAAGGTAGTTTTTGTGGTGATCTTGGTGATCTGTTGTTGCTGGAGGTATAAGG
The DNA here is from genome assembly GCA_958450335.1 of Hibiscus tridactylites. Classification (NCBI taxonomy): domain Eukaryota; kingdom Viridiplantae; phylum Streptophyta; class Magnoliopsida; order Malvales; family Malvaceae; genus Hibiscus; species Hibiscus tridactylites. The sequence continues at coordinate 57,213,031 of OY288279.1, read as the reverse complement.
TTGTTAATAGGTTGTTTTTAGATGTTATATGATGTTAATGGAAGTGAGGTTTTGCTGGTTTATGGCTGGGCTTTGTTTGGAAGTGTTTTGGATGCATTTTCGGTTGTGTTTGGTGGCCGAAAATGGAGGTTATGTGAGAGCAGCAAGTTTAGATGCTTTCATTGAAGCAATTAATGCATGATGATGCATTAATCCTCTGCTTTAATGTGTTGAAACAGGGGAGGCATCCTTGGATCCAAGAGTTGTTGATCCGGAGGCTTGATTTGGTGCTTTGGCTTGAAGCAAAGTGGAAATTGGTGAGTGCATTTGGGAAAAATGGATTTTCAGCTTTAAAACCAAGGTTTGAAGGTTTTGGGAGCTTAGTTTAAGTCTAAACAACTTTGCTAAGCTCAAGTGTAAGTTTTCGGATTTTCTCTCTAATGATGGCCATGTTTTGATGTTTTGCAAAGTGATGATTTGCATGTTTTAATTACTGTTTTGGAAGCATGTTTTAGCATGGATTTTGCTGATTATATAAGCCATATGTTGAAGGTAACTCATGGTAGGAGTTCCTTGCTTTTATACATTGAAATGATGTAGTTTGATGCTTTGAAATGCATGATGAAGATGGCTTGGTTTAATGCTTTAAAACAGTGGATTAAATGATGATAATGATGTATATTGGCAAGTGGTGTTTTGAAAATGTTAAGGTCACTAAGGTGGTTAAAAGTCCTTGAGTGAGCCTTGTTACTTAAGATCATCAAGGTGGTTAAAAGTCCTTGGATGAGTCTTGTTGCGGACACTAAGGTGGTTAAAAGTCCTTAGGTGATCCTTCCATGGTGTTTAAAAGTCCATGGGGCCAAGGTGTTTAAAAGTCCTTGGGGCCAAGGTGTTTAAAAGTCCTTGGGGTGATTCAAGCATTGGACACAAAGGTGGTTAAAAGTCCTTGTGTGGTCCTTATTCATGGTGTTTAAAAGTCCATGGCCAAGGTGTTTAAAAGTCCTTGGGGCCAAGGTGTTTAAAAGTCCTTGGGAAAGTTGTTGAACTTGTTTTATGAAATGAAATGTATCACTTGAGCCAATATGACATGTTGAGTAATTTGTGAAGCATGAGATGCTTGTTTTAAGGTTTATGTTGAAGCATGAGATTGCTTGTTTTAAGTATGCTTTGAGCATGTACAAGGATTGATTTTGAGCATGTTTTATAAATGGTTTTAATTGCATTATTGAATTGTTTTTAATGAGCATGCCTCACTAAGCTTTTGCTTACGCTCTCTACGTTTTCTTAATTCAATAATGCAGAGCATTAGAGTTTTTGAGGGGCAGCAAGAAAGGTCAAGCAATCAAGTTCAAGAGAAGCTCAAAGTATGGAAGGTTTTGTTAAACATTTAGCTTTTGTGTGTTTTGTCAATGGGGGACCAATGTGTATGATTTGGGAGGTGTTTGAGACTCCCTAAATATGTTGAATGTTGTTTTAATTGCTGGTTTTGGATTGGAACCTTATATGCTTGTTTTGGAAGTTTGAAGCTTGAGTGGCTAACTTGTGTAGGAAGCATGCCTATAGAATTGGGGCTTTTTGCTTATGATATTGTATTGTTGATTTGTTGGTTCCTATAAGTCATATATATGTTTAATTGCATGCTGGTAAAGTTTGGTGACGTTTGGAGCATGTTTGGATGATCAATTGCATGATTTGGTATGCTTGTTTGCTGCAATCTGTGTAGGCGTTTCGGAACAGTATGCACCGTTTCGGAACGGGTGCCTTACACGAACCCAGGCGTCCGAAACGGTGTGCACCGTTTCGAAACGGTTTGGTCTCTGCCAAGGCCGTGTTTTGGAACGGTGTTGGTCGGTTTCGGAACGGCCCGTGTTTCGGAACAGGGTCGAGCCGTTTCGGAACGTCCGACCGTTAGGGAGCTGACATGGGCAGTTATGTGTTTTGAATTGTTTGCGTTTTGGTCCTGAATCTTGTATGTTCAATTGTGTGAGCTTGGAAAGTCCTTTTGAGCTGAATCTTCACAGAGAAGCATGAAACCTGAATAATTTCAAGATGGTAACTTTAATTTGGGTTAAGTCCTTTTAATTATCAGAAATTACAATTTGGTCCCTAAAGTTGTAATTTGTTCAATTGGGTCCCTGTTTGATCTCTGATGTTTGTGATCTTTGAGTATGATGTTTGTGTGATCACAATTAGGGTTAATGTGCATCTAGACAAGTTTAAAAAAAAAGGGTCGTTAATCAAGGTTGACTTTCGGGTTGACTTTGGTTTTCCCCGTGTGACTGTCTTAATTCGGGTCAACCGTCTAGGCCGGGTTAAGGGGGTTACATTTGGTGGTATCAGAGCTGAGTTCTCGAGTAATTGGGAATGTTGTTATGCATGATTGAAGCATGGTTTGGCTTGTATGCTTGTTGAATGAAAGCATGTTCAGTGATTTGAGATGATGATGTTTTTGAGATGTATGTTGTGATGATGCATGATGAGGGTACCCATTGCCAAACAAAAGCTAAAGAAATGATGTTGATTTTGAAAGAGATTGAGCTTGAATACTTGAAATTGCTTACCTTGCTGGGCCTGACTTGTTTTATTTTGTATTGTTATGCATGGTAAAAGTATGGCACCACGTAGAGAGTTAAGGAGTAGCGTGAGAGCTACGACCCCGGAAGGGAATGTGAATGAAGAGAATACGGGTAGTGCTGTGTTACCTCCTCCTCCACCTGGTGGTGGTGGTGCGGAGAGGGAAAGAGCTGGAGTTGAGGCAGCTGGTGCTAGAGCTGCAGGACCTGAGGTTGGTCAGGGGCAAGCGATGCCTGACATGTTTGTGCTGGTACAAGCTATTGCGGGTGCTTTTCGAGCAGCAGTAGCTGGAGCTCAAGGAGCTGGGCATCAGGGAGATGCTGGTGCTAGACTACCCTTAGAGCGTCTGCGCAGTCTTGGTGGGACTGAGTTTAGGGGTATGTCAGCTGAGAGGTCGGAAGCTTGGCTAGAGAGTACCAAGCGTGTCTTGGGACAGATGAGCTGCACTGATGTGCAAAAGTTGGGTTGTGTTGTGTCTTTGCTGCAAGGCGATGCTTATACGTGGTGGACGACCACAATCTCTGGAATGGCTGAAGCTGACATCACTTGGACATTCTTTCAGAATGCGTTCAAGAGGAGATATCTGGGAGTGAGATATCTGGATGAGAAAAAGCGTGAATTCATGTCTCTGACCCAGGGGAACATGAGTGTGGCTGAGTACGAAGTACAGTTCGTACGCCTCAGTCAGTATGCACCGGAGCTGATACCTGATGAGCGAGAGAGGTGCGAAAGGTTCCGCTATGGCTTGGTGACGGAAGTAAAGACCTACATGTTGGCAGCTGAGTACAATGATTTTGATGTGTTGGTTAGTCGATCCAAGGACATAGAGATGAATCTGAGTTTGTCTGCGAAGGGTGCTGGAGCGAGTTCTGGGAAGAGAGCTGCTGAGTATAGTTCCGGAGGTGGACGGAACAAGAGGGGACGCGATCAGAGGTTTCAGTCCTCAGCTAAGAGAGGTGGAGGTGCGCCTGCTAGGGGTGGCAATGCTAGAGCTGACCCTAGTGCTTGTTGGATTTGTGGTTCCCGTGGTCACTTGAAGCGTGACTGTCCTCGTGCTGGAAGGGAGGTGCAAGCTCCTGTTGCTGCAGCTGGTTATGAGTGCTGGAATTGTGGTTCTGCTGACCACTTGAGGCGAGATTGTCCGAGGATGGCTGGTGGCCAAGAGCGTGCTCCTGTTGTTGCAGCACCGCAGAGAGGTCGTGGACGCGGCCGTGGTAATTTTCAGAGGCGTGAGGAAGGTGGTCGCGGAGTAGCTCATGTTGTGGCTATTCAACCTGAGGGTGGAGGCCAGGCGAGAGTGTATGCTCAGCGTGAGGGAAGGAATGATGCTGATGTGATTGCAGGTACCTTTACTTTGCAATCCTTGTCATTGCTTTCTTTGATAGATTCTGGATCTACGCATTCATACATTTTGCGTGAGCATGCTGAGTTGCTTGGTTTGCCTGTTGAGTCTTTGGATGTTGGTGTTAGAGTCACTAGTTCTTTTGGTGAAACTGTTGTGACTCGTAAGCTGTATAGAAGGTGTCCTTTGGTTGTTCAAGAGCATGTCTTTCATGTTGATCTTATGGAGTTGCCCTTTTATGGTTTTGATGTGATCCTTGGTATGGATTGGCTTGCTGAGCATCGTGCTGTTGTGGATTGTGAGAATAAGCGGGTTTCGCTTAAGCTTGCGGATGATTATGAAGTGGTGGTGGTTGGTGAGAATGTGAAGTTTCTTGCCAATGTTGTTTCTACCTTGGAGGCGAGCAGGATGCTGAGGCAGGGTTGTGAGGCTTATCTGGCTTTTGTGATGAATCCTTGTTCTAAGGAGTTGAGGGTGCAAGATATCAGGGTTGTGAAGGAGTTTCCTGATGTTTTTCCTGAGGAGTTGCCTGGTTTACCTCCTAATCGTGAGGTGGAGTTTGGAATTGAGCTGTATGAAAATACCACTCCTGTGTCCATTACTCCCTATAGAATGGCACCTAAGGAGCTGAAGGAGCTGAAGACGCAGTTGCAAGAGCTGCTTGATCGTGGTTTCATCCGGCCGAGTGTGTCGCCTTGGGGTGCTCCTGTCTTGTTTGTGAAGAAGAAAGATGGCACTATGAGGATGTGCATTGATTACCGTCAGCTGAACAAGTTGACTATCAAGAATCGGTATCCTTTGCCGAGGATTGATGATCTCTTTGATCAATTTCGGGGAGCTGCTGTGTTCTCTAAGATTGACTTGAGGTCGGGGTATTATCAGTTGAAGGTGAAGGATGTGGACGTGCCTAAGACAGCTTTCAGGACAAGGTATGGGCATTATGAGTTCCTTGTGATGCCGTTTGGGTTGACAAATGCTCCTGCTGCTTTCATGGACATGATGAATCGTGTTTTTCATGAATACCTGGACAAGTTCGTTGTGGTGTTCATTGATGATATCCTCGTGTACTCGCGTACGGAGGAGGAGCACGAAGAGCATTTGAGGATTGTGCTGCAAGCTTTGTTGGAGAATCAGCTTTATGCTAAGTTGAGCAAGTGTGAGTTTTGGCTTAGAGAGGTGGTGTTTCTTGGACATGTGGTTTCGGCCGAGGGGATTCGTGTTGATCCTCAGAAGATCGAAGCGGTGATGAACTGGAAAGTTCCTAAGTCTGTTCAGGAGGTTCGTAGTTTCCTTGGTTTGGCAGGATACTACCGGAGGTTTGTGGATGGTTTTTCTAAAATTGCTGCTCCTTTGACGAAGCTGTTGCAGAAGGATGTTAAGTATGAGTGGACGGAAGCGAGACAGCTAGCTTTTGAGAAGCTGAAGGCAGCTTTGACGCAAGCTCCTATCTTGATTCAGCCTGAATCAGGGAAAGAGTTTGTGGTCTACAGTGACGCATCCTATGTTGGTTTGGGGTGTGTGCTGATGCAAGAGGGTAAGGTTGTGGCTTATGCGTCGCGGCAGTTGAAGGTGCATGAGCGCAATTATCCTACGCATGACATTGAGCTGGCTGCAGTGGTTTTTGCTCTGAAGATCTGGAGACATTATCTGTATGGTGAGAAGTGTACTGTGTACACGGATCACAAGAGTTTGAGGTATCTGATGTCTCAGAAAGAGTTGAATCTCAGGCAGCGACGTTGGTTGGAGTTGCTCAAGGATTATGATTTGACGATTGAGTATCATCCTGGTAAGGCTAATGTTGTTGTGGATGCTTTGAGTAGGAAGGTAGCTGTTGAGCTGAGGGCGATGTTTGCTAGCTTGAGCATATCGCGAGATGGTGGTCTTGTTGCCGAGTTGCAAGTGAAACCTTCGTTGGTTCAGTTGATCAAGGATAAGCAGTTGTTGGATGATTCCTTGGTGTCTCATGTTCAGGATATCGCGGAGGGTAGACCTTCGGATTTCTGCTTTAATGAGGATGGTGTGTTGTGTTTTGGTAGTCGGATAGTAGTGCCTGCTGATGCTGAGTTGAGGCATGCTATTCTGACTGAAGGTCATAGTAGTCCTTTTGCTATGCACCCTGGTAGTACTAAGATGTATCGTGATCTTCGTGATGAGTACTATTGGGTGGGTTTGAAGAAGGATGTTGCGGAGTTTGTGAGCAAGTGTTTGGTGTGTCAGCGAGTTAAGGCTGAACATCAGGTTCCTTCTGGTTTGTTGCAACCGTTGAGAATCCCTAAATGGAAGTGGGAGAGGGTTACCATGGATTTTGTATCTGGTTTACCTTTGTCTCCATCAAAGAAGAATTCTGTTTGGGTGATTGTGGATCGCTTAACGAAGTGTGCGCATTTCTTGCCTGTGCATACTACGTTTTCTTTGGATAAGCTGGCAGAGCTGTACATTGCTGAGATTGTGAGGCTGCATGGTGTGCCTAAGTCGATTGTGTCGGATAGGGATCCGAGGTTCACATCGCGTTTCTGGCAGTGTTTGCATCAAGCTTTGGGTACAAGGTTGCATTTCGGTACATCCTATCATCCTCAGTCGGATGGTCAGTCTGAGCGGGTTATTCAGATTTTGGAGGATATGTTGAGATGCTACGTGATAGAGTTCCAAGGTTCTTGGGAGAAGCATGTGCCTTTGGTTGAGTTCGCTTATAACAACAGTTTTCAGGCAAGTATACAGATGGCACCTTATGAGGCTCTGTATGGGAGGAAGTGTAGGACTCCTCTTTGTTGGGCTGAAACTGGTCAAAAGTTGGTTTCGATGCCGGCTTTGTTGAAAGGAACCACCGAGAAGGTGAAGCTCATTTGTGAGCGGTTGAAGGCTGCTTCTGACCGGCAGAAGTCTTACGCGGATTTGAAGCGTAAGGAGATAGAGTTTGCGGTGGGTGATCGTGTGTTTTTGAAGGTTTCGCCTTGGAAGAAGGTGATGAGGTTTGGTCGGAAGGGTAAGTTGAGCCCTCGGTACATTGGACCGTATGAGGTTGTTGAGCGAGTGGGTCCTGTTGCGTATCGGTTGAGGTTACCTCAAGAGCTGGAGAAGATTCATGATGTGTTTCATGTTTCTATGCTCAAGAAGTATAGATCTGATCCTTCGCATGTGATGCCTGTGGAGGAAGTGGAATTGAATCCGGATTTGACCTATGATGAGGAACCGGTGAAGGTTCTGGATTCAGATAGCAAGGTTCTTCGTGGCAAGACCATTGAGTTGGTGAAGGTGCTGTGGAAGCATCGAGGTGTTGAGGAAGCCACATGGGAGCGGAAGGAAGATATGCTGAAGCAGTTTCCTTATCTCTTTCCTTCAGGTAAATTTCGAGGACGAAATTTCTTAAGGGGGGGAGAGTTGTAACGCCCCGGTTTTGGGCTTAGAAGTCTTGGGCGTTGACCGGTTGGTCAAAGTGTTGTTCGAATCGTAAGAGGTTAAATTAGGAAAGCCTAGTTCGGGTTGCATTAAAAATATGGAAAAATGTTCTAAAATCATCTTTTAATATAATTAAGTGAACTGTGAAATCAATTTTGGAAAATGAGTTTTGGAAGGGTGACATTTTGGCTAGTGACCAAAATGTAATTTTTGAAAGTTTGGTGGCTGTTTTATAAAGGGTTGAAACTTTGAATCTTTAAGGAGCTATTTACCCAAAGGGAGTTTCTCCAGATTTTTCTAAGATATTTTGAGTTATAATTCTGATTTTTAAAGATTTCATAAAGGAGGGAAATCTCATTTTTTTGCTATTTTCTCAACTAACTTCTCTTTTTCTTTCACTCTTTTTCTCTCAACCCAAACACTCCATTTCCAGAGTTTTGTTTCTGATTTTCTCACCTAAATTCCTCCTCTCAACTCTCATTTAATCCCTAATCATTGTATTTTCAAAACCTCTTCAATTTCTACAAGTTTCATCAAGGATTTTCATTCCAAAAAGAGGAGAAACTCAAGTTTGGAGGTAAGAACGTCCTTCTCCTCTGAACTTCAAGTTCTTTACTGAAATTCCTAAGTTTTCAATCCTAAATTGATGATTAATTAAAGGATTTTAAGTTGATTTATAGATCTTGGCTAATTATGCAAGATTTTGATGATTTCACATGATTTTCGTTTGATCTGTTAAATCTGTGATTTGAGAAGTGTTTTTGATGTTAAATGATCTCTAAATTGATCAGGAAATGAGTTTTGATTGATGCAATCCCGGATAGGTTGAGTTTCCTAAGTTTAGCTTGTGTTTTAAGGTAGTTTTTGTGGTGATCTTGGTGATCTGTTGTTGCTGGAGGTATAAGGTTGTTAATAGGTTGTTTTTAGATGTTATATGATGTTAATGGAAGTGAGGTTTTGCTGGTTTATGGCTGGGCTTTGTTTGGAAGTGTTTTGGATGCATTTTCGGTTGTGTTTGGTGGCCGAAAATGGAGGTTATGTGAGAGCAGCAAGTTTAGATGCTTTCATTGAAGCAATTAATGCATGATGATGCATTAATCCTCTGCTTTAATGTGTTGAAACAGGGGAGGCATCCTTGGATCCAAGAGTTGTTGATCCGGAGGCTTGATTTGGTGCTTTGGCTTGAAGCAAAGTGGAAATTGGTGAGTGCATTTGGGAAAATGGATTTTCAGCTTTAAAACCAAGGTTTGAAGGTTTTGGGAGCTTAGTTTAAGTCTAAACAACTTTGCTAAGCTCAAGTGTAAGTTTTCGGATTTTCTCTCTAATGATGGCCATGTTTTGATGTTTTGCAAAGTGATGATTTGCATGTTTTAATTACTGTTTTGGAAGCATGTTTTAGCATGGATTTTGCTGATTATATAAGCCATATGTTGAAGGTAACTCATGGTAGGAGTTCCTTGCTTTTATACATTGAAATGATGTAGTTTGATGCTTTGAAATGCATGATGAAGATGGCTTGGTTTAATGCTTTAAAACAGTGGATTAAATGATGATAATGATGTATATTGGCAAGTGGTGTTTTGAAAATGTTAAGGTCACTAAGGTGGTTAAAAGTCCTTGAGTGAGCCTTGTTACTTAAGATCATCAAGGTGGTTAAAAGTCCTTGGATGAGTCTTGTTGCGGACACTAAGGTGGTTAAAAGTCCTTAGGTGATCCTTCCATGGTGTTTAAAAGTCCATGGGGCCAAGGTGTTTAAAAGTCCTTGGGGCCAAGGTGTTTAAAAGTCCTTGGGGTGATTCAAGCATTGGACACAAAGGTGGTTAAAAGTCCTTGTGTGGTCCTTATTCATGGTGTTTAAAAGTCCATGGCCAAGGTGTTTAAAAGTCCTTGGGGCCAAGGTGTTTAAAAGTCCTTGGGAAAGTTGTTGAACTTGTTTTATGAAATGAAATGTATCACTTGAGCCAATATGACATGTTGAGTAATTTGTGAAGCATGAGATGCTTGTTTTAAGGTTTATGTTGAAGCATGAGATTGCTTGTTTTAAGTATGCTTTGAGCATGTACAAGGATTGATTTTGAGCATGTTTTATAAATGGTTTTAATTGCATTATTGAATTGTTTTTAATGAGCATGCCTCACTAAGCTTTTGCTTACGCTCTCTACGTTTTCTTAATTCAATAATGCAGAGCATTAGAGTTTTTGAGGGGCAGCAAGAAAGGTCAAGCAATCAAGTTCAAGAGAAGCTCAAAGTATGGAAGGTTTTGTTAAACATTTAGCTTTTGTGTGTTTTGTCAATGGGGGACCAATGTGTATGATTTGGGAGGTGTTTGAGACTCCCTAAATATGTTGAATGTTGTTTTAATTGCTGGTTTTGGATTGGAACCTTATATGCTTGTTTTGGAAGTTTGAAGCTTGAGTGGCTAACTTGTGTAGGAAGCATGCCTATAGAATTGGGGCTTTTTGCTTATGATATTGTATTGTTGATTTGTTGGTTCCTATAAGTCATATATATGTTTAATTGCATGCTGGTAAAGTTTGGTGACGTTTGGAGCATGTTTGGATGATCAATTGCATGATTTGGTATGCTTGTTTGCTGTAATCTGTGTAGGCGTTTCGGAACAGTATGCACCGTTTCGGAACGGGTGCCTTACACGAACCCAGGCGTCCGAAACGGTGTGCACCGTTTCGAAACGGTTTGGTCTCTGCCAAGGCCGTGTTTCGGAACGGTGTTGGTCGGTTTCGGAACGGCCCGTGTTTCGGAACAGGTTCGAGCCGTTTCGGAACGTCCGACCGTTAGGGAGCTGACATGGGCAGTTATGTGTTTTGAATTGTTTACGTTTTGGTCCTGAATCTTGTATGTTCAATTGTGTGAGCTTGGAAAGTCCTTTTGAGCTGAATCTTCACAGAGAAGCATGAAACCTGAATAATTTCAAGATGGTAACTTTAATTTGGGTTAAGTCCTTTTAATTATCAGAAATTACAATTTGGTCCCTAAAGTTGTAATTTGTTCAATTGGGTCCCTGTTTGATCTCTGATGTTTGTGATCTTTGAGTATGATGTTTGTGTGATCACAATTAGGGTTAATGTGCATCTAGACAAGTTTAAAAAGAAAAAAAAGGGTCGTTAATCAAGGTTGACTTTCGGGTTGACTTTGGTTTTCCCCGTGTGACTTTCTTAATTCGGGTCAACCGTCTAGGCCGGGTTAAGGGGGTTACACATTTTACGCTTTCTATTGATTTATCGTGTGATTAAGACAAATTTATAACTTTGTTTGTCACATCGTCCTCGGGTAACACTCTTCGACCCGGTTCTCTACCAGACCGGGAAGGGGGTGTTACAATAGCTATGATTTGATGTTCTTAAAACAAGGAAAGCCTAAGCTTAAGGTTCTCAAATGGGGAGGTGTTTGCTTGAGCTTGGTGGGGAAGATGACAATGGAGGTGTGTGCTTATTCCTTCCAAACTAAAGAATAGAAATGGTTCTCGGTGAAAACTTAAAACAAGGATGACCTTCTTTCCTTTTTATAAAGAGCCAAAGCTTTATTCACTACTCCACCTCCCACTTAACCAATAAGAAGGTTTCCTTCTACCAAGGGTTTACTAATTCCAATGTTTGTCTCTTCAAGACAAAGGATGAGAATTGGTTTCAATAAAGCTCAACAAAAGATGAGATCCTTTTTCAATTTCTCTTATTTATTCTAACCATAATCATCAGCCACCTCCCAACCAACCAATGAAAATGTTTCCCTTAGCAAAGGGAAAGCTTAAAGAAAATAATATAATTTCCATCTTTTCATTATCCTCTTCCAAATTTAACACATGAGTGACCTCTAGTCATTTCTCCTGACCATATTCACGTGGGGAGGGCAACAATAAGCAGGTGAATCATCACTTTATCCTTTCTTCTCAAATTTTCTTTTAAACATACTCAAAATAGGGGACCCGTTTCGAAACAAAAGGAACCGTATCGAAACGGTCAAGCAAAAGTCCAAAATTTAGTTAAAACCGTTAGAACCGTGTTGGAACACCTACAATTATTTCGAAACGTCTTACCTAGGCTTTTTCGGTACGAGTCTAACCGTATAGAAACACCCAGCTCAAAATTATCTTATTAGGCATTTTTCAAGGCAAACCCGTTAAGGACTTAGCTTAATTAGGGTCCTATAACAATATAATCTATAACAAAGAATTGGTATTTCGATATTTTAATATCAATACTTCTATCATCGGAATCCAATTCCGACTAAACCGATTTTCGGGGTGTTACAACTATTGTGAAATGGTTTTAATTAAAGAACTTGAGCGTCTTGGACCCTTGCTATTGCTGACGCAAATCATTTCCGTGTTTATTTGTTTGTTGTTGTTATATTTGCTTTCTTGGTAAGATGAGGCCTCGTCGTGGTTTTACAGTTGGTAATCCAGGTAATGAGAATATTAGGAGTGCGAACGATGAGAATTTGCCCCCTCCTCCCGGGGGTGGTGTTGGAGCTGGCGTCGAAGGTGCTGGACCTCAGGGTGGCCAAGGACAGGCCGGTGTAGATATGTCTCCTCTAGGTGCAGAGACTGGATTGCCTTTAGAGCGACTTTGTAGTTTGAGCGGAGTCGAGTTTCGTAGGTTGTCTCCCGAGGGTTCGGAGGTATGGCTTGAGTGTATAGTCCGTATTTTGGGACAGATAGGATGTTTAGATATACGTAAGTTGGGTTGCATTGTTTCCTTGCTTCAGGGTGATGCCTATGCTTGGTGGACTACTATTACGTCTGGCATGCCTGAAGCCGATGTTACTTGGGAATTCTTCAGAACTGCCTTTCGTAAGAAGTACCTTGGTCCTCGATATCAAGATGAGAAAAGGAGAGAGTTCGTGGCTTTAGTTCAAGGTAGCATGACAGTATCCTAGTACGAGGTACAGTTTGTACGTCAGAGTCAGTATGCTTCTAAGTTGGTTCCTATTGAGAGGGAACGATGTGAACGTTTCCGATATGGTTTGGTTTAGGAGGTGAAGACCTTTATGTTAGCCTCAGATTATGTGGACTTTGATGTTTAGGTCACTAGGGCCAAGGATATCGAACATAGCTTGGGATTGATTACTCGTGGTGAAGACCTGCTGAATGGGGTAGAGACCATGCCAAGTGGCACAAGGATAAGAGGTACCAACCTGACCATAGACGTGGAGGTGGTAACCCGAGACGTGGCCATCAGGGTCAAGGAGCTGTTATCCGCACACCTGAGTGCGCTAAACGCGAGAGGCACCATTTCGGTGAGTGTTGGGGTAATTATGGCTCATGTTGGAACTGTTGGTCTCGAGCACACTTGAGACGTGATTGTCCACATCCGGCTAGATATGAACAGGCTCTGGTTTGAGCAGTTGAGCATCAGAGAGGTCGTGGGTGCGGTCGAGGTAACTTTCAGCGTATGGATGATGGTCAAAGGAATGTAGCTCATGTGGTTGCTGTACATCCCGAGGGTGGTGGACCAGCTAGAGTGTATGCGCATCGCGAGGGCAGGAATGATACATATGTGATTGCAGGTAACTTCTCATTACAGTCTTTGACTTTGCTTTCTTTGATTGATTCTGGCTCTACACATTCGTACATTTTGCGTGAGCATACGAAGCTGTTGGATGTACCGTGTGAGATATAAGATGTGGGAATGAATGTTACAAGTTCTTTTGGTGAAACAGTCGTGGTTAGGAAAGTATATAGAAGATGTCCTTTGATGGTTCAGGGTCATGTGTTTCCAGTAGATATGACAGAATTGCCATTTTATGGTTTTGATGTGATTTTGGGTATGGATTGGCTTGTAGAGCATAAGGCTAAAGTGGATTTTGAGACGAAGAGAGTATCCTTGAGAATTTTAGACGATTATGAGGTGGTAGTAGTAGTAGGAGAGAACATTAAGTTCTTGACCAATGTTGTTTCAATTTTAGAGGCTCAGAGGTTAATGGATGTTGGTTGTCAGGCTTATTTAGCTTACATTATGAATCTGAACATGAATCAGGCACGTCTGCAAGACATCAGAACTGTTTGTGACTTTCTAGAGGTATTTCTGAAAGAGTTGTCTGGTTTGCCGCCTGATAGAGAGGTTGAGTTTGCTATAGAGACTTATATTGATTCTGCTCCAGTATCCATAGCTCCATACCATATGGCCTTTAAGGAATTGAAAGAGTTGAAGACACAGCTTCAGGAACTGTTAGATCGAGGATTCATTCATCCTAGTATCTCACCTTGGGGTGCATCGGTGTTGTTCGTGAAAAAGAAAGATGGTAGCTTGAGAATGTGTATGGATTACCAACAGCTGAATAAGTTGACAGTGAAGAATAAGTATCCTTTGCCGCAGATTGATGATCTATTTGATCATTTGAGAGGTGCTTTCATTTTTTCCAAGATAGACTTGAGATCTGATTACTACGATTTGAAGGTAAAAGATCAAGACGTACCGAAGACAGCCTTTCGCACTCGCTATGAACATTATGAGTTCTTGGTGATGCCTTTTGGTTTGACTAATGCCTTGACTGCCTTTATGGATATGATGAATAGGGTATTTCATGAGTATTTAGATCAGTTTGTAGTAGTGTTCATTGATGATATTCTGATATACTCTCGTACCGAGGAAGACCGTGATAAGCATGTACGGTTGGTGTTACAAACCTTGCTAGATAATCAGTTGTATGCTAAGCTAAAGAAGTGTGAGTTTTGGATTAGGGAATTAGTATTTTTAGGACATATAATATCAACCGAAGTAATCGGAGTGGATTCTAAAAAGGTTGAAGCAGTTGTGAATTGGAAGCAACCAAAATCGGTGACGGAAATGCGTAGTTTCTTGGGCTTGGCAGGTTATTATCGACGTTTTGTAGAAGGGTTTTCTAAAATTGCTGCTCCTTTGACTAAATTGCTACAAATGGATATTCGTTTTGAGTGGATAGAAGCGAGACGATAAGATTTTAATAAATTGAAAGAGGCCTTGACTGAAGCTCCCATTTTGGTTCAGCCTGTGACAAGGAAAGAGTATGTAATTTATAGTGATGTGTCGTATGTTGGGTTAGGTTGCATGTTAATGCAAGAAGGAAGAGTGGTAGCTTATGCATCGAGACAGTTGAAGACTCACGAACGGAATTATCCTACACATGACATAGAGTTGGCAGCGGTGGTGTTTGCTTTGAAAGTTTTCAGACATTATCTCTATGGTGAGAAATGTATAGTCTATACGGATCATAAAAGTTTGAAATATTTGATGACACAAAAGGAGTTGAACCTTAGATAGCGTAGATGGGTAGAATTGCTTAAAGATTATGATCTTTCGATTGAGTACCATCTGGGTAAAGCCAATGTAGTGGCCGATGCTTTGAGTAGAAAAGTGGCACTTGAGTTGCGAGTAATGTTTACTAGGTTAAGCTTGTCGCATGATGGTGGTCTAGTGGCGGAATTGCAAATTAAACCTTCGTTGATTCAGTTGATTAGAGAAAAGCAGTTGCAAGATAGAACATTGGCACATCATGTGCAAAACATTGCGGAAGGTAGACCGTCAAACTTCAGTTTTGGTGATAATGGAGTTTTATATTTCAAAAGTAGGGTAGTTGTACCAGATGATATTGAGTTAAGGCGCACAATATTGACCGAAGCACATAGTAGTCCATTTGCTATGCATCCGGGTAGTACAAAGATGTATCGTAGTTTGAAGGATGAGTATTATTGGGTCAGTTTGAAGAAAGATGTTGCGGAATTTGTGAGCAAGTGTATGGTTTGCCAGCGTGTTAAGGCCGAACATCAGTTTCCTTCAGGATTGTTGCAATCGTTGAGAGTTCCCGAGTGGAAGTGAGAGAGGATTACTATGGATTTCGTATAAGGTTTGCCTTTGACACCTTCTAAGAAGAATTCTATTTGGGTAATCGTTGACCATTTTACGAAAGGTGCACATTCCTTAGCTGTCAATACTACTTATACCTTAGATAAGTTGGCTGATTTGTACATCAGTGAGATTGTGAGGTTGCATTATGTACCTAAGTCGATTGTGTCAGATAGACATATGAGGTTCACAGCTAGATTTTGGGAGAGTTTGCATAGTGCCTAAGGTACTCGGTTGAGTTTCAGCACTTCTTATCATCCTCAGACCGATGGTCAGTCAGAAAGAGTCATACAAGTTCTAGAAGACATGTTGAGTTGTTGCATTATTGATTATCAGGGTTCATGGGAGAAGCATCTACCGTTAGTAGAGTTTCCCTATAACAATAGCTACCAAGAAAGTATTCAGATGGCACCTTACGAAGCTTTGTATGGCAGAAAATGTAGAACACCTATTTGTTGGGCCGAAGCGGGACAAAAGTTGTTATCGTTGTCGGTCAAGCTTAAGGGTACTATCGAGAAGGTGAAATTGATATGTGGTCGTTTGAAGCCAGTTACAGATCGACAAAAGTTGTATGCAGATTTGAAACGTAGAGAAATAGAGTATGTCGTGGGCGAGAAAGTGTTTTTGAAAGTTTTACCTTGGAAGAAGGTGGTGAGATTCGGTAAGAAAGGTAAATTGAGTCCGAGGTTCATTGGTCCTTAAGAGGTAGTTGAGCGAGTTGGTCTCGTCGCTTATAGATTGATTTTGCCACCCGAGTTGGAAAAGATCCATGATGTATTCCATGTTTCAATGCTTCGGAAGTATAGATCAGATCCGTCTCTTGTTATGCATGTTGAAGAGATCAAATTGAATTTGGATTTGTCGTATGATGAAGAGCCGATTGAGATCTTAGCTTCGGACAGCAAAGTGTTGTGTGGTAGAACCATCGAGTTGGTTAAAGTTAAATAGTGACATCGTGACGTGGAAGAAGTCACTTGGGAATGGAAATAGGTATACCGGGTAAGAAATTGTGTGCAAACACAACTCCTTACCTATTTTGTACCAAATTGTGCATTCATGTAAGAAATTGAGTACAAACATAATTTCTTACAAAGGTTTGAGCAACTTTACCCCAACAAAAAATTCGTAAGGAATTGGGTATATACCTAATTTCTTATAATTTTAGTAAGAAATTAGGTATATCGGGTAAGAAATTGTGTAGAAACACAAATTCTTACCTATTTTGTACCAAATTGTGCATTCTTGTAAGAAATTGAGTACAAACACAATTTCTTACAAAGGTTTGACCAACTTTACCCAACTAAAAAATTCGTAAGGAATTAGGTATATACCTAATTTCTTACCATTTCAGTAAGAAAATAGGTATATTTAGTAAGAAATTGTGTAGAAACACAAATTCTTATCTATTTTGTACCAAATTGTGCATTCTTGTAAGAAATTGAGTACAAACACACTTTCTTACAAAGGTTTGACCAACTTTACCCAACTAAAAAATTCGTAAGGAATTAGGTATATACCTAATTACTTACCATTTCAGTAAGAAAATAGGTATATTTAGTAAGAAATTGTGTAGAAACACAAATTCTTATCTATTTTGTACCAAATTGTGCATTCTTGTAAGAAATTGAGTACAAACACACTTTCTTACAAAAGTTTGACCAACTTTGTTCAACTAAAAAATTCGTAAGAAATTAGGTATATACCTAATTTCTTACAATTTCAGTAAGAAAATAGGTATATTTAGTAAGAAATTGTGTAGAAACACAAATTCTTACTTATTTTGTACCAAATTGTGCATTCTTGTGAGAAATTGAGTACAAACACAATTTCTTACAAAGATTGGAGCAACTTTACCCCAACAAAAAAAATCGTAAGGAATTGGGTATATACTTAATTGCTTATAATTTTAGTAAGAAATTAGGTATATCAGGTAAGAAATTGTCTTCAAACACAACTCCTTACTTATTTTGTACCAAATTGTGCATTATTGTAAGAAAGTAAGTATATACCTAATGTCTTACAGTTATTGTAAAGAATTCGGTTTTGGACTCAGTTTGTTATTTTATAAGGAATTGTGTATATACCGTTATTCTTATCATTTTTATGGCAAATTAAGTATAAACTTTATAAGAAATTATGTTCAAAAAATAATTAGGCTAACCGGTTTGCCGTCTTTTTACTATTTTTTAAGTGCCGTTTTAGAGAATCTCTCATAAAATTTATTTGATGGATTCTGGCCTGAATGAGCCCGGCCCGACCATGAACACATATTTTCGATTACACTAATGTAGCCAAACAGGCCATATATTTCTTCCCCACCAGCCATAGATAATACAACATTTATCATCCGTTAGGCATTAGGGACTCCAAACATCCTTTGTTCTCTTCAAAAAAAAAAAAAAAAAAATCCTTTGTTAAACTATTTAACCCACTCCTCCTCCTCCTTCTTCTTCATCATCTAATCAATGACTCTATTTCATCCAGCAACGACAACCAAAACAACCTTCTTGGATTCCTTTCAAACCTCCCTATCCAGGTTCCCTGGCCTCCCGCTCCCCTTTTTCAGGTCCACTTCATCTAATCTCCCTCTCAAAACCCTAACTTTATATGCTACTAACCATACTTCACATGTTCACCAATACCCAGAAAGCAAAACCAAAGCTTTTCCCACCTCGAGGAGCAATTGGCTAGATAATTGGAACCAAACCCACAAAAGAAATGGGCCAAAACCACCAAAAACTGTGTTCAACTACAGAAAAAATGGGAATTTATGGAGCTTGTCTTATTCAAAGAGTGATAAAAATGGCGGAAGCAGTAGCACAATGGAGAAAATAGTGGAGAAATTGAAGACATTTGGGTACGTTGGAGAGGAAAATGAACGGAAAGAAAAGGGTGAAGAACTACCAAGGAGAGAGATTGAAAGAGGGTCTATAGAGGATATATTTTATGTGGAAGAAGGAATGTTACCCAATAGCAGAGGTGGGTTTTCAAAGGAGTCACCTTTGGAGGTGGAAAGTGATGGGAAAGTAAGGTTTCCATGGGAAAAAAAGGACGAACAGGAAGAAGGGAAGTGGACAGCAAGAAGAGATGATAAAACTTCAGTTGCAGAATTGACTCTGCCTGAGTCTGAACTTAGAAGGTTAAAGAACTTGACATTTCGGACTAAGAGTAAAATGAGAATTAAAGGTTCTGGTGTTACTCAAGAAGTGGTGGATACAATTCATGACAAGTGGAAGACTACGGAGATTGTGAGGTTAAAGATTGAGGGGGCACCTGCTCTTAATATGAAAAGGATGCATGAAATATTGGAGGTTTGCTTCTGATTCCGATGAACTTTCATTAATTTTGCTTTTTTGAAAATTTGTTGAAAGTTCTTAATCATTTGTTTGGAAAGTAGAAATAAGAGAAGAATTAACCAAATTGGTAAATGGAATTTCAGATAAGCATATATTTTGAGTCCTTACCAACAATAGGATCTTGATTTAACTAACCTCTTTGAGAATATGTTTATACATGTCCTCTTGCTATGTTCACTCCAGGATTCTTCTGGCTGGAGAATGATATGATCTCACATGTTGACTATTTACAAATATAAAGGAAGTATAAATAATAGTGTAATTTTAGGGGACAATAGTATGTAAGAATGTTATAACTCTTACCTCTCTCAGTCAGTAATCAGTATGAAAAGTTAGTTATCTATCCTTTGCTAATTTGGCTGTTTTGTCTTCTCATTTGTGCAGAGAAAAACTGGAGGGTTGGTAATTTGGAGGTCCGGGGCCTCCGTTTCTTTATATAGAGGTGTCAGTTATGAGGTTCCTTCGGTGCACTTGAACAAACAAATGTATAAGAAAAATGAGATGTCTGCATATTCGTCAACCCCAGTGTCTGATAAAACTAAGGAAAGTTCCGACTTGGGCTCTCAAAATGATTTGGCTCCAGCTCAAGCAAACACCGAAATTGCTGCTGAGGAGCAGAAAACTACAGAGTCATTGCCAGAAATAAAGTATGAGGATGAAGTAGACATGTTGTTAGAGGGCCTGGGTCCTAGGTATGCTGATTGGCCAGGATGTAATCCATTGCCAGTTGATGCTGATTTGCTTCCTGGAATAGTTCCTGGGTATCAGCCTCCATTTAGAGTACTTCCTTATGGAGTAAGATCTTCTCTCGGAGTAAAGGAAGCAACATCTTTGAGGAGACTTGCCAGAGTTCTTCCTCCGCATTTCGCTTTAGGTATCTACACTTATTTTGTCACTGCATATGATCTAAATATGGTTCTTTTGAATGTCTAATGAATTATACATCTTCAGGTAGAAGTAGGCAGCTTCAAGGTCTGGCAGTGGCCATGATTAAATTGTGGGAAAAAAGTTCTATTGCAAAGATTGCACTCAAACGAGGACTGCAACTGACTACTAGTGAGAGAATGGCTGAAGATCTCAAGGTAATTAAACTAAATTTTCTCAGACAATTGGTTGTATCTTTATGTTGACTAGTATCCAATGCGTCCTATCCTTTTTTTATATCCTCCAAGCTTTGAAATTTTTGGGTAAAAGACATAGCTTTTTGTACAGTTAATGGATTATGTGCTTTATTCATTCCCAAGAAAATGATACATGAAAGTGTTTTGTTTTCTTTTAGAGAACATAGCCTATGTTAGAGTCATTCTTACTAATAGGAATATGTTAGTGGACCTTGGTCCAATTGTCCATAGTCATATCTTATTGTAGACTTGCCTTCTGTTTCAGGAATCAGGTTTTTGCAGTCCTTGCAATTGAAGCCATGAGGAATAAGTTGAATCTATCTTAATATCAAATAAGTAAACAATTCTAGGCGCCATGATAATTCAGCATTCCTTCAATAATTGATGCATTCATTCAACTAAATTAGACAACTCGATCAAACATCTTCCTTTCTTTTGTTTTGGCTATCATTATCTCATAATTGTGTTAAGAATAGGTAGGTGCTGCACTGTTGCCTAAGGCTGAATAAGTAATAGTGTTCCGATTAAATATTTTTAGAAGAAAACAAATCCTGGTAACTCTCGGTGATGTGGACTTTTAGTGGTATTCATATCAATTATATTTCATAAAAATGATATGTTCAACTATTTGGACTCTGAAAACACCAGATTGAACTGTTGATCACATACTTCTTATGATTGGCTTCAGAAATTGACCGGGGGCATGCTTCTTTCCAGAAACAAGGATTTCTTGGTCTTCTACCGGGGAAAGAACTTTTTGTCAGCAGATGTTGCTGAAGCATTATTGGAAAGGGAAAGATTGGCAAAGTCCCTGCAAGATGTGGAGGAGCAGGCACGGTTAACAGCCTCGGCTATGTTTGTATCAAGCACTGATGTAGCTGAGCAATCAGGGTCTGCAGGTACCCTCGGAGAAACTTTGGATGCAGATGCTAGATGGGGACATAAGTTGGATGGTCATCACAAGGAAAAAGTTATGAAGGAAGCAGAAATCTTGAGGCATGCCAACCTAGTCAGGAAACTTGAAAAGAACTTAGCTTTTGTGAGTTCCTTGAATCTTCAGTCGCTATGTTTTTGTGCATTGTTTCTTAGTTTTATACTCTGCATACTTCCATTACTTGTAATTTGTATATTTAAATGGTACATAGGTTTGAGTGAGGAAATTTTCCCTTTCAGGCTGAGCGAAAGCTATTGAAAGCTGAACGAGCTTTATCTAAGGTTGAGGATTATTTAAAACCATCTGATAGGCAGGCAGATCCAGAAAGCATAACTGATGAGGAAAGGTTTATGTTTCGCAAGCTTGGGTTGAGGATGAAAGCTTTCTTACTTCTTGGTATCTCTCATTCTACAAGAGTTTTCATAGTCTTCCTTTTTAGTTTTTGAGATTTTTATGGGAGTTCAATTTCTCACTTCAGGTAGACGCGGAGTTTTTGATGGCACTATAGAGAACATGCACTTGCACTGGAAATACAGGGAGTTGGTTAAGATCATTATGAAGGCTAAAAATTTTGATCAGGTAAAAAAGGTTGCCATAGCGCTCGAAGCTGAAAGTGGTGGAGTTTTAGTTTCAGTTGATAAAATCTCCAAAGGATATGCCATAATTGTTTACCGAGGAAATGATTATGAGCGACCTTCTACAATAAGGCCAAAGAATCTTTTGACAAAAAGGAGGGCTTTGGCACGTTCAATTGAGCTTCAAAGGCACGAGGTATCTCTCAATAACTCCTCCATTGGCCATATGGAGCTACATAGCATGATCCTTATCCCACCTTTAATGTAAAACTCCTTAATTTACCGATTAACATCGAGGACACCTCTGAACGGGCTCATCTTTTCTACTTATTCTGTTAACAGGCTCTCTTAAAGCATATTTCAGCACTGCAGGCTAGAGTGGAGAAAATAAGATCTGAAATAGTATGTTTTCTTTTGTAGCATATTAGCTTTTTCTCTATTTTGGTTCTCCAGTGTGACGATGAATATAATGCATGAACCTTGTATTCATTTTAATAGGATCAAATGCACAGCGTGGAAGGCCGAGGAGAGGAATTCTATGACAGATTAGATTCTTCATACCCAACTGATGATGATGATACTGAGGTTTAGCCTTTTATTATCTCGCTTGATCTGCTTCAGCTTGATGTACGATATTTGATCCAATGCTTTGTTTTCTTTCGAAAATTTTCCGCCATCTACAGGAGGAAGGGGATGAGGCCTACCTTGGGACATATGACAGCGAAAACGACGGTGAAGACGAAAATGATGAATTAATTCACAATCATCATTCAGAAACAAATTTCCCTTATAACCAACATCAAGAGTCGTGAACAGAATCCAGTGTTCCTTAGAACACTTGCATGCACATTTTACCTTGCATCACGAGACAAATGGATGAAGCAGTAAAAACAAACGATGGGTTAAATTACTGGGGAAGCAGCCGAAAGCAGTGATCAACAGTACCAGAATTGCTAGGCAATAATATGTACAAATCTGATACATATTTAATTATTCATATTTTAAATGTTTTACATTTCTAGTAAAATTAGCTAAATGTTGGGTGTTGGGTTTGTAATGGGTTGTAGTTTATGGACTAAATTATATCATTAGTCACCCAACTATTGTATCTTTTCTGTTTTGGTCAGAATTTGGTCATTATTGTTGTGTTTTTCTTCTTTTTATTTTGGTTGCTGGTTGTGGAGTTTTTGTTACAACTGAATGGAAATGATAATGTGATCTGGTATATTAATAATTTTGTACCGGATCAAAGTGAAATGCTGTCGTTTATGTTTAGTTTTTAATTGTTGTTTAGTTTAATCAAACAGTGAGTTTAGGCTGTGAATAGAACTACCTAAATCGTGTTGTTTAGGGAGTTTTAGGGTTATATGTTCTGAGAACTTTTAGGAACTTGAGGTAATTCGAAATCTGCTTGAAGGCTTCCACCAATGGGATATATTTTTTTATTGGAAAAGGGAAAAATACGATCACCGGCCTCATTAAATGGAGAAAAAAAGTACCAAGTGGACGTATGTTACAAGCAATCAAACGATACACAAACCTAAGCAAGGAAACAAGCCAACAAATTACCCAATAGGCACATGATGGCCAACCAACCGAGCAGGAATGCAACTACTCGTTGCTTCATTACTCACAATCGCAACCAGATTTGCAGGAGCATCGGAAAAAAGCACCTCACCTACCAGCTCACCACGGCTCATCGAGGCTAACTTGTCCGCCACAACATTAGAGTCCCTACAAATATGATGAACAATAACTCTCTAGTCACGACTCAAGACCTCGTAGACCACAGATACGAAGGCGTGACCAGCTAGAGCGCTCGAATTAAAACAAAGGACCTGGAAAACCTCTAAGTTATCCACTTTCAGCTCCACACGTTGCTAACACAATCTCAAAAATACTGAAGGATATTATGCGCTGCCCATAATTCAGCCAAAAGCACAGAGTAGCACCTCAAGCTTCGAGAAAAGCCGAACAACCAGGCACCACTATCGTCCCTCAAAATTCTTTATGAAGCAGCCATACTATACGACACCCGCACCGCACCATCTGAATTAGATTTGATCTAGCCAACAGGAGAACGCTGCCAAGCTAAAATAGGAGGAGGACGAGCACCACTAGCACTAAAAATATTGGTGGCCACAAACTTCTGACTTTGTTGGTTTGTCCACCAACGGGGTATTAATATAGAGTTTTTAAATTTTTTTTATAAACTTTTGACTTTGTTGGTTTGTTCTCGACTTCTTGAATCGTTGTGGAAATAGAGGCAGCTAGAGGTGTTGACGACTCGTCGAGCTCGAAATTTTAGGCTCAAGCTCGGCTCGAAAATAATATTATTGGGCTTGGTTCGGGTTCAGCTTGGCTTGGTTCGAAATAGACAATTTTGTTATAGTTTTTTTATATAAAAAATATGGGGCTCGTTAAAAGCTCCTTTCATAACCAATGCTAAAACAAAATTCAATGTCGAGAAAGAGGAAACGAGTGCCCAAAAATTATATTAATCCAAATAACCAAGAAATATTCTTACAATACAAACATGTGATCAAAGAAAATACAAAATCAAACAACCAACTAAAAAAAATGCCTAATTTATTTTAGTTAATTTGCTTTTAGTGGATTTTTCACCTAATCTATTTTATTGATTTTCTTTTACTAAACAGATTAATATATATATATATATATAATTATTCTGAGCCTGTTCACAAGCTTTTCAAGCTGAGCTTAGGTCGACTCGGCTTGTTCAGGTCAAGCTCACTCGAGTAACTTGCGAGTCGGTCAGGCTCATTATCACCTTTAGAGGCAGTGATCTATTTCCGATGAGTTTCGACACTACATGTTAAACAAATTGAGGCTTTCTCTTAAAAGTGTTCACTTTTGTTGATACTAGGGATGGACACGGGTCGTGTTGAGTTTTTGGCCCGAAAATAATAACCTTAAAATCGAACCCGACTCGACCTCATCATTTAAAAAACCCGACCTGACCCGAAATTAAATATCCTAAACTCGACCCGACCTATAGAAAAAAAATAATTTTAGGGACCTAATTGTAAAAAAAATAATTTTAAGAGACTTAATTATAAAAAATAATAAATTAAAGACTAAATTGTAAATAAAAAATAATTTTAAGGACCTAATTATAAAAAATTGTATAAAGAGGGGTATTATTACAAATATCCCAAAAAATTAAAAAAAATTACACTATTAGTCCCGGATCGAGTCGGGTCAGATTTTTTTCACACTAAACTCGAACCCGACCCGACCTTACTCCCAACAAAAACCCAACCCGAACCTAAATTTTTTCACAAAAATACCCGACTTAATCGGGTCGGGTCAAAATCCGTCGGGCCCGAGTGAAATGCCCATCCGGCCATCCCTAGTTGATACACTCGTCTCTATTTGTACAACATCCTCCTTGGTTTCTTCAACTTCAATTTTTTTTCCTTTTTGGACATCTGCCTCCATATTAGCGTCATAAGTAGATGTCTTTTTTTTTTTTTCTAACTTTCATTTCCAAGTCAGTACTAGACTTTCCGAGTGTAGTTTCACTTCTCAATGTGCAATGCTCATCTGCATAGTTGTCGAATTTGTATCTCAAGAGCACTCAAAGTAGCATATGTGGATCGTAATCTCGGCATAATTTTGTTAATGTAATCTCTGAACAATGACTCAAGAGAAGACACTGGTTCAGAATCGTTTGGTGTTTGTCCTTGTTGCAATAATCAGGGATGTTGCTCATATCGTTACATAGGTTGCTGAGCAAACCTATATCGACTTTAATAAGCATGCCGATTAAACTACTGTTCGTTGTAGTGGCTTCGCTCTCCAACATTATTATTTTCATAAGATAAGTTGGGATGTGTCCAACTAAGATGTTGGAAATATGAACGGCAAAACAACACGTTACCACTGACTGAAAATAAGTAAGAAGAAATAAAAGAGCAAGTTGAACCGTGTCGTGGAAGAATGACACCGCTTTAGAAACAAATTTGTTCTGATGTGTGTAATCGCTGTTACGGGTAAATACACCCCCTGAGGCTAACACGGTCTCTTCAAAGTTCGTACATCTGAACTCGAAGTGGACGATGGTGGAAACAGAGGCCAAATATCAAGGACAAAATTGTTCATTCATCATCTCAACAATCAAATAATTAATCCGAATTAAGATAATAAAATACCATCAATCAACTGTTATAACTAGATTAAAAATGACTATTTGATTCTGATTAATACAGAAATTGAAACAGCAAACAAAACAGATGTAAATAGCCTATAAATACTAATCCTTTCTCAGAAATAATTCTCACTGTTTTATTCTCAGAGAGAAATCTTTACAATTTTTCTAAAAAAAAAGGTAATGCACGCAAAAATGTTACCACAAGCCACAAGCTTGAGTTAGGCAAACAACAGCAGCAGCGTGCGATTCTTGTCCTTGTCTCTCACTCAACAAGGAAGGGAAAATGAAGACTATAAATACCCTTTAAATGTTAGTTTCCCAATGCGGGATTCTTCTTTTGCATTATTGTATGTATTTTTAGACATTGGTGTCCATCCGATTACAATTCTAATGTAACACACACCGCTAGGATTACATGCTGATTAAAAAAATTGGTCTTGTACATTCATATATTATATACAAACCAAAATAGATAAGACCAAAGAACATGGCAACATGTTCATTTTTAAAATGAAATTGAACTCATTAATTAAGCTGAAGAGTGTATACTGGTCTTTGGAATAACCAATATTTAATGTGTGATTATACCATGTCAAATACATTCTATGATCTGAGCGTTTGTCAGCTGCAGACCAACAATTGAGTTTTTCATACTTTGATCAAGTTTCAAGATCCTAAACCAAAAACGCTCACCCTAGCACTCTTCTATACTCTATATAGCTAAAAGTGGTGAAGTTATTTACATGCTTGTGTCACAAGCCGAGACTCGTTACTCGTGCTTGCGTGACATTTGCATGAATATCCGGAAAATCTCCAGAAATGGTGGAGCAGAGGCTCCCAAAAAGGAGAAATCAAAGTGATACCTGATAATTATGGTGCAAACAAAGTAATGCAAATCAACCGCTGAAACTTTTTTTTGGTTGGGGGTATGGTGCCTAAAAGCCTAACATTCTTCTTTCTTTAACTTTCATTGCCAATTGTTCCTCAGATGGGATCTTGCCACCACTCCTTGCGGTTGAATGCAACCATGCCATAAGCTCATCCTGCAAGATGCATATGTAGTTTTGGTTTGACTGTTTCACCAAGCAAAATACGAAAAACCAAGTAAGAGTTATGTCATCTCCCGACCATGTTGGGACTTTTGATCTTTGATACGACACTTGATTATCGTTTATCAAAAATGGAATTCCAATGGATGCTAAGAACTACTTATAAGTAGCTGCTACAAGCTACGGAAACAATGAAAATGTTCAGAAATACCTTAAGCTCTCAGTTAGGTAAAGCGGTTATGAATGCTTATGATTACTATTTTTAAGATAAAAGAGATTTAACTATATAAGGTTGAAATGAATCATAGAAAAAGAAAATTGCTGAGGCAAAAGTGAGTAGTTCACTGGATCATCAAGTTGAAAGCTAGTAAATTTCCTTGTTGCCGATGACCATAATTCATGGTACAGGGAAAGAAAAGACCCTCATAGGTTACATGCAAAGAATTGCAATTTGCAGTTGAATAGGAGATTAAAAAGGATAGAAAAACGAAGTCAGATTTCTACCTCAAGAAAATCGTGATTGGAGATGTATTGGCTTTCAACAGAGCATTTGATTCCACCGACATTAACAGAAAAGGAAATCTTGGAATTTTGCTGTGTCCCTTGTGTGTGTGACCCTGTGTAATTAGAGGGAAATTAGTATGTAAAAGATAATAGAGAAATCTGAAAAAATGTCTTCACATGATTTATGCATCAATAAGTGCTTCCAAATGAGATTAATTAACAACATGCAAATAATCTTGAACAAATATGAGAAAAAATGAATTTCTTACATTTTATTGCTCTGACCGTAACTGACAATTTATAAGGAAGAATTAGTCTAAGTTAGGAAATGATTCCTAAGATCAGGGAATTAGATTAGTGACTATTTACATAAAGCAAACTACTAGAAATAAGAAAAAAGATTCTGTCCCTTGATTCTAGGAATTCCAACACTCCCCCTCAAGCTGGAGTGTAGATGTTCATCAAACCCAGCTTGCTAGTGAGATCTTCAAACATGTTCTTGTTTAGGCTCTTAGTAAACAAGTCTGCAACTTGTTGTTTAGTTGGTAGATAGGTTATGCATGCTTCCCCTGATTCGACCTTCTCTTTGATGAAATGACGATCTATTTCTACATGTTTGGTACGATCGTGGTGAACCGGATTGTATGCTATGCTCACTGCTGCCTGATTGTCACAGTACAATTTCATAGGTCTGGTGTGAGGCATTTTTAATTCCCCCATTATTCGTTGTATCCAAATTCCCTCGCATATACCATGTGACACAGCTCGATATTCAGCTTCAGCACTACTACGGGCTACAACATATTGTTTTTTACTTCTCCACGTCACAAGGTTACCCCACACGTAGCTGCAGTAACCGCTTATAGACCGTCTGTCATTCACCGAACCTGCCCAATCTGCATCCGTGTAGATGTCCACATATCGACTAGTTGTTTTCTTGAAGTGTAAGCCCTTGCCTGGGGTTCCCTTCAAGTATCTCAACACCCTATGGACAGCCTCTAGATGTTTCTCCCTTGGGTTATGCATATATTGGCTGATAACACTCACACTGAAAGCAATGTCAGGACGGGTGTCAGATAGATAAATAAGTTTTCTCACGAGTCGTTGATATCTCTCTCTGTCTATTTCCTCTCCATCTTCATTAGTTCCAAGCTTCAAATTGAATTCCATTGGGGTCTCTGCAGGTCTGCAGCCCAACATGCCAGTGTCCTTCAGTAAATCTAGAACATATTTTCGTTGTGAGATGGAGATACCTGTCCGAGACCTTGCTACTTCCATTCCAAGGAAGTATTTTAGGTTTTTCAAGTCCTTAAGTTCAAATTCAGTGCTGAGAAACTCTTTTAAGCATTTGATTTCATTTGAATCATCTCCTGTTAGGATGATATCGTCAACATAGACTATAAGGATGGAGCATTTACCTTCCTTCGAGTGTTTGTAGAACATAGTGTTGTCTGCCTGTCCTTGGATATACGCCCTGCTGGTCATAGCCTTGGCAAATCGACTAAACCAGGCTCTTGGGGACTGTTTCAACCCATATAGTGATTTCTTTAACCTGCATACCCGACCTTTTTCTTCTTCGAATCCTGGTGGAAAGTCCATATAGGAAGGCACTTTTAACATCCAATTGAGTCAAGAGCCAATCAAGATTTGCAGCAAGTGACAGGAGAACCGAATAGTATTAAATTTGGCAACGGGAGCAAAAGTCTCATCATAGTCGAGCCCATATGTCTAAGTGAACCCCTTTGCCACAAGTCGAGCCTTGTGCGGGTCAATATTTCCATCAGCTTTGAATTTGGTGGTGAAAATCCATTTGCAGCCTACTGTCTTTTTCCATTTAGGCAGATCCGAAATTTCCCATGTTCCATTGTTTTTTAAAGCACTCATTTCTTCCATTACAGCATGTTTCCATTCGGGTGATTCAAGAGCTTCCTTCACATCCCTTGGAGTTTTTACATGGTTGATATTTGTCACAAAGTTCTTGTATGACTTGGATAAATTTCCATAAGACACAAACCGAGAGATAGGGTGTTGGGTGCAGGTCCTTATGCCTTTTCTAATAGCAATTGGGAGATCAATAGATGGAGAATCAAGGGTTACCTCTGTTGTAGAACAGTCCTCGGTTGTGGATGAATTTGGCACTGCTATGTCAGTTTCAGGAGAGTAACGACGTCGTGAATAAACAAGGAGTTCAGGAGCACAGTGTTGCTGAGTTTCAGGGGCAAGCTGTTGCTGTTTCTGCTGTTTTTCAATGGGGAAATCTGAACTTTTAGGACTAGGATTATCATTGTGCTGCTGTGTGGAGGGAATTTGCTGCTCAGGAATTATGAGGATATCATTTGTAGGTAAATTTTGTGGTAGATTAGGTCCGGGTGGTGGAGTAATAAGGAGGGTATTAAGGGTCTCATCTTCATTGAGAATCTCCCCCTGAAGATGAGTTGCTGAAAAATATGGTTCTGTTTCAAAGAGGGAAAGCCTTTTGAAGGGTATTTAAAGGTGTTTGAAATTGAAGGACTTTGGATGGCATTCGGTTGATTAGGTAGCATGCGGTAAGGACAGCCTCTCCCCATAGGTATTTTGGGATATTTGTGGTAAACATTAGGGCTCGAGCAACATCTAATAGGTGCCGGTTTTTTCTTTCAGAAATTCCATTTTGTTGTGGTGTGTCTGGGCAGGAGCTTTGGTGTATGATGCCTTGTTCTGCAAGGTAAGGACTTAAAACAGAGTTGAAGTACTCTCTTCCATTATCGGTGCGGAGCGTATGTATGGTGGAATTGAATTGGGTTCTAATCATTGAATGAAAGTTTTGAAATACTTTGGGTGTTTCAGACTTTTCTTTGAGGAGATAAACCCAACAAACTCTAGTATGGTCATCAATAAAAGTTATAAACCATCTAGCTCCAGTAATATTTTTCACTCGGCTAGCTCCCCATAGATCACTATGTATTAAGGAGAAAGGTTGGGATTGGTTGTAAGGTTTTAATGCATAAGGAACACGAGTATGTTTTGAAAGTTGGCAGATTTCACACTTTAGGAAATTTGGATTTTTATTTCGAAATGACAGTGGAAGCAAATGCTTCATGTACAGGAAGTTTGGATGTCCTAGCCTACGGTGCCACAGCATAATTGTGTCCTCGTGTGAAGCAGATAGAGCCAAACCTCCTTGGTTTTTATTGTCTTTATTCCATATGTAGAGTCCATCATCAACCTTAGCAGTGCCAATCATCTTCCCCAATTTCTGTTCCTGTACAACACAACCAAGAGCAGAAAATTCAACAAGAGCAGCATTATCCTCAATTAGTTTACTAACTGACAGTAAATTGCAGGATAAATTTGGGACATGTAAGACTTTGTCTAGAGAGAGATTTTCAGTGAGTTGAACTGCCCCAGTTCCAGCAACAGGCAAGTATGAACCATCATCTATTCGGATACGAGATTGGTTGTGACAGGGGATGTAGTTGTGGAACAGGGATGAGTTACCTGTCATGTGGTCGGAGGCACCTGAATCCAGGATCCAAGAGGATTGATTACTGGAATCAGAAGTGATATTAAAGGCAGTACCTTGAATAGCCAAGGATCCATGAGCAGTGGATGTTTCAAGTATCTTGTGTAGGGCTTCGAGTTGAGATTTGGTTAGGCGAACATCCAAGGTATTTTTTATAGAGGATGAAGTGTTGGATGACAAAAGAGCCTTGGTATCTCTCTGATTTTTTGTGTTTCCAGGGTACCCATGGAGTTTGATGCACTTCTCTCTAGTGTGACCAGCGAGGTTGCAGTGGCTACACCAAGGCCGTTATCCAGTTCGGCTTTGACCTAAGTCACTCCTCTTTGGGAATTGAGGAGCCCTAGATACAAGGGCTGAGGTTTCAACAGGACGATGTCCAGTGGTGGTCACTGGTTTTGGGTCCTTATTATCTCCCATCATAACCCGACGACGATTTTTCTCTCTTCGAACTTCTGCAAAAGCTTCACCAATGGCAGGAAGAGGAGTTCTACCCAAAATCCGTCCATGAACTTCATCCAAATCCTGATTCAGTCCTGCAAGAAAATCATAGTCTTTCGTTGTTAAGGTGTGTTATAAACTTGGAGTGTTCCAAACCTTCACCCCAGTCTGCTTCATAGTACATGTCGAGTTCTTGCCACAAGATCTTCAAGTTGTTATAGTAATGAGTTACCTCAAGCGTCCCTTGTCGAATGTCCTTTAGTTTTAATTTGATCTCAAATACTTGGGAAGAATTTCCCAGATCAGAATAGTTTTCCTTCACTGCATCTCACATTTCTTTTGTAGTCTTGAATAGGAGATAGGTACGGCTTATGTGGCTTTTCATCGAATTAATTAACCAAGCCATCACGATTGAGTTGTTGAGTTCCCATGTAGTATAAGTAAGGTCTGTGATAGTTGGCTGAGGAATTTCTCCATTGATATACCCTAATTTCCCACGGCCTCGAATAACCATTAGTACTGATTGAGACAACTGTAGGAAATGTTTTCCATCTAAACGGTGGTTGGTGATTATAAGGGAGGAACTCATATCGCCAAGAGGGACTGGCTGATTTATGGTTTGGGCAACATGTGAGGTTTCAGATTCGAAAAGAGTTTCTGGGAGTTTTGCCATAGGAAGAAAATAACACAAGGACGATTTCTAGAGAGGAAGAGCAGATTAGGATCGAATGAGTCATATAGCTCTGATACCATGAACAAATATGAGAAGAAATGAATTTCTTACATTTTATTGCTCTAACAGTAACTGACAATTTATAAGGAAGAATTAGTCTAAGTTAGGAAATGATTCCTAAGATCAGGGAATTAGATTAGTGACTATTTACATAAAGCAAACTCCTAGAAATAAGGAAAAAGATTTTGTCCCTTGATTCTAGGAATTCCAACAAATCTAAGTACTAACAATATGCTCAATGTCATACCAGTTATGCAGGCAACATAATAACCAGTTCCTCCTAATCCTTCCTCCCATTTCCCAAGCCGCAAACGCAAGAAAAACCCTTTAAGATGCACGAGTGATACTTGCGAATTCATCGACCTGAAGTTCATGTTGCATTAAAAATCAAAACAAAGGATTAAATTTTTAGTAATATGAAAGCAATAGAAGCATACAACCCCGCTCCAATAAATCATATTCAGTTCCCACTCTTTTAGTTACTTCATAGTCAACCCTTTATGTCTCAATGTGCGCAAGGGAATGCTTTTAATTGTATCCTTTTGGTTAAGTATACAACAGCTACATTTAAGCAAAAATTCTGACATAGCACAAGTTCAGAAAATGAAATTACCAATGAAAATTATGCTCTACTTACTTCAGGATATCTGCCCGTGACAAACGAAGCAGCCTAACAGCATCGAAGATTGCCTTTGGCCCATCCGAAACCTGCTGATTGATCGTATTACCCCAAGGTGTCATCTGGTTTTCTTTCAACTCATTTTTCTTCAAATTGGAAGATACATATTTCTTGTTCACATTTGTGTTTGATCCCAGTTTATCCACATTAACCCCATAATTAGTGTTGGGGCCTTTCCCATTATCGATCCCACCCTGAACTGAGCTTGGAGCAATAGCTTCTTGGCTGTATTCTAAAAGGTTCCTATTCTCTTCAAATCCTGCATGACAATGCAGTTCGCTGAGATTAGCCAAAGAATCTCTACAGGCTGATTGGTGTTGACTTCTCGATGTGGTAGGACATGAAACAGCCCAATGATCAAGACCAAAGCATCTAATGCACACACGGGGTACTTCTTCCAATTTATTAGAAGAGTTCATATTCCTCAGAAGATCTTCGATGTCATTGTCGGTTATCTCCGGACAACATTGCAAATGATGGCCTTTTCTTCCACAAAAGAAACAGGTAATATTTGAAGTTTTATTGTCCGATACACCAGAAGGCATGATGTGTTTGAAGGCATCTAATCTCCTAGCAAAAAGAGAAGCCATCACTTCTGAATCTTTTATTCTAGAGGAGGGTAAAATAGGGCTCACATTACATTTGGATTTCTGGTCATTTTGGACTATAATTTCCTTGAACCCAACGGATGCCTCAATTTCAGTATCAGAAGGTAATTCTTTACCAGAACCAACTAGTGGCTCTTTAACACATTGCTGTTTAGCCTCCACAATCTTGAGATTGCTAGAAACATTCACATTGGAGCAGGGAGTAATCTTCATGCAGTCACTCGAGCACTCAACAGCACCACTGTTATCATGGTTCGGCAAGGAGCTAGAAGACTTCGGAGTAAACCGAGTTATCCACAAGCTCCCTAGAAGGTTGCTTTTGTAACCAATGTTATGAACCGTCTTTCCATCAGAAGGTGGGTCAGAATCGATGTTCTCGGAATTCCTCGCCTTGCGTTTACCCAATAAAGAACTAGAGCTTGCTCTCTCTTTCTCCACATCCACTACCAAGTTGCAAGGATTCTTATTCTCTGAAGAATTTCCCTCAGTGCTCTTACCGGGAGACAAATTCCTCAGTGAAATCTTCGGCTGGGCTGGTGAACCTGCTCTGCCACCAGAAATAGGTTCTTTGAATCTTTCATTTGATAGCAGAAATACTTTATGGAAGTTAGAATTTTCTGCATGGCAGGCTATTGGGGTAGCATCAATGTCACAAATCTTGTCAGTTTGCCCAACACCGGTTCTATAGTGTTCATTTTGTGGTGTTCCTTGGACCTTAGTTTTTGGTGAATATATTGAGTGGAAAATAGATTGAAACCCAATATTTCTGCACCGAGGATCTTGATTCCTATCAGTTGCATCAAGATTCTTGACAAAACTCTCACGTGACTGGTTAGAATTTGCAACCGTAAGCGTCAAAGATGGCGCCTCATCTTTCGATTTCAAAAATCCTTTCATCATATTTGATATCCAGTTCATGAAGGAGCTGTCTTGTTTTACAAGAGATGAGGAACAAGGACTTTCACCCATTTGCTTTTTCACTCTTTTGCTCCCCACAATCAATTGTTGCTCGAAGCCCAATCGTTTTTTGCCTGTAGAGAATAATCCAGCACTATTACAACTTTCAACACTTTCATGGCTGTCATCTTCTTCTTGTAACATCATTCCTTTAACAACTCCATCAGATAAAGCTTTTTCCTTCCCTTTTCTCCTATATCGGAGGATTCTGCTGTTAGTTGGAGACTGTTTATCTCCAGATATCTCCTCCGGTTTTATCTCCTTATAGTGTTGAATGTTCTTTTCAACTTCAGACGCAGATTCTGAACCCGATACCTTACTTGCAACACACGCATTGTCACCTATCAGAACTCGCAAATCGTTTTCAGCAGTTGCTTCCAGTTTTTCCATAGGCCAAAGAGTGGAAGAAATGTACCCCTTCATCTTACTTTTTCCCTTTTTATCCATCAAGGAAGCTGATTCGTCTTGTTTTCTACCGGGGAATGTTGGGTTTTTCTCTGGCAGCATACATGATTCGTGTAAGTTGTTGTCATAAACTTTAGATGCCAAGACAATCTCCATTCTTGACAGCTGTACGACACCCGGTTTCCTTTCATCTGCTTTATGTTGAGAAGAGAACAAAATATATCAGTTACATGTCAATTCTGGAGAGGGAAAACGAAAAAAGATCAACACTATCCAAATAAAGTAAGTCTAAATAAATAATTGGCTTAGCAATGACAAAAGAAGAGAGAACATGTCAAGAGTTCTTATAATCATGTTCCAGAAATTTATGTATGTGTCCATTCAAGAAGCTGAAACAGTTATCACAAAAAAAAAGCCATGTTACTTTCTCAAGGTACTAAACAAGTGAAAAGGACAGCATCATCAGGCACCTAGTGGACTTGGAAAATTATTTTCGATCCGGTCAGCAATTTCAGCCACTGGGGTATTGTCTTCACAAGAGAAATATGCTCCTTTATAATCTACCAGATCATTCTCTTCAATAAGATTTTCATCACATTTTCCTATCTTTGGGTTTATATCTTCTACAAAGTCAGCAATTCCTGCAGAAAGAGAATTTATCGGCAATTTTAGAGCAAAAGGAACAGAAAGTTACGACAACATGAAAAAACAAAATAAACAAATGAAATATACAAACTTGACATGCCTTTGGAAGAATTATCATTATCAGTCTGCTGTTCATGACACAATTTGATGGTATCATCATTCGCAGAAGATTTGTCCAAATTATCTATATTGGCAACTTTAGGATTCATACCATGAAATGTCGATACAGATTTATGGGAAATTTCTT
The DNA here is from genome assembly GCA_958450335.1 of Hibiscus tridactylites. Classification (NCBI taxonomy): domain Eukaryota; kingdom Viridiplantae; phylum Streptophyta; class Magnoliopsida; order Malvales; family Malvaceae; genus Hibiscus; species Hibiscus tridactylites. Next base: position 57,177,975 of record OY288279.1, on the reverse strand, counting down.
CATCCATAGGCCTGTCATCACTTGACCTTGCAGATGCATTAGTTTGTTGTAGTGAGAAAAACATATTGCTTGGACCTGCACGCCAAACGAGGGGATGTTTTTTATCAGCAACGCTGCACTCAGTAGATTTGAGACTGAGACCTTTCCTTGGAGACCAAACTAATTCCGACAATGGATCGGTGGCCACAAATGTCCTGTCTATCCTTGAAGCTGCATTTGCACCTGCACCAAGATCATTGCTCAATCTTCTCTGAATGCCGTGATCGGAATACCCCAGAGCAAGTCCTAAATCAGTAACTGGTTCTATGTTCTCACTTTCGAAGATCATTTTCTGTTTGCTGATCCCTTCAGTTCGGAATCCTGAAATTTCAGGAGTGTTAATGTCATGTCTTCTTTTCCATGATAACATATAGAATTGCGAGAACGAAACATTAACCATTCTCTCAAATGCATTTTTTCCAAAAGCAGTTTTGATACTACTTATAACTTTAATTGGATCTCAAAGACAGCAACATTATAGACTCTTTACTTTGCATTCAGGAACCTCAGGGACCATATATAAAGTAAGAATGCAGATGAAGATATTATAGAAAATTCATTTTTCGTACAAAATTCTTTCCCCATTCTCATGGAGAGAATAGGACAAGCACAAAGCTGCAAATTAACTTCTGAACTTGAAAATGTAAATGTGAATATTCGAGGTTTTGCAATAAATTCATGACACAAGAATGTTAAAAACCAATAAGAAAATACATACCAAATGCAGCTCTATCATGGAAATCCAATATTAAGCATTCTAATTTCATTCTAGTAATTGAATGGCTGTCAAATGGTATACCAAATCATGCTAGATGAAGATACAGAAAATAATAATCTTGTCCTGGATCCAGCACCATCGTGCAGGATAAATGTTTATTCTTCTCATCGAAATAACAATCAAATCCCTTCACGAGAAATTAGCATTTTAATCAACATTAATCATATTCATCTATGAATTTCCTGGTATTTCCACCGCTCAATCAACGCATATATGTGCTCTGTAGCAGTGTGATTCCTTAATCCTAACCAATGTTATCAGCAACACAAATCAGTCAGGAACAAGGAACGAGAATCAGATCGTAAATCGCTATTTTTATGAAAAGTAATTCAATAAGGTAGTCTTCAATACGTAGAGTAGAAACGAAATACGAATTATTGGGGCGTAAAACATTTCTTTTGGAACTTAAATATATAATTTTTGTGTTTACATACATACATAATACTAAATAAATAAATAAATCATGAATATTGTGAATTGTTTGTTTTACTCAATAATTTTATAATGAATATATGCTACTCGGATCATTAGTCATACTGAATTGGATTGCTAGTGTTCCGGTTGGGATTGTACGTACAAATTCAAAAATTTCTAGGGCGATAGCAATATCTAGTAACGGAGATCCTCACCTCACACACTATTCAGAAAAGAATAATAACAAACATGATAGAGACTAATCTCTTACTGAAATCATTTGGGAGCATACGTTCCAGCAAACAAACACCGCATGTTCAACACAGATCCACAAGCATTGATTGACAAGGTACTCCAATTCTTGCTACTAAGAAATCAAATTCATGGAATCAATATCGCTTTTCGCTATCACACAATTTAGTAATAGGTTTGGTTGAATTTAAGCTTAGCAATTTTCACACAAATTGGCTCTCTTTGAACAAAATCCTCTAATTTACTTGAACAATTGTTGCACCAGAAAACAAGCCCCTAATTCCTCCCACAAAAAATATTAAGTTTAACACAAGTTTGAACTTAATATAAGATGAAAATCAACATGTAAAAATCAAACAAAAGTTCTTATTAATCTCATTGAAAATACCTTGATAATAATACGATCCAAACCTTGCATGGCTAGCAGAAGAAAAGATTCAATGCATTGAGATAACAAATTTACACACATATGAACCACAAAAGAAAAAGGGAAAAAAAGGGCTATCCACAACATAAATTAACAGCCCCACATAAAGCAGTAAATTTTTTTAGTTTCAATTCATAAACCATCAAGCAAAGACATGACATGGGCAAAAAAATTTATAAAAAAATCATATAGAGAACAGAAAAATGCAGAATTCATGGAAAAATTGAGGGGGGGGGGGGGGGGGGGGGAATATAAAATATACCCGAGTGAGAAAAAAGCCTGATCTATGGAGATCCACATACCTCTTGCTCCCTAAATCCATGGAAAATACAGCTAATTCCTTTTGCAACTATTTTTATTTATTATTACAACCCCAGAAACGGGGAAAAATTCTATTTGTTTATGAGTTTCGTTCTAATGTGAGAAAAAGGGAAGTTTTCGAGTTTGCAACAGTTTTACATGAAGCAGACATCCAAGCTTTTCAGTAATAAGATTCTAAGGTATGAGGTTGAGAACTTGCCACGTACAGTCATTGCATGCCAAATGCTAATGACACTGATCAGGACTTACAAAATTTTAGTGGGATACGAAAATAGATTTTTTTTAAAAACATAAAAAATTCTTAAAATTTATTTAAATTTTATATAAATTTTAAATTTTTAGCGATATAACTGCCCCTTCTATCTCTTCCGTGTCCATCCCTGCTAATCACACAGATTATATCTCTTTGAGTTTTCATACCAAAAGCAAGTCAACTACAGTTCATAAAAAAAAAAAAAACACTACCGTTATCAAAAGAAAGAGGTTAAAAAAAGACTATCTTTATTCTCACGTGCCATTAACTTTTCGAAATTTCTTTTGGGTAAATATTACAATTAGTCACTAAATTATTCTTATTTTCCTGTTTTGTTCACTTAACTATTATTTTACGTAAAATCGTCACAAATTTTACATTTTTTTTATATTTTAGTAGCTAATATTACTTTTTTCCTAGTTTTCGTCACCAATTTATTGCTTCTTTCTTATTTTGGTCACTAAACTATTCTCGTTTTTCTATTTTTGAGTGAGTTTTTAAGGTTTTGCTCGGTTGGGTGGAAAAGTGGAAGGATGGAAAAGAAAATTGAAAAGAAAATAAATTTAGTGGTTGCTTGGTAGAGTGAAAAATTAGAAGGAAAGAAAATAGGAGGGAATATAGTTTTCCTTGCTCCTATACAAATAGTTTTCTCTCCAAAATTGAGTGGAAAAATAGGAAAGAAAAGTGAAAGCTTTCATACTTTAATAATAAAATTATCAAATTATATTTAAAATAATTTCATCCAATATTTTTATTACAATTTGTTAGGCTTGATAGACTCGATTTCCTTCAACCGATTTAACTAGCCAAGTGGTGGAGAAGTTGGATTTTCGGTGATTTTGTGGGAAGCAAAAATTAAACAATAAACACAAGGATTTATAGTGGTTCGACCTTCTAAACAAGCACCTACATCCATGTTGACTATGTAAAAGTTCTATATTTTACCCCTATTTAACCCATATTTCTGTTGCATTCAAGCATAATTCATTGCATTTAGGATAGATTTCATTCATACATCACAATTATATTAAATGACACAGTTTCTACTGAAATTGGTTACTTTTGCAGGTAGCTGCTGTAGCAGATGCATGGCAGTGGAGAAGCAGAGCTAGAACACAAGACTGCAGCTGAGAAGAAGGATGCTAACAGGGCCGCTACCGTGGCAGCCAATGACGACAGCAACAATAAAGGGAAGAAGTGAAGTGGAGCTCGACAGAAAGAGAAAATTAAGCTGGTCTGTCGTGAAGCACTCTTATAATTTTCTGAGCCCTAGATCAGAATGAAGGCCAATCCCAAAGTTCAAGGAAGAAACTCCAAGCAAGAAGAGAGGACGAGTTAAAGACATCTACTCTGAAGATTTAGTCTTTAATGGAGTTGTACTTTAATTTAAACTTGTATTCTTGCCATATTAGAAAACTTGAACCCATGGCCTATATAAAGGCATGTAATTCGACCTAGGGAAGGATATCTTACTCTCTAGCCGTCTTCCCCTAAACCCTAGTCGTTTCCCCCTTCTCATCATGTTCTAAAACTTCCACTAGGGCTAAGGGAATCTCTGAGGTCCTGAAGATCCTGTCGGAGATGGAGGAAACGAACAGCCTGCTGATCCTCTTGCTGCTGTTGCACGCCGGTCATGCCGAGACTACATGATCAATGATCATATGGAGTTAGAGACCACCCTGCCAGATGTGGAAGCCAAGAATTTCGAGCTAAAACTTGTCATGTTCAGCATGATTAATTCTGCTGGCCAATTTAGTGGTGCTGCTACAGAGGATGCGAGGGAACATCTGAAAACGTTCCAGGAAATCTGTGGTTCGTTTAGACTACCAGGAATAAATTCGGAGATACTAAGGCTTCGGTTATTTCCTCATTCATTGAGGGACAGAGCTAAAACGTGGTGGAATAAACTAACATCGGGTTCAATACGAACTTGGGCAGATTTAACTCGTGAATTCTTGTCTCGTTTTCACCTTTCCCATTTATCTGAGCGATTACGTAACAAAATTGCTACTTTTCAACAGGAAGACGACAAGCCAATGCACGAGGCATGGGACAGGTTTACCACTCTTCTGAGGAATTTCCCGATGCATGGATTCCCTGTTTGGAATCAGGTAATCAAACTCTACAATGCCGCCAACCTACAGACTCGTATGAGAATCGATTCAGCAGCCAATGGGTTGTTGTTAGATAAAGATCTAGAGGACGCCATGGTAGTGTTAAAGAATTTGGCTAAGAATGAAGAACAGTTCCCCACATCGAGGAGAGGTAAACGAGTACTAGCTGTGAAGGATTACAAAGCCGATAATTCCTTAAAGACACAAGTTGCATATCTCACAAAGGCAGTAGAGAACCTGCTGAAGAAGGATTCTCAACCTGTTTATGCTGCAGAAGAGGTATGTGGAACTTGCGGTGGGAATCATAGTTCGGAGGACTGCCCACTACAGGTAGAGGAAGGGATGTACGTTGGGAACTATAACAAGCAGAACTATAATTCCAACAATTACAGTCTCAGCTGGAGAAAGGATCCTAAATTTTCTTGGAGCAACCCGAACAATGCCCTGAATCCTCAAGTACAGAACACTCAAAATCAAGGGGCACCTATACTTCTGACTCGGTAGCAACCGCAACAGTAGCCGCAACAGCCACCAGCAGCCATGACTAGTATATTGGAGCAGACCTTGGCTACGTTTATGTCTCAAACAGGAACTTACATAGAAAACATGAATCACTTCATCAAGAAGTCTGAGTCATTCATGGATAAAACAGAGATGCATATGACTAACCATGAAGCTACTCTGAAATCACTCATATTAAACCGAGGCAGAATGGAAGATTCCCTAGCGATACTGATAACGCTAGACAACCCACACATGAGCAGTGTAAAGCCATCACAACTAGGAGTGGGAAGAAATTACCAGGGCCAGAGAAGAAAGCTGAACCAGTTAAGGAACCAGTCTTGGAATCGACCGCCGAAAACGTTACCGCGACAGACGATAAACAACCTGCTGCTGATAAACCTGTCACGATAGTAGAAGGGACAGAGGAGAAGGATGAAGAACCTAAGCCTTCTCAGATCCGAATGTAGTGGGAAGGACGCATTGCAGACTACCGTTCTCCACCTCCTTTTCCTCAGCGGTTACAGAAGCTGAAAAAGGAATCCCAGCTTAAGAAGATCTATGATATTTTTAAGCAGGTCCACATCAATATTCCGTTGTTAGATGTCATCAAGAAGATGCCTGGTTATGCCAAATTTCTCAAGGATGCTATGTCGAAGAAATCCAAACTTGGGGAATTTGAGACGGTAAAACTGACAGAAGGATGCATGACTATTCTGCACAAGCATCCACCCCAAAAAAAGAAGGATCCTGATATCTTCATAATATTGTGCATAATTGGAGATAAATTTGTGGGTAAGGCACTTTGTGATCTAGGTGCTAGTATTAATTTAATGCCAAAATCTGTATTTCAGAAATTAGGTATTGGACAAGCACGACCCACAACAATTATGCTGCATCTGGCAGACCGCTCTTACGTACAACCGGAAGGGAAAATTGAAGATATTCTGGTAAGAGTGGATAAATTTATTTTTCCTGCTGACTTTCTTGTTTTAGATTGTGAAGCAGATGAGAATGCACCAATCATCCTGGGGCGACCCTTCTTAGCCACAGGAAGATCACTGATTGATGTAGAAAAGAGAGAACTCACTATGAGAATGAATGATCAAGAGATCAAGCTGAATGTTCTCCAAGCAATAAAGCACGCTGATGCAGAAGAAGAATGCAAGGCTATCACTGAAGTTATCCTTGACCAACCCTGCATCAGGTCGGACTACCATGACATCAAATTTGGCCACTGCCCCAACAACCATTTAGAAGACTGTCACGGCAGCAACGATGACAGCAGCTCCTCAGACTCTGACATATCTGATACTGAAGATCATGAGGAGGTAAACTGGATAGGCAATCGTCCAAGTAAGTTATTCGAGCCCTTAAATTATACCTTGAATGAACATATCATCCAAAAGCCATCAACTGTAGAGCTACCTGTTCTAGATCTTAAGCTCTGCCAGGGCAGCTCAAATATGTTTTTCTGGGATTAAATGATATGTTGCCCGTAATCATCTCTTCCAAGTTAATGCAGGAACAGGAACAACAGCTGATAGAGATGCTGCAGCAGCACAAAAGGGCTATTGGATGGACGATAGCTGATATCCAAGGCATCAGTCCGACACTATGCATGCATAAAATTCTTTTAGAGGATGATCAAAAGCCGACCATTGATGCCCAAAGACATTTAAATGATGCAATGCGAGAAGTGGTTCGAAAAGAAATTATCAAATGGCTAGATGATGGGATAATTTACGCCATCTCAGATAGTAAGTGGGTGAGCCCGGTGCAGTGCGTTCCTAAGAAAGGAGGAATAACTGTGGTAACCAACGAAGAAAACGAGCTAATCCTAACCAGGACTGTGATCGGTTGGAGGGTTTGTATGGACTACCAGAAGCTTAACAAAGCTACCCGGAAGGACCACTTTCCTCTGCCTTTTATTGATCAAATGCTTGATAGATTAACGGGAAAGCCTTATTACTGTTTTCTTGATGGTTACTCAGGTTACAACCAAATAGCCATCGCACCGGAGGATAAAGAGAAAATGACCTTCATTTGCCCGTACGGTACTTACACTTTTCGAAGGATGCCATTTGGACTTTGCAACACACCAACAACTTTTTAGAGGTGTATGATGGCTATATTCTCCGACATGGTAGAGGATTTCCTGGAGATATTCATGGACGATTTCTCTGTCATTAGAGACAATTTCGAAAGCTGCTTAGGCAACCTGCAGAAAGTGCTCGAGAGATGCGAGAAAGCGAATTTGGTATTGAACTGGGAGAAATGTCACTTCATGGTGGACGAAGGGATAGTCCTAGGCCATAAAGTAAGCTGCCGCGGTATAGAGGTCGACATGGCGAAAATCGAGGTAATTGAAAAACTGCCACCACCCACCACAGTCAAGGGAATTCGAAGTTTTTTAGGGTATGCTGGTTTCTATCGAAGGTTTATAGCCAATTTTTCGAAGATCACCAAACCATTATGCCTTATACTAGAGCAGAATCGTCTCTTCAACTTCAACACTTAATGTACTGATGCATTCAGAATTCTAAAAGATAAGTTAGTAACAGCCCCGATCGTACAGCCACCGGACTGGAAGCTGCCATTTGAGATTATGTGTGATGCCAATGATTATGCTGTAGAGACAACACTTGGGCAGAGGAAGGACAAGCTGCTCCGTGTAATCTATTATGCTAGCAAGACACTCAACGATGCCCAAGTAAACTACACCATAACAAAGAAGGAAGTGTTGGTTGTGGTGTTTTCAATTGACAAGTTCTGATCCTATATACTTGGAACGAAAGTGGTGGTCCACACAGACCACTCTGCACTGAAATATCTATTTTCTAAGAAAGATGCAAAACCTAGATTGATTCGTTGGATTCTGCTGCTGCAAGAGTTCGACATAGAAATCAAGGACAAAAAACCAAGATGCAAATCACTTGTCGAGACTGGAGAAGGGAAAGAGTCTCCCAATAAATGAGACACAAATACTGGAGACCTTCCCTGACGAGCAATTGTTCCCTACCATAAGCATTGTCGCGACAGCCATGACGGCAGGTAAGTTTTCTGAACTCCCATGGTATGCTGATTTCGTTAATTATTTAGTTAGCAGAATATTTCCTCCTCATCTTAACTATCAAGCTAGGAAGAGGTTCCAAAATGATGTTAAGCATTATTATTGGGACGAACCTCCTCTTTTCAAATGTTGTGCAGATCAGGTTATCAGGAGATGCGTACCACAGGATGAACAGGAAGTTGTGCTTCATCAATGCCATGCTTCACAATATGGAGGACACTTAGGTGGTAACAAAACTGCTGCCAAGGTTTTGCAGTCTAGATTTTATTGGCCGTCACTGTTCAAGGATGCCCATGCATTCTACAAAAGCTGTGATAAATGCCAACGGACTGGAAATATCTCAAGAAGACATGAGATGCCGCTACAAAACATTCTTGAAGTCGAAATCTTCGACGTTTGGGGGATTGATTTCATGGGACCATTCCCAGCATCATGTGGGAAATTATATATCCTTATGGCAGTGGACTATGTGTCCAAATGGGTAGAAGCGATCGCCACACAGAGAAACGATGCCAAGACTGTTCAGAGGTATTTGCACAATAACATTTTTTCCAGATTTGGCATCCCCAAGGCGATCATCAGTGATGAAGGGAGGCATTTTGACAATAGGGTAATAGCTGCTGCCTTAAAGAAATATGGTGTCAAACATCGGATCGCAACAACTTACCACCCTCAAACCAATGGATAGGCCGAAATATCCAACAGAGAGGTAAAGAACATTCTTGAGAAGATGGTTAAGCCAACTCGAAAGGACTTGTCTCTACACCTCAATGATGCACTATGAGCCTACAGAACAACGTTTAAAACTCCATTGGGAATGTCACCCTACCGACTGATTTATGAAAATACATGCCATTTACCTGTTGAGATTGAGCACAGAGCATACTGGGCCATCAAGGCATTGAATATGGATTTGGAAAAGGCATGACAGAAAAAACTACTTGACTTGAATGAGATCGAAGAAATTCGAGCAATGGCCTATGACAACGCAAGGATTTACAAGGACAAGACGAAGAAGTGGCATGACAAGAAGCTGCTGCCACGACAGTTCTGCCTAGGGCAGCTTGTGTTGTTGTTCAACTCTAGGTTGAAACTCTTCCCAGAGAAGCTGAAGTCTAGGTGGTCCGGCCCATTCCAAGTGGTGCAAGTTTTTCCTCATGGTGCCATCACGATCAAATCCTTAAAAGACGGGCACCAATTTAAAATCAACGGACAGCGATTGAAGCATTATCAAGGGACTGAAGCCCCAAGAATGCAGAAAGTGGTTACTTTAGGAGATGCCCCTCCTGGCATCCCTAATTTAACCTAATTTTATTTTTATTTATATTTATTTATTTATTTATTAGGAATTTAGAATTATTCTATTTTTAAGAACTAAGATGTTATTTTTATTATTTTAGGAAATAAAGGAGACAAGGAGAGGAGAAGAAGTGAACTCAGCCCATCATCTCACCATCAGCCCCAAAAGCTCAAAATAGGAGCCTGTCGTTACAACTGCCACGACAGTCGCGGAAAATCCAGCCTGTCAACACGCTGTCGCGGCAGACACGCAAACGCGTAAACGACACGTAGCAGACACGGAAACGTGTGACAGACGCGTCAGAAACCGCATAACAGCTGGCCCCGTTATTCGCACATGTCGTTACAGCTCCAATGGGCAACAAACTTCTCATCTATATAAACCCCGTTTTACTATTCATTTTTCACTCACTTTTACTCTCTCTACTTGTTTCCTCTCTAGAATTTCATTTGCTTTCATCATTTTCTACAGTCCCTTGCAAACATGAGTACCAGAAACACCTGACGCAGTGCTGCCTCAGCTTCTGCCCCAGCAGCAGCCACTCCCAGCTCCTACCAAAGCAGAGATATGTGGGAAGAAAAAGGCTTCATCTATAGCACAAGAACGGAGAATCTCGAGCTCAAACCATTCATAGCCCGTAAGATAAGAGCTCTACAGCGGAAGATGTTTTCCGAGCAGTCGGAAGAGATGAACATCACCTTAGTCAGAGAATTTTATGCTGCCATCGACAATAGGGAGGCGACATCAGTGGCAGTTCGTGGGAAGGAAGTACCCTTTGAGCCAAAATACATCAACACCCTTTATGGATTCTATGTTGGCAGAAGGGAAGACGGGCACCAAAGATTCGTGAAGAGCCTGGAGACAGCAGATTATGATGATGTCATGGCAGAACTCACCGAGGAAGGCATCGAATGGAATACCGATCCCAAACATCCAAGGACGGTGAAACGAGTTCAACTCACCCCCGAAGCCAAGCTGTGGAACGAATTTGTCAAAAAGAGGATTATGCCCTCCTCGCACAATAGCACGATAGATCAACCAAGGTTAGCTCTCATCCATTCAATTTTAAATGAGAGGCCTATTAATGTTGGTAGATATGCCCGGGAGGGGATTTTGGATTGTGCATATCGGCCATCGGGACCACTCGTCTTCCCATACCTCATAACAACCCTCTGCCGTGGGCACAACGTCCCTGAAGCTGCTGAGGATTTAAGAATCCAAGGAAAATGATGGATGGAGAAGAACATCCTTAGCTTGATGGAGCTGAAAGCCGCAACGCCAATATCCAGTTTCAACCCGACTGCCGCGGCAGGTGAGTCGACAGAGCCCACCCAAACAGAGCCTGCCGCCACAGAACCAAGGCAGACCACAACAACAACTCCCTCAGCCGACTCTTCTACCCAAATCCTTGCCACACTGCAGAAAATGGAGGAACGACAGCTGGGCCTGATCAGCTTCATTCGAGACTTCACAACATCAACGGTACATTTCATTAAAACCAATTCAAATTTTCCAGATGTACTGTTTCCTGCTTTCCCTGATCATTATTTTGCTGCCCTACCCCTGCCCATACCCCTACCCCTGCTGCCACACCGAGAACACCATCTACCGCGTTCACCCCAACCCCGGCCATGACAGCTGCAGGCGGCAGCCACATTGCCACAACATCTGCCAGGGAGAAAAGCGAAAAGAGCCCATGTCCGACCTTGCCAGATACATAGATGGGTTCTCCTCTTCCTCAATTTGGGGGAATCCGATGATGAGCCATCTGTCAAGAGGAACCTGTCCAATGAATTCACCCAGATGAAACGGCAGAAACCAAACACAGGAGTCGGACCATCCGACTAAGGGAAATCTGAAGACGGCAGCAGCAATTCTTCCGAGGAGGTTCAGGTGCTGGAGAAACTACCCTCACCGACCCGCATCCAGCCTCTGAGGGAAGCCAAGAAAAAGACCACCTCTGCTTCTCCCAGCCATCTGCCGGCTCCAACGAAGAAAGTCACTGCCCGCCGGCAGATTCGGATCAACAGCAGTAGCAGCAGCGACGACAACACTTAAAATTTAAGTTTCTTTTCTTATATTTGTTGTATGCTATTTTGTTATAATTGTGATGTTTTTATTTTCTTTTTATCATTTTGTCATCATGCATTGAGGGCAATGCAACCCTTGAGTTTGGGGGTGGCATCCCTCCATTAATGAAGTGTCTTTATGTTTAGAAATTGTGTCTAATTTTTAGTATATTTTTTCTTTAAAAAAATGAAAAATGAAAATTTTGGCTTAAGTCTTTGAACTTCACTTACCTGCCACGACATATGCTGTCGTGACAGTGCCTTTAGGAAATTTTTGGATCTGTTTAGAGCCTTGCTATGATTCTACCCTGTAAAACACTCTTTGTGACTCTTATGCTTTTTAGATTACTTTAGTACACTGGAATATGAATGTTTACCCACTTGAAGCTGCCCCTAGAGGTGCCTATCACTGGCTCTAGGAAAACAAAGAAATAAAAAAAATATTAGACTCAATAGCTTGCAAAACTGCCTTGCACTTACTTTAGGATATTTCTTTTTTGAGCTAAGTTAGAAAAAACTAAAGGAGCCCAAGAATTGCCTACAGAAAAGATGCAGTTAAATAAAGAGTCAGAAAAACTAAAGGAGCCTAAGAATTGCCTCTAGAAAAAAATTGAAATGGCATAACCTCAAGTTTGTAGACATAACTATTCTGGTATACTAAGGTAGTCTAGATGCATAAGTGTTCGCAAAACCCACACACACTTCACAAGAATTATAGCATGATTCCGAATAAGTCCAGAAATGTCCGACAAGGTACTACTCTTGATAGACTACAAGTGGTAGGTAATGTAGAGTTCACTGATTTAAGCCAAAGAAAAAAATATTATTATTATTATTAAGTTAGGTAATATTTGCTTGAGGGCAAGCAAAAACTTGAGTTTGAGGGTGTGTTGAGTATGTAAAAGTTCTATATTTTACCCCCTATTTAACCAATATTTCTGCTGCATTCAAGCATAATTCATTGTATTTAGGATAGATTTCATTCATACATCACAATTATATTAAATGGCACAGTTTCTACTGAAATTGGTTACTTTTGCAGGTAGCTGCTGTAGCAGATGCAGGGCAGTGGAGAAGCAGAGCTAGAACACAAGACTACAGCTGAGAAGAAGGATGCTGCCATGGTCGCTGCCGTGGCAGCCAATGACGACAGCAACAATAAAGGGAAGAAGTGAAGTGGAGCTCGACAGAAAGAGGAAATTAAGCCGATCTTTCGTGAAGCACTCTTATAATTTTCTGAGCCCTAGATCAGAATGAAGGCCAAGCCCAAAGTTCAAGGAAGAAACTCCAAGCAAGAAGAGAGGATGAGTTAAAGACATCTACTTTGAAGATTTAGTCTTTAATAGAGTTGTACTTTAATTTAAACTTGTATTCTTGCCATATTAGAAAACTTGAACCCAAGGCCTATATAAAGGCATGTAATTCGACATAGGAAAGGATATCTTACTCTCTAGCCGTCTTCCCCTAAACCCTAGTCGTTTCCCCCTTCTCATCATGTTCTAAAACTTCCCCTAGGGCTAAGGGTTGATTATGTAAAGTAGTTGCAAGGATTGCATTGTTTTAGGATTTTTTTTGTTCAATAAAATAGACTTCAAGTTTGCTTATTCTGGTTTTCAACATCTTGCAAGAGTATCGGGAGAACATTGTGAGATTACACATTTACTTAATATCGGGAGAGTTAAGTATACGAAAGGAATAAGTACGGGTTCTCTAGTTTGTGGTTGAACTATCTCGAACCTAGGGATAAGACGAGGTTAAGTGGCTAAGGAAGAATTCAACAACATCGGTGTTCATCCTTCGATTCACGCTGGGAGGTATCATCAAAGACGTGTTTATCGACAGACATGGACCTAGGGATAGGCCAAAGCATAGCAAGGATTCTTGCAAAGCTTGAAGTACTGAGTTATGTGTTCGCTGCCGCAACAACAACAGACCGTTGCCACAACAGGTGCTGTTGCGATATGCGCTACGACAGAATAGAGAAGTCTTAGACAGTGGAATCACTTGCACTACGGAGCAGATTAATACCGATATACTCTTTATTCTGAATATTTTCATCCTTTATTTCAGTCTTCTTTATTATTTCGTGACAAACAATCAAACTCTTTCTTTTCACTCTTGTGCAGCAATCCAAGGTTAAAGCTATTAGCCCAGTCGCTGTGGAGACGATATCTGATACTTACATATCACTTTACTACTTGCGTCGTGTACACTTGCACTACATTGCGATAGACACTTTTACACGCAACAATCCACTACCTTAGCCCCCACTAAGGATTTCCCGATCAATTCACTAATTGATTCGTCCCCTTTTCTAGGCTTAGGAGGAAACCCTTACAAACGATCTAAGCCTTCTAACCCAAAGCTTGATCAAACCCTCTATACAAGAGATGAATAAAAACAAACTAAACTCCCTCTTACAAGGTTAATGTTTGCACTCTTTAGCACTCACCCAAACCTAAACACTTGAGCAAATTTGACAATTTTGACTCACAAGTGTTGTCTATACAAAGAATTAACAATTAAAGCCCTAAGACAATTTTCTCATCATATAGTTGTTGACAATTGAAGCATTAGTCTTCCCTTGATGCTTGGAGGTTCCTTTTATACTCCCAATTAAGTTTGTAGCCATTGAGGATCATTGGGATTGAATTGGAGCCGTTGGAGACTTTATTTCTCACAATAAATGTAGTTTCGGTGATGTCTCTTTCGATACACGGGTAGCTGTATCGAAAAGCCCTTCTTCAGAACTAGCTGTTGGAGTCTGATTAGCATCCCATTTCGAAACACCATAGGCTGTATCGAAACACCCGTTCTGAAAACGCCTGGTCCCATATCGAAACGCCTTTAATTCAAAAGACTGTTGAGAAATAGCCGTTAGGGGGGTTTGGACCGTTGGGGTGTCTGCCACGTAGGTGTATTGAAACACGTAAGCCTGTTTCGAAACCACCCTTGTTGTTTCGATACGGCTAAGGCTTGTATCAAAACACAAATTTACAGTTTCAAAACATATCGATATAGATTATGCTTGTATCGAAACGGGTACATTAAAATCACAAGTTTGGTTACTTATAAACGTTTTAAAACACTTGAAAACTTTTTTAAACATCCTCAAACTTATTTTCAAGTTGTTTTTACTTAAAGTATATTTTAAATTCTTTTCAATTTAGTCCAAAATATTTTCAATTATTATATCAAAACATATATTTCTACAATCACCCCCTTTTTGATATAATAAAACCAACTTGAAAATTTGTTTGGAATTCTCCCCCTTAGTATTTAAAAATTTGAATAAGAGATTTTAAAAATTAAATGAAGTTAAATCTCCCCCTTATTCATTTGAAAAATCAAAATTTCAAACCATTTGTCTCCCTTTTGTTATATCAAGAAGAATTTAAATGACTTTAAGCTCAAAATAATATAGGAGGTTAAAAATTTTGACACAATTAAAAACTTTGGTTTTAAAACTGGCTCTCCCTTACTCAAAGAATCATTAAATGTTAGTCCAACAAATATGATAATCTAGTTGAAGTAAAATAAATAAATCAAATGAAAAACAAATAAATTCAACTAGATTTTACCACACTTGAATCAAAGGTAGGATGTGAAGCCTCCTTCTTCAAGTGTTCTTCCTTGTGTGTATAAAGCTCCCCCTCAAATTTGGACTTGTTGATCATTCTCCATCACACCTAACATAAGACAATCAAGTAATTTTTGGTATCCAAATTACTTTGGATCCATAGATGTTAGTGGCACAAAATTTAGTCCCCTTAGGAATCCATTTTACAATTTCATCCTTTTTAGTTGAAGTGATTAGTCATTTTGGGACCCAAACACTTCTAAAACATTTTCCATTACAAATCTAGGGGCACTAGATTATCTTTGATAAAAATTTGATTTTCCACAATTTGTTTTCTTTTCAAGATCTTTGGAAATCAAATATTTTTCTCCTTGAACTTTATGAAGTAAATTTTGTAAATCAAGACACTTTTTCTCAAACTCATTGAATTTTGCTTCAAGTTCATCTTTGGTTTTCGAAATCAAATCATTTTAAAATTTGAAATTTGAAACCACTTTCTTGTTTTTCAAAATGTGATTTTTAAACTCTAAAACCAAATCATCTTAGGCATCTTGTAATTCATCAAGAGAATAAGAAGTAGAAGTAGATGAATTAGAAGTTACCCTTGAATCTTCTTGGATGGCCATAAGGCAAAGGTTGACTTATTCATTGTCAGTGGAGTCTTCATCACTCTATGTAGCCACATATGCCTTCTTCTTATGGCTTGAAGTGCTTGCCCTCTTCTTCTTCATTGATTCACGTTCGAATTCTTTCATTGCTTTCTTCATGAATGGGGCACACTTCTTGAAGAGATGAACTATCTCTTTTTCTTCGTCCTTCTCCTTGATTTTATCAACATGGTTGCACTTGTAGGATTTGAGAGCAATGACATTGACATCAATGCCTTGCTTCTTGATCTTCTTTTCGTTCTCCTTCTTCAAAGGTAGAGACATCATCTCATGGGTAAGAAGAGATCCGATTAGCTCATCAAGCTTGAGCTTCTTCAAGTCTTTGGATTCAATGATGGTCACCTTCTTTGAATCCCATGACTCGGGAAGTGAATAGATCACCTTCCGAACGAGTTTGTCTTTCAAAATCTCCTCTCTAAAACCTTTAAGTTGATTGACGATTATGGAGAATCGGTCGAACATCCTCTTAATGTCTTCATTAGGGTCCATCTTGAAGTTCTCATACTCTAAGTTGAAAAGACTAATCTTGGTATCCTTTACTTCATTGGTTCCCTCGTATGTGACCTCAAGCTCGTCCCATAGCTCCTTGGCATCTTCACAAGAAGACATCTTCTCATAGATGTTGGGGCTAAATGCACAAAAGAGAATGTGCAAAGCCATGCAATTAAGCTCCATCTTCTTACGATAACCTGCATTCCATTCCGCCTTACTTCATTGTGGCACGAATGGAACATCCTCAACTATGTCCCAAAAGCTTGCATTCATTGGCTTTGATGAAAAACATCATTCTTGTCTTCAAATATGCATAGTTGGTCCCGTTGAAGAATGGTGGCTTGTCGATGGATTGAATTGATGTATCGAGCTTCCCAGATCGCCTTAATAGGATGTTAATCCCCTTCGACTAAGCCTTGCTCTGATACCAATTGTTAGGCTTGATATGCTCAACTTCCTTCAACCGATTTAGCTAGCCAAGTGGTGGAGAAGTTGGATTTTGGGTGATTTTGTGGGAAGCAAAAATTAGACAATAAACACAAGAATTTATAGTGGTTCGGCCTTCTAAACAATAACCTACATTCATTACCTTAGCTCCCACTAATGCTTTCCCAATCAATTCACTAATTGATTCGTCCCCTTTTCTAGGCTTAGAAGGAAACCCTTACAAACGATCTAAGCTTTCTAACCCAAAGCTTGATCAAACCCTCTATACAAGAGATGAATAAAAGCAAACTAAACCCCCTCTTACAAGGTTGATGTTTGCACTCTTTAGCACTCATCCAAACCTAAATACTTGAGCAAATTTGACAATTTTGGCTCACAAGTGTTGTCTATACAAAGAATTAACAATTAAATGCCTAAGACAATTTTCTCATCATATAGTTGTTGATAATTGAAGCATTAGTCTTCCCTTGATTCTTGGAGGTCCCTTTTATACTCCCAATAAAGTTTGTGGTCGTTGAGGACCGTTGGGATTAAATTGGAGCTATTGGAGACTTTATTTTCCACTATAAATGCAGTTATGGTGATGTTTGTTTCGATACACAGCTAGCTGTATCGAAACACCCTTCTTTAGAGCTAGCTGTTGGAGTCTGATTCAGCATCCCGTTTCGAAACACCATAGCCTATATCGAAACATCCGTTCCGAAACGCCTGATCCCATTTGAAACACCTGCAATTCAAAATACCGTTGGAAAATAACCTTTGAGGGGTTTTGACCATTGGGGCATCTGCCACATAGGCGTATCAAAACACGTAAGCATGTTTCGAAACCACCCTTGTTGTTTGGATACGGGTAAGGCCTGTATCAAAACACAAATTTATAGTTTCAAAACGTATCGATACTGATTATGCATGTATCGAAACGGGTACATTAAAATCATAAGTTTGTCTACTTAAAAGCGTTTTAAAACACTACAAAACCTTTTTAAACATCCTCAAACTTATTTTCAAGTTGTTTTGACTTAAAGTGTATTTTAAATTCTTTTCAATTTAGTCCAAAACATTTTTCAATTATTATATCAAAACATATATTTCTACACAATTTCATTTTTGTTCAATTTAGTCCCTAAAATTTTTATTTAATTACCTTTATTTATTTAAATTTATTATTAAATTTAATATTATTACTATTATAATATTTTGTTCACTTTAGTCCAGAAAATATTTATTTAATCTAAAATTGACCTATATTTGTTTCTAATTTTTATAATTGTATATAATATTTTTACTATAGTTTTATTTTTGTTCAATTTAATCCCTCAAATTTTATTTAATTTGGAATTGACCTATATTTATTTCTATTTTATAATTTAATCTGATACCTTATAATTTCAAACTTTACGTTTTAGTCACTAATTTTACAATTGCAATTAAGGACTCGTTTTAGCTCGAATTAACTTAAAACTTGGTCTATATGTTAATGATGATATTGATTTCATAAAAGAAGGTTTAATTTTTCTTTTTGAAAAATTAGCCCCTCTATTTTATGAATGTTTTAAAATGGCCCATAAAATACTTATTTTTGCAATTAACACTCTATTTCAAATTTGATTTCAAAAAGAATTTACCATTAAGTCTAATTTGAATTAATGAGTCTGAAATGGACCTAAACTGAATTTTTAACTTAAAATCCAACTTATAAATTATTTACATTTTAGCCTCTAAACCTTAATTCGGTTAAATTTACTTTAATTTGAACTTCTTTTTATTAGAAAAACAGAGAGATACAAGATGTTTATGCTTGTATTTAAGTTTTGCATGTTTTGGGGTTTATGTAACACCCTAAAAAATGAAGATGAAAATAAATGAAAATGGAATTTTGTTTAAAAAAAAGAGAGGAGAGAAGTGAAGGAATGAAAACGAAGACCTAGTTGGAGGTTGGGGGATTCAATCCCGCGACCTTATGGTTTTAGACTGGTAACCCAACCAACTGAGCTAGGCAGCTCTTAATGTCTAAAGGTCCCCAATATTCTTTTGAACCTTTCTGGTGGTGTACCTAAAATAATTAAAAGCATCATCTGACTTATCACCTACCTCATTAATTCCAGCCGTCTCTCGAATCTCAAACTTTGTTCCTATCTCTCACCGAACCATGCTTCCCTCGGTTTCTGGCGATCACACAACCATCTTCACCGCCACTCCGTGCGCGACACCGCCGCTGCCGACGTGTAGATCGTCTCACTCCGATATCCCAGCCGCCGAGCACGCGCTTTGTTGTGCTGCCGTTCACCGTATATAACGGTTCGAAGCTCTGACACTTTTAGTGGTCACGACCGTTCCCTTCTGTTTCCGGCCGGTAGAGAAGTCTGTTCGAGTCGTGGGTGTGACGGTTGAACTCTCCGTGCCAAGCTGTTCAAAACCCGACCGACCGATCATGTGTCCGACGTCTATAAGATGCTTATCGGAGCTACGTCGCTTCTGACCATTCCCGGATGTTTCAGGTGATTCTAGTATGTATTCTGGCTTATTTTCGTGTTGTTGATGTATCGGTTGATCTAACAATACTTTTCTCACTGTTTTCTGGCCAAATCGAGGCTCTTGGGGCTTCCGACGACACCATCGACGGCTTCCCAACAAGTTTTTCAGCGGCTGTCTGGTGACCATAACCGTTTTAGGAAAGTGGGCCGGCCTGATAAGGCCCAATGGCCTTAACCCATACCCGTTTGGCCCAATCCTGGCCTGATAACCTACCGGTCCGAAACCTTCAACCAAACCCGGTCTAAGCCCAACCAAACCAAGCCTAGTTTGGTGTCTGATCCGGCCCATATGAGTCTGACCCAACCCGTTTTCCGAGTCGACTCACTGAGTCAGCTTGCCTGTGTTGACTCACTGAGTCAGCTCGCCCGTGTTGACTCAGCCGAGTCAAACAAGTTGACCTGCTGACGTCAGTATTGACTTTGACCGTTGACCAAAAAGTCAACATTTTCTGAAAACTCATATTTTATGTTTTTCGACGTCCTGAGTCCAATTTTGAAGCATGTTTTGCAAAATTCTAACTTGAAGGCCTCCGAATCTGTCCTTGAACCTGAGAGTGCTTATGTACTTAATTAATTGGTTAAGAGCTTGTGAGTGGGGTCTGATCTTGGAATTTGTGTAATTGAAGGTATTCTCGGTTCCTTGGATACTCGATGCTGAGGAATGTCGAATTCGGGTTCGAGGATATTCGAATGTCGTATCATGAATTGATTGATGTAACTCGAAGTTAAGGTAATACATTACTACCCCTTGTATGCTTTATGTACATGCCGATATTCGGTTAACGCATGCATGCTTATGATGAAGTGTTTTGTAAACTCTTCTTAAGCCGAATTAGATACGAGAAATAATTATGAAAATTATTAAAACCAAAATATTCGAATAAGAATACTAATAGACCAGAAGTATCGAAAGTTAATAGTAATAAATAATACAGTTAAATCTACAACTCGATCAATGTTGTCTAAGATTCAATGCCCATAATATGAAGTAAATGATATTGGATATGAGATTATAGAAATGCCCTTGAGGTTTAAAAATGACTAAACTGCCCCTAATAATGGAAGTGACCTGAAATCTGCATTCAAATTGATTGAAAAATTACCCTACCTAAGATGTATGTTCTATTGGAAAAGACTTCAGCATCATTATTCAAATGCGTGTGATACTAAAAGAAACTTGGATTTCCCCCGAGCTCTTTATAACACATGAAGGTGATTTTACTTGAATTATCGTTGTATTCTTGAGCTGATCCTTACGACAGTTATTGATGAATTAATTGGAATGATCGTAATGACCAAAAAGATTGTAGTGCCTTCAAGCACCGAAAAATCTAATTAACCAGAATGGCAATTTTGCCCTTAAGTTCTAAAATGAGTAAACCATTTGTAAGGGACGTGTAACCCCCTTAACCCGGCCCAGACGGTTGACCCGAATTAAGAAGTTTACACGGGGAAAACCAAAGTCAACCCGAAAGTCAACCTTGATTAACGACCCTTTTTTGTTATTAAACCTTATCTAAATGCATATTAACCCTAGAGATGTTCATAAGATCAGCATACTCAAAGATCACCACAATCAAAAAACATTTAAGGACTCGATTGCACAATTTATGAATTTAGGGACCAAAATGAAAATTCTGAAAATTACAAGGACTTAACCAGCTTTTGAGTTACCATTATGAAATTAGTCATGTTTCATGCTTCTCTGCCAAATTTCAACTCAATCGGACATCTCAAGCACATTCAATTGCATAAACCAAGTTCAGGACCAAAACACATAGATTTCAAAACATTTAACCAACAATTTCAGTGCCCAACGGTCGGGTGTTTCGGAACAGGGATGATCCATTCCGAAACGCGGGACCGTTTCGAAACAAGTTCCGGAACAGGGCTTGGCAGTGGCAAAACCGTTCCAGAACGGTTCCACCCGTTCCGAAACGCCAAGGCCATTTCAGGCCCTTTGTTCCGAAACGGTAGCACCTGTTCCGAAACAGGCTGCCCAGAATGCAGAATTTTAGCTGGTTTATTACACAATTGACCCATCATACGCACTCAAAAGACCCTCCAATCATACCAGCAAGTCATCATATACTTAAGGAACATAATAGCATCATTCATTCTCAAACATGGCATCAAACAAGGAAATACCCAATTCTATAGGCATGCATCCTATATTGAAAACCGTTCAAACTTCAAAATACCAAACCAACTTCAAAATGGCCATTTACATGTTCCATCATTATCAAAAGCATAAAACCAACTTAGGGAGTCCAAAACATCTCCCAAAAACACAAGTTAGGATCCCATTGCCAAATGCCCAAATGCTAATAATGTTAGGAAAACATTCACCATACATGAGCTTAGTTCTTCACTTGGATTCTTGACCTTCTTGCTGCCCTTTGTGCACTTCAATGCTCTGCATTATTGGTTTAAGACAAGAGAGAGCGTAAGCACATAGCTTAGTGAGGAATGCTCATTTAAAACATCACAATAATGCAGTTATAAAACTCCTTTTCAAAACCTTTAGTTCAAACCACATTTGATCATGCACATATGTATATAAACCAAGCATCTCATGCTTCAAATCATTAACATATCATATTGGCTTTCAAGTGATAATCATAACCATTTCCAAAACACAATCAACAATCGGATACGCGGATTACAAGCGTTGTCCCATACGCTTCATACACACTACCAATATCAAGGTGGAGCATGGTACAATCACAACCCCTCAACACCCGTGATGGAGACTATGGTACAATCACAACCCCTCCACATCACTCATTGGTAGTTGTATAACATCACTAACGAGATCACAGGACATACATCACAAGATCTACACATGGACTTTAAACCACCATTGTGATCTTACCATACACAAGGTCCACACATGGAATTTTAACCACCATTTTGACCTTAGCACAAGACCCACCCATGGACTTTTAACCACCATGGTGTTCTTAACCATCTCGTTAGTGTACTTGGATGGAGCATGGTACAATCACAACCCCTCGACATCCAAGGCGACTTTATTCACGGTGCACCCAATCCTATAGCCGGCTAACTATATCCGATTCAAGTACTTTTAGACAAACCACATCACTTGCCAATATACATCATTTAACAACAGTAATCCACTGTTTTAAAGCATATATCAAAGCCATTAACCATCATGCATTACTATGCATCAAAACCACATTTATCAATGTTCAAAACAAGGATCTCTTACCTTGAGCATCCTTCAATTCATGGCTTATAAAACCAGCAATAAACATGCTAAAATATGCTTTCAAAAACAGAAATTAAACATGCAAACAAATCACATTGCATTCAACCAATTCATGGTTCATCAACAAGAGAGTTTTTCTGAAAACTTACTCTTGAGCTTAGCTAAGTTGTTTAGACTTAAACTAAGCTCCCAAACCTTCAAAACATTGGTTTCAAAGCTGAAAACCAAACTTCACTCACCGATTCCGTTTCGCAAGCTTGCCGAAACACCAATCAAGCTTCCGGATCAACACCACAAGGATCCGAAGATGTCTCCCCTGTTTTAAACACATCAAAGCAGAGGATTAATGCATCATCATGCATTAATATCTTCAACCAAAACACCTAAACTCGCTGCTCTCATCAACACTCACATTTCGGCTACCAAACACAACCGAAATCACATCCAAACATATCTACAAAACTACCCAGCCAAGATCCATCAATTCCAATCATTCATAAACCTCAATTAACATCCAAAAAGGATTTAATCACGTCCTTATACCTCCAGCTATAGCAGATCACCAAGATCACTCCAAAAACCATCAAAAACTCAAGCAAAACTTAGGAAAATCAACCTATTCGGGATTGCATAGATTAAACCTCAATTTCTCATCAATTATACATCCAATTTACATTAAAAACACATCTCAAAACAGTGCCCAACCATTTCATACGAATTTCATCAAAATTAAACCAAATCTTGCATTTTAAAGCCAAGATCAAGAACACAACTACAAAACCTTTAATAAAACACAAATCAAGGATTGAGAACTTGGGAATTTCAGTAAAGAACTGAGTATTTAGAGGAGAAGGACGTTCATACCTCTAAATGTGAGTTTCTCCCATTTTGGAACCAAGATTCTTGAAAATCCAATAAGCAAATGCTAAGGTTTTGATGTAAAAAAATATTAGAGATCAAATGAAGGTTGAAATCTCATCTTTAGAGATCAAAATCAGAGGCAAATTTGCTGGAGAAAAGTGTTTGGGTTGAGAGAAAAGAAATGGAAAATTTGGAGAAAAGTTAGTTATGATCACAAAATATCTTTTTCCCTCCTTTTACCTTTAATTAAAAATCATTAATAAATTGTTTAATATTAAGAAAAATCTGGAGAAAACTCTTCTTGGGTAAATATCTCCTTAAAGATTCAATGTTTCAATTCTTTTTAAAACAGTCACCAAGTTTTCAAAAATTACATTTTAGTCACTAACCCAAAATGTCACACTCCCAAACCTCATTTTGTAAAATTGATTTCACCATTCTCTTATATATAATAAAAGAGGATTTTAAGATATTTTTCCATATTTTTAATGCAACCCGAACTAGGCTTTCCTAAAATCACCCTTTTATATTCGAACCACAATCCGAGCGACCCGGTCCAAACCCAAAACTTCTAAGCCCAAAATTGGGATGTTACAAGACGAAGGGATCAAAACGACTTAATCTCTACCGAGTACGTAAACGATGGAGGTGCTAAATAGTAGAATTTGACAAAATGGTGGATTTATCCTAATTTCCAAAATGACTGAAAATCCCTCTTGAGTAGGTGCAGCCCTGATCCAGCTGGTAAATCCTTATGGACTCAAGGTCTCCCCTTGAGTAGGTGCCGATGCTTTGGCACAGATAAATCCTTATGGACCTAAGGCAGCCCCTTAGGTGGCACATATGCCCATCGGGCCTAGGGTAAGTTCTTATGGATGCGGTTCTGGGGGACTGCATATTGGTGTAAAGTTGGAGGGTAGTTAGTAGTAAACCCTTGTATGTACTTGAACATTTGAATTGAATTGTTATGTGTTTTCATGATATGATTGGTATGCATTTATGCCTATTTGATATGCACCTATTGGGACACACTAGACTTTAAACTTGTTGTTTCCATCTTCGTAAACTATCAGCTTGTATAATTCTCGTTTGTTACTCGATGATTGAATAAAAAACAAGTACCATTAATCTCAAGTATAACATTACCATGAAATAACGGAAAGGAAAAGAGGACTGTTACTACTTGGATCATCATGAAAATGTTATGCTTACCATATATCTGCATGAGCTTATATCATCTTTTGGTAGTTCTGTATTATTGAGCTTTTCCAAGCTCACGTTGTTTTTACCATCGCGGGTTAAAATATTATAGCATGGTATAATGTTTGACATTAGTGTTCGGAGTTCCCTCGGCGTTGCCTCTGGAGTACGGTACTATATAGTAGTGGGCATGTATGTCATGTATGTCATGTATTGTTTTACAATAGAGTCTGTAAAGCACTTTTTGAAATTTCTGTTAAGCATTTAAATGACTTCTTGAAATGTTATTTTAAACAATAGTTGATTTTACAGTTTAATAAATGTTTTGAGCAAAAATGTTTTTTTAGTGGGTCGCTCTTGTGACCCTAATGTGACTTCCTAGGATCCGTTGTAACACATAGGCGGGTCTAGAGGGTTACAGTTTAAATCTTGTAAAATTATCAAAATGAATTTTTTTTAAATTGTTTATTTTTCTAAAGTTTTTAAAGGTTTATTATCTTGGGTTAGTTTAGTTAATTGTTTCCTCTTTTTGTACATGTTGGTTATTTACTTTCATGTAATTGAATATGCTTATTTTTTTTAAAATATGTTTTTAGGTCAATTCCGGATTAAATAAAAAATTTATGGACTAAAATAAAAAAATAAAACCATATTAAAACTATTGGACTCAAATATAAAAAATAAAAATACATATACGTCAATTTTGAATTAAAAAAATTAGGGATTAAATTGAAAAAAATAAAACTATATTAAAAATATTATATTAAATTATAAAAATTAAAAGAAAAATAGGAGTCAATTTTAGATGAAATAAAATTTTTAGGGAATAAATTAAATAAAAATAATAATATTAAAAATATTCGACAAAATTATAAAAATTTAAAATAAATTATAGTTTTCAAAGCTTAATTTTTTTCCTCTCACTTTTCTATTGTACCAAACAATAGATAAGATAGAAACTTATTCTCTTTCTAGTTTAACATCCTTTACACCAAGAACATCGATAGAAAGAAAAAAAATATATTTTTCATCATTTCATATTTCCATCACTTCAGTTTTCTATTTTTCTAATTTTTTTCTTCTTTACCAACCAAAGCCCAAATGCGAGTGACCAAAAAAAAACACGCAACATTAGTGATTATTTTACTAAAACAATAGTTTGGTAGCCAAAATAAAAAAATGGAAATAATTTAATAACTAATGATGATGTTTACCCTTTTTTTTTCGGCTTGATGCATTTTTTCTCATGTTTTTGCAACTAAATTTTTTTGTTGAAGTGTCTTTAAAGTTTAAAATCTTATCCTAATTTTTTTAATTAATAAAGGGGATATTACCAAGTGGCGGAACCTAGTGTCTTTAAAATATAATCTTAAATATTAATGTTGTTAGAAAAAAATCCAGCCAATAGGAACATACTACGTCAGCAGTCACAGTGGCGAAACTTCGGGAGCGTTTGGTTCGCAGAAAAGATTTTTGTTAAGAGAAATAATATTTTCCGGAATCACATACCCATGTTTGGTTTAAAAGAATTCCCTACAATGGGTAATACTACATTCTCAATAGTAGCTTCTTTTTCCCAAAATGGTGGGAATGTCATTCCCACCCTATTCTTAGGTATTAGAGAATTCCCGCCACTTTGGACTAAAATACCCTAAAAATAATGTTTTGTATTCAAATAATTCATTATTTTCTATTTCTCCAACAAGTTTTTTTTGTTTTGATACGTTAAAACAATTCCTTATCTAAGCTAAATTATTGCATAATAAATATATAAACCACACTCATCATTAAAAAATAATAATAAATATTAGAAATAATTTTTAATATTATTTCTTCTCTAAAGAATAATATTTTTTTATTTATACGGTAAAAATCTGTATTATTCAATTTTATATCACATTACAAATTTTGTTTGAAATTATGGATTTTAAAGAATGACTTTAGATTAAAAAAAACAATGTAAATTGTATAATAAAACATATAAATATAATATTTATAGTTAGTTATTAGTATATTTGATTTAGTAGCGAATGTAATGATTATTATAGAAGCTTATAATTTTTTTATTTTTCAAATATATAATTATAATAAATCACAAATATTAAAATTTATAATATTGTACTATAACATCAAAAACTATATTTAATTATTTGTGTAAGAACTTTATAGAAGAAAAAATATATAAATTAAAAATAAAATAAAATATATTTTCTATGACTTTTCATGCAAATATTTTCACTTTTAATATTGGAAGTTTGAATAGTTAAAAAGAAAATATATCATAAGGATAACTTTGTAAAATATGCATTATGGTAATCTTATAATCCATCAACCAAACACTGTAATTTTACATTCCTGTCAAACAAACCAAACAAAGAAATGTAACACTCTCAATAATATGACAAGTAATAAATCATTCCAGGAATCCTATTCCCAAAGGTAATGTTAAATTCCGTGAACCAAACGCCCGTGAACAAATTTTTCCCTACTAGTTATATAAACTCATATAAAAATATTAACATAGAATTAACATTCCTTTAAAAAAATAGTTTGACACCACTTTAAAAATTGCATCTTTTAATAAAATTGACAAACATGATCTATTCATAACCACTCCAAAAAAATTATTAAAAAAAATAAATTCTAACACCATAATTTAAATTTTATTGCTGCCAATTGTTAATGCCTCGAAGTCAAAGGTCATCGCTCCAACTCAGCTTATTAGCCAAGTCCATGATTTGGGACTTGTCTTGAATTCTAACAGTGGGTTTGATACCTATATGACCCATGAGAATGAAAATTGCCCATTGGATTAGATTGAAGGAATTAAACGGGCTCGTGTTGTGTCCAACCCACATGTCCTTTCTACCCATACAGGTATGAAAAGTGCTTCTCTAAATTCATCGGAATGTCTAATTGAATAGGCCCACCACTTACAATAAAAATAATAAGTTGGAATGTCTATGGTCTGGGGAAACTATAGACTGCTAAACGCCTCAGAAACAAGCTAAGGGATACTCGCCCCCATATTTTGTTCCTTATGGAGACAAAACTCTCTAAATCTAAAATAGCTATGGTACGAAAGAAATGTGGTTTTCTTTATGGCTTTGATGTTGATGCTATTGGCTCTCGAGGTGATTTATCATAAAGTCACATAGATGTTGACATCACTGCCCTACCACTAATACATGGGGAAAATGAAGACTCTCATCCAATAATATATGTCAACGACTAGATAGAAGTGTAGCCAATCCAGCTTGGTGGGATATGTTCCCTGATTTTAAGGTTAAACACTTAACGTACACCTTTTTCGATCACTGCCCTATTTTAATAAACACATCTTTAGACAATTATGATACTCTTCCTTCGTCTTATGCTTTCAAATTTGACACAAATTTGATTATAGAAGATGAATGTCAGTCCTTTATTCAATCATTCCGGAGTACTAATTTTGATCCCCTACTCACCAAACTATCTTTTCTTGGTAAGGATTTAAGTTCCTGGAGCCGTAACAATAAGCGTGAGAGGAAAAATCATACTCAAGCCCTTCAAGACAAGCCCGTGTCCTTATCAGCTACTTTAACCCCCTCGACCCGTTTTGTTTAACCGTTTACCGAATCGAATGGATCTTACGGGGAATATTAAAGTAAATCAGTGAAGACTTACCTCAATAAATGACCTTATTTTTTTGTTTTATCTTGTCTAGATTATCATTAACATCCTATGTGATTCTCACTCACAGCGAAAGAAACTCTAATGCAAACATACAACGATTTGGCACTCAATTGCTTATAAATAAAGGTTAGGGACCAATATGTAATTTTAATAAATTACAAGGACTTCAATTAAATTAAAGTTACCGATAGTCAATTAATCAGGTTTCATGTCAACATGTCAATTTACAACTTTTTTCAATCATCCAAACTCATTCAATTGAACATGCAAATATTCAGTGACCAAAACGGAAGAAAATATAACATAAAAAAGCCTTAATTAACCAACTTAATAGCCAAGCGTATCGATACACTCCAGCCTGTATCGGTACGCAATTATCTCGCCAATTTCATAGATTTCCAATAGCACAAAAGGGTATCGATACAACCTCGTGTACCGGTATGATTTCTCATTTTGCCCATTATCCGCATCGATATGGTCTATCATGTACCGATACGGTATGCCTGATTTGGCTATACTTTACCGATACGGTAGCCCGCGTATCAGTACGTTTGGGCATATAGTGTCACATTTTTTGGGTTTACAAGTCAAAACATATCAAATATCAATTCAACATGTTAACAAAGTATAAGCAATCACTTAGGTCATGATTCTAAAGGCAAATAACATCAAGGAATGCTTTCAACATCAACACAACATATTTAGCAATCTAAAGGCATGCTCCCTAAGCATAATAGCCATTTAAGATCCAAAATGCAAACCAAACCAAATATCAGCAATTAAAGGCCATTTACAAGTCTATTAAGGAACTTACAAACTTGTGCCAAACCAGGAAGTTCACTACATAGGCTCCCAAATTATCAAGGTAACCTCCCATTGCCAACTTATTACTTTTGATTCGTTTAAAAACCATAATTGAGCTATGAGCGACGCTTAGACTTCTTCACTTGCTCTCTCTCAGCCCGTTCAATCTATTTTTCTGCATTGTGGTAAAAAGAGAGCGTAAGCACATTTGCTTAGTCAGGGATGCTCAAATCAAAACCAACCTTGTAACACCCCAATTTTTGCCCTAAATTGAAACCCTAAATTAGGTAAAATCCCTAGATTAAAAACCCTAATAATTGGGAATTTTATTTTCAAATCTTAATTAATTCAGTGGCTAAATTGAGAATTTTAAAACTTTTGTGACCTTTTTGTAAGACGGGCTATTCTTGGAGCCCTTATTATGTAATTTACCCAAAAATTATGGTGAGAGCCTAACCCTCGCACTTTACGTTTCCAATTGTGCCGCCCAACTAATCTGTTTTCTCCATTTTTCTCTCGTACAAACAAAAAAACCCTCAGACCACTTTCTCCGTTTTCCGTCCGGCCAAGGGTCAAACGCCGCCCGTTCGACGACTCGTCACTATCATTTGACTCCTCTTCCGGTTCCGTTCAAAACCCTAGCCACCATTCATTTTTCCCATCCACCGTTGTTAAGAAACGGTTCGAAGACCATTCATTTTTCTTCATCGACTTCGCCAAATTATGTCGATTCACCGTGTTTTCGAGTTGGGTGAGTACGGAATGGCATGGTCTATGTTTGATTTCTTTTGAAATGTATTGGTTTGGCCGGAAATGGCGTTAATAGGTTACCGGTGTGCATTTCAGCGATGAAATCTGATTAGGGGAAACCCTAATTTTCAAATCGATAGTGAAAAAGAGGATTTTGGGTTTGAACCGGTTCATAAGGCTAAACCAGGTTTACAGAACCGAATTGGTCTGTCTTATAAAGAGCTACCTGACGTCAGCGTTGACCATTGACCGTTGACTTTTTCAATAAAAGGGTTATTTTATGTTTTTCGACGTCCTAGTTCCGTTTCCGCTGCCCGTTTTCCCAAATTCGAACCTGAAAGACCATTTTTACCACTTATGTTCGAGTTTACTTGTATTTAAAGATTTGAATATCAGAAAATTAATTGGTATTATTTGTATTTGCAGACGACGTTGACTCGGATACTGAGATCCTTCCTCCTCCTCCACCTGGACAACCTCCTGTTGCTCAGACATCGGGATCCGCTCGTGAGTTTAATTATTAATATATTCGATATTTATATTATCATTGTCTTGGCATAGTAGTAGTATCTTTGATGGTGTATTTAATTGTTATAGGAGTTGAATCTAACCGACCTAGAGATAGAGCTGAGCGTGGGAGACGTCACCGTCGACGTTGAGTGTTAGCTACTTGAGGTGTGTTCTCTTTTGTGCTATTTGTTTACAGTGCTCTGTATGTAAATGTGTTGATTTGCTGAAATGTATACATGATGTGGTCTGATGATGTATGATGCTAATATTATGTTGATCTGTGATGTTTGACTTGTTCAACATTCTGTTACGTTATATAATAATTGTATATACATTCATATTTAGATTATTGTATATCGGATTATATGATTATGCATTTCTGTTGATAAATAATGCATTCAGATTCAGAACTCGGATTTTATGTCATCTCATTATGGTTGGGATTCTGTACGGGGAAGTTTAGTAGCTTCATCCTTCGGGATGATGTCTACTTCGGATCAGTGGTTTTGCCCTACGAGCTGGATTCCACTTCGGATGGTGACGAGGTAGAGAGTGGTTCTGGGAACCTTACTCTTCAGATGGTGATGTAGTTGGGTGCATGTCATATTGTGTTGCATATTCATTCGTACTTGTTTATGTGTTTGAATTTATTCATGATGGAAAATTGTATTCTGATAATGTCTGATTTACTCTGTTGATATGATAATATTGTTAGTTCTGTTTGCACTGTAGAGACACACTGAGCGTTTTCGCTGGCTTCCCCCTTAGTTTCTATTTTCAGATACTTAGGTCTAGACTACGATACTTGGAGGACCTCGTTTTCCAGCTTTATTTATTTATTTATTATTATCAATATGATACCTGAACCTATTAATATTATATGTTTTATCAGATCGTAAATAATTTCAGATTTCAGATGTTTTATTTGGGGTTATTACATTTTATCATGCATGTACATTTCAAATGTTTAATGTTTTCAGGAATATTTTATTAATATGTATTGTGCAATATTAATATTATCTATTTTTGAATTTAAGTTTTGAACCAGGTTACATGCGTGAGGGACAAGCTTTGAGCTTGACTCATTATATTCGACCCAGTTCTTCCGGGTCGGGTTTAGAGAGTTGCATTTAGTGGTATCAGAGCTAGGTTCAACACTTGGCCTAGGTGATATAAATCAATTTTAAATCAAAAATAAATTTTTGCATGTATTATCAAATGTTTTCGGGTAAAACGGGAATTTCAGAAAAAAGTTATGATCTTTTATGAATAATATTTATACATATTCTGAATAGGGTCTCCAAGTATCGATTCTAATCTTAGGATTCTGTCTTTTGTAGATATATTACTCTGCCACCTCGGAGAAGTTTTAGAGTAGCAGTTGGTCGAGGTCGTGGTCGAGGACGAGGTCGTACCGCGACTGCAGATAGTGACGTTCCACCTCTTGAAAGTTCGATACAAAATTAGGATGAGGTCCAAGGTGCGAATGTGGAGGAACAACATGTCGACCATACAGGAGCTCAACAGACTAGAGCTCAGCAGACTGGAGCTCATCAGACTGGTGGAGGAGTCCCACATGTTCAGCCTTCTCAGAGTAGTGGTCATCGTGATTCAGGGGATAGTGAGACAGTGGGCACGGATGTTGTTACTGTTCAGAGAGAGCTATTGATATACATGCGTTAGTTTGAGAGTGTTCGGAGACCCATATCCACAGAGTTTCTCGCTCCCGGGATGACTATGTTCAATGGAAAGACGGCTACAGACCCAACAGATGCAAAGTACTGGCTGAAGAAGCTTCAATGATTATTTGTTGAGATGGATTATCCTACCGGCCGAAAACTCAGGGCTGTCGTTTCACTACTGCAGGGTGAAGCCCAAAATTGGTGGGAGGCTGAGAAGCTTGTTACTCCAGCT
Organism: Hibiscus tridactylites; assembly: GCA_958450335.1. Classification (NCBI taxonomy): domain Eukaryota; kingdom Viridiplantae; phylum Streptophyta; class Magnoliopsida; order Malvales; family Malvaceae; genus Hibiscus; species Hibiscus tridactylites. The sequence continues at coordinate 57,145,767 of OY288279.1, read as the reverse complement.
AGTACAGTTACTTGGGATCATTTTAGACAGGCTTTTTGTGATCGATATGTCGGAGCTGAGTATATAGCTAAGTGCAGAGATGATTTTATGAATCCGAGGCAAAATGATATGACTGTTAACGGCTATGAGATCGAGTTCATGAGATTGATTCAATATGTCCCAGGGTTAGTGACCGCAAAAAAAGACAAGTGTGATTGGTTTCTAAAGGGATTGTGTCCTACGTTAAAGGCCGGTGTTGCTTTACATATGGACCAGGAATACACAAACATTACTCGATGAACTAGGCCAGCTGAGCGTAATGAGGCAGAGTTGAGACAGCTTGAGTTGCATGGATATGATAGTGGAAAGAGACTAGCGTCAGTGCCAGTTCAGCATAGTCAGGGGAATCGGTCTAGGAAGAGGGCCAGAGATGAGTCAGACTATCAGAGTTATTCGAGAGCTAGACCAGTGACTTCTTCTGTTCCGATTGTTAGTGCTAGTGGTTCGACTGGTACTCGAGGGGTGCCACAATGTTCTTTTTATAAGAAGTGGCATTCGGGCGAGTGTAGGAGGCAGACTGGAGCTTGTTTCAGATGTGGTTCATTCGAGCATCGTTTTAGAGATTGTCTGGTTCCACCTCCCTCAGCTTTTACTACTACCCAGTCTCAGGCATAAGTATAGACTCTCGCCAGGGGAAGAGGTCAGGTCAGATTTGTTACTTCAGGTTCTGCTAGTAGAGGTAGACCAACTCTGAGTAGAGGATCAGGGGCCAGACAGCCGAGGTTAGTTTATGCTACAAGGAGGCACGAGGATCATGATGAGCCAGATGTTATTGCCGGTGCATTATCTATCCATTCTATTACGTATTTTACTCTGCTAGATAATGGTTCAACTCATTCATATGTTGCGAGTTCTGTGTTTGGGGGTCTTGAGATTTCTGTTGAGGATACTGTTAGTGTTGTTAATGTACATAATCCAGTGGGTAATCCAGTTGAGGTTACTAAAGTATACATGAATTGTCTTCTTGAGATTCAAGGGGAGATCTTTCTAGCTGATTTGATAGAGTTACCCTTTGAAGAGTTCGATCTTATTTTGGGTATGGATTTGTTGTCTACACACCGTGTTACCTTAGATTGTGAAAAGAAAAGGGCTACACTGAGAAATTCTGATGATCGTGAAGTGATTCTGGTTAATGAGCGTAGAGGGTTTCTATCTAATATCGTTTCAGCTCTCAAAGCTGAGAAAATGATCAGGAAAGGGTCTATTGCTTATCTTGCCTATATCCTTGATCCGAGACAGACTGATTCTGGATTACATAAGATTCGAGTTGTAAAAGACTTTCCAAACATTTTTCCGGTAGGTAAATGGGTGAGATTTCAACCTATTTTCGAGTTATTTTTTAGTATTGCTTAGTTAGGATGAAACATTCCGCCGGAGAAATGCATTTTCATACATTTTTAGGCCGTGTAAGGCCGCGTGACGGCCTCACGTGCCACCGCTGGTGAATTCTAGCCACCATGACTGGTCTTCCACTGAACTGGCCTGACCAGACCCTTCAATTCAAACCGGTCTAGACCCACATGGTAAACCAAGCCCATCAAAGCTAACTGAACCTGACCCGACCAACCAAGTCAATCCAAGACGAGTTAACTCAACCGAGTCAACCCAAAACGAGTTAACTCAACCGAGTCAACCCAAACCAAGTTTAACGAGTTAACTCGTTTGAGTCAACTCAGTTGAATTTGACCGTTGACCATGAACTCCGATCATTGACTATTGACGTCAGCATTACATCATCGTTGTCTTTGACCGTTGACCAAAAAGTCAACTTTTTTGAAAACTCCCGTTTTATGTTTTTCGACGTCATGAGTTTGTTTTTAAAGTTTGTTTTGCAAAATTCTAACATGATAAGCGATTATTGAGCATTTGACTTTTTAGATAAATTTGACCATCGTGTTTAAGTTTCGTTTCTAATGTAAATTGTTTTACCATGTATCCGGGATAATGTGGGACGTCAAATTCGAGCTCGATAGCGACTGATTGGGGCTTCGAGGGTCGACTGGTGTAGCTCAGAGTCGAGGTAATACCCACTACTTCTTATGTACTATAATGAACATGTTAACTAATATTTAATGCTTCAAACATTAAATGATAAGTTTGTTATCTCTAATTACCTATTAAGAGACTTCAAAAAAAAAAAAACTAAGGTTGACTCTCTGATCTAAGGAGTGACGTCGATTTGTCCAAAAATATGCCTTTGTGCTTTATCTGAAGGTGTACTCCCTGGCTGCCATTACAAACAAAAAAGAAGAAGAAGAAAATGGTGTTATATATATATATATATATATATATATATGAAATGTGTTGAATAAATTGATCATGTGCATATGACTAATGTTTCTTGAGCGCTACATACATGCTTTAAATGTTATGAGTGAATTAAACATGTGCACATGAATGAGACGTAACATGTTTCCTAATTCTAAGTATGACATTCCATATGTCTAAAATATGCCTAAGTACCCAATTAAACAACATGATCTTTGATTTTTGTTTTACCTGATTAATAGTATGCTCTCTGATTACGGTTGACCAAAAATAATTGGTTGCCTTATGTTTACCGTAATTGTTTCTTCTTGAAATTACTGAAATTATGACATCAACGGTTATTGGGTGCTTGGGATAGAGTATGAAGATACTGCAGGTTCCTCTGCTTCGTCGAGGGTAATTCCTTACGGTTATCGTTACAGGTTCCTCTACTTCGGAGAGGGTTATTCCTTACTGTTATCATTACAGGTTCCTCTACCTCGGCGAGGGAAATCCCGTACTATTATCGTTACAGGTTCCTCTACTTCGGCGAGGGTAATTCCTTACGGTTATCGTTAAAGGTTCCTCTGTTTCAGTGAGGGTAATTCCTTATTGTTATCATTACATGTTCTTCTGCTTCAGCGAGGGTAATTCCTTACTGTTATCGTTACAGGTTCCTTTGCTTCAGCAAGGGTAATTCCTTACGGTTATCATTACAGGTTCCTCTGCTTTGGTGAGGGTAATTCCTTACCGTTATCGTTCAGGTTCCTATGCTTCAGCTAGGGTAATTCCTTACCGTTATCGTTTCGATTCCTATGCTTCGACTAGGGTAATTCCTTACCGTTATTGTTCAGGTTCCTATGCTTCAGCTAGGGTAATTCCTTACCGTTATCGTTCAGGTTCCTATGCTTCGGCTAGGGTAATTCCTTAATGTTATCATTCAGGTTCCTATGCTTCGACTAGGGTAATTCTATATTGTTATCGTTCAGGCTCCTATGCTTCGGCTAGGGTAATTACTTACCGTTATCATTCAGGTTTCTATGCTTCGGCTAGGGTAATTCCTTACCATTATTGTTTAGGTTCCTATGCTTCGGCTAGGGTAATTCCTTACCGTTATCGTTCAGGTTCCTATGCTTCCGTTAGGGTAATTCCTTACCATTATCATTCAAGTTCCTATACTTCGATTAGGGAAATTCGTATCGGACCTAAAGTATTCCCTTATGATGGGACCTAAGTTCTAATGGGCTTGTGTTAATACATGTATATAGGCAGTTTTGGGGAACTGCATACTCGAGTTTGGTTGGGGGTAGATAAGAATTAAAAATGAACATTACCATTGCTTGAATTATGTGCCCGAGAAATAAAATGTTTACCACATTGATACAGTTTAGCTTCGTAGTAGATTTTTTTTTTCATATAATTCCCAATTTTCCCAAAATACTTTTGAAGCATGTAGAAGTTAAAAACATTTTGAAAATAATTGTTGTGAGGCTCACAGTTTGAGGGTTGAACTTGGCTCTAATACCACTAAATGTAACCCATAAACCCGACCTAAAAGAAATAGCCGAATCTAAGAAGTCACGTTTGAAAACTTTACCCTCAAGAAACCAATTCGAATTACGATATATATTAAAATAGTGTAAAATAAATTATTTCTGATAATAATATAAAATATCTCAATAATTATAAAACCGAACTTTAAAATAATCATATAATTTAAATAAAACATTCAAATTTAAGTATGAAAACGCATGTAAATATAATAAGTCTCAAATATGAAATTAAATCAAAATCCCAAAATAATCTTAATAATAAAATACTCCAGAAAGTAAAGTATATCTATACTGAAGATAAAATAAATTCGATAAAATAAAGAGATCCTCCAAGTACCAAGTCGCCTAGAGTCCAATGTATCTGTAAGAGAAAACTATGGGGGAGTAAGCTATTGAGCTAAGTGTGTCTCTAGAGTGCAAACAAACACAAACAAAACCGAGTTTATTTTTTTGATAAAGTTTTTTTTCTTCTTAAAAACACAATAAATCTGATAAATCTAAACCATAACGATAAGGTGTCCGATGCATGACTCAATACTCGACTATCTGATATCATACAGAGTGGAGGTTGCCCTCACGTTTTCTAAACACTATTTCGATCCCATGACTCATGATATGATTTTTAAAACCATAAATCTGAACTCCTATGAGTGTCACATTTTCTGAAAATCATATGCTTGGTTTAAAAACACAATTTAGTATGCCATGTATGATGTTTTCAAAATCATTCACAAAACACAATCAACTAGATAATTTAACCAAGCAAGAGTAAAATTTTTATTTATAGCACAAGAAGAAACACACCTCGCAACAATAAAAGCTCTAACGACGAACAAATGGTGGTTGTGGCTTCGATGTAAGGTGATGGTAACGTTAATTCAAGAGGAATTCATAAAGCATGGGGATAACTAAGAGCGACAACACTTTAAAACTTAAGCCTTAGGTTTATTTCTGTGCGTAATAACTATGACTATATATATAGTTCATCGGTGGTAATCTAAACAAATTAGGTTTATAATAATAATAATAATAATAATAATAATAATAATAATAATAATAATAATAATAATAATAATAATAATAATTTAAGTTAAAAAAGAGAGTCAATTCAACCGTGGGAACAAAAAAGAGAATTAGAATTCAATTTGAAATTAAAGAATTATAATATATATGTATATATATATACTAAACAAAAAACGGAAGAAAGGAAGAAATTAAAGTATATTAAACTTCAATTTGATAAAGGGTAATTTATGGAGTCAGTCCTTAAACTTTCAAGATACTTCATATTGACTTCCAAGTTTAATAAAAATTCTTATTTAGTCCTTCATAAAAAAGTTAGTGTTCTGAATTAAAAATTCTCAATTGTTAGGGTTTTCAATTAAGGATTTCAAAATTAGGTTTCTAAATTAGAAATTTTTCGAATCTAAAGTTTACAATTTGGGCGTAATTTTTGGGGTATTACATTCTTACTAAAAATTCTTTTTATATTTGTATATGTTTTTAAACTATATTGTATAATTTTTTACAAACACCTTGAATTTTGGATTAATTATTGGATAAAATATGGTGATTTATTCATACATTATTTTTGTGCTTTGATTTTGATTTCAGGATATGGCTCCTAAGAAACGTTTGAGAAAAGATATTGCATCCTCCTCTACCACCGAATCCAATGGTACTAAACCAAACTTTTCCTACATTTTGCAACATAGTACTAATGAGCCCGATTTCACTCGAGCGATGGACCATTTCAAAATTTTTCAAAACTATAAAATCTGTCGTGAGCATAAGGTTTCTATCCCCTACATGGCTTCCCATGAATTTAACTTTCGTTATCTTGAGTTACTTACCCAATGGAAGTTCGTGCCTTTTCTAAGTATACCTGGGATCTTTTATAAAAATCTTGTTTTAATCTTTTATTCTAATTTCCGGTGTATTGTGGACAAAGCCAAAAATGAAGTAATAGTCGTTGAGTCATACCTTATTGGACAAACTTTTCAAATTGATTCTAAGGTTATAGCTAATTGTTTGGGGGTTGAGGATATTAAAGTAGATGATGAACACTCTTTGGGAAACATTCAACTTGGCACCGTCTCCACCCTTGATGCTCATGACCGCTTCCTTCACTTCCTCATCACTTGGTGGTTTTGTCCATCCGGTGGTAAATGGTCCACTATTCGTTAAGTTGATAGCTTTTGGATCCGATGCTTTCGGGAAGGCAAGCATCCAAACTTTGCTCAGATTATGTTTGCGGAGATCGTCTATCTTGTTCAGAACCACGATTCGACATTTGTCTCATCCTTTACCTATGACACCACCTTGAGTTACATCTTTCACAAGATTGAGATTGATTGCTCGTATGATCTTGAAGTTTCTCTCACCGATCCTATTGATGACAAATCCCTTCACAAGGATAAATTCACTTGGTATAACAACCAATGGGTTCGAAATGCGGATCTACCTCAACATGTTCAACCCAAAGATGAAAAGAATGTTCCCGTAGCGCCTCCTCCGGTTGCTCCTCCACTGCCTTCCTTTGATGCTCTTATGACATATCTTAATAGGCAATTTTCTTCGATGAGTGCGAGCACGAATGTCGGTTTCTCCTCTATTGATACTCGTCTCATGGCTTTGGATGCTAGAGTCACCTCTATGGAGGCTAGCCAAGCCTTAATGGATATGACTCTCACCACCTTTCGTGGAGAGTGGCGTGGACATACCTTTGGTAATGATGTCATGGAAGATGAAGATGATGATGAAGGTGAAGATGACGCTCTTTAGACATATCATATCATTTAGGATTTTCTTTTATGCGCCTATCTATGTTATTTCCTTTTGAACCTATGCTTTGATTATTTGTTTTTGCATTATGTTTTTAGGATTTTGAGTTTGGATTTTATTTTGCTTTGAACTATTATGCTTTAAGTTCTTAATGAGGTTTATGTTGCTATATGTTGCTTTGCATTGCTTATATTATTTTCTACATTGATTTTGATCTAACAAAAAGGGAGAAAAGTAACAAAGAGCCTTAACAAAATTTTAGATACATCTTTTAGTCTTAAAGTAAGGGGGAATTTTAAAAATTTATTTGGGTTTTGTTATATCAAAAGGGGGAAGATTATAAAACCAAAATTGATTTTGATATAACAATATTTTTCAAGGACTTAATTACAAAATGAAATAAATTTTTAAATACTCAAAAGACTCACAAAATGACAATGATTCGAACTTTAAGTATTTCTAAATTAAAAGACAAGTATCCAAAATATTTTCTAAGTATTTTTAACTAAAATTTTGAAGTTTAGTCTATGCGTACCGATACGGTTACATCCATATCGATACGGTTTTTGGCTACTAGAAACAAGTTAAGAAAAGTGTACCAATACGTTCCTTTCCGTATCGATACGATTTTTAGACTCGATGTAATCCTAAAAACTAAAAACTACTTACCGTATCGATGCGCTTCTTTCCGTGCCGATACGAGTTGGTAAGATTTGAAAAATCTTGGCATTTAATTTTTTACCGTTGTCTTGTCAGTTTATTGGAACCAAACATTTTAAAAATTGGTTAACAATATCGATACCCCTAACTATCGTACAAATACACTTTTTGGTTAACCAATTCTCTAGATTCTAGTGAGCAAAATTGGTATCGGTACGCACTATGTTGTACCGATCCCCTATGTAAAATATAGTTTCCGCACTGATATGCCTCTTCGCGTATCGATACGCTATTTGTATACATCAACTCTTTCTTCTTTTGACAGGTACCAATATAGTGACTTGAGTACCGATACAATATGTTGCCGGAGTGCATTTATGGTGGGAGAAAGAGAGCCCAACGACTCTATTGGTGATGTCAATCACCCAAACGGTTAGAATTCAATGAAGAGGTATAAAAGCAAGTCATTAAAGCTACATCAACAACTATTGAACAAGTCAAGCACATTCAAGCAAAAATTCAATCTATTTGAGCTATTTAGAGTCAAACCCTCATTACCCACCTTGTGTATTTTTCTTATATTCATTTATTTCAAATTTGGGATTATAGTGAACTTGTATTTGGGAAATTATTCACCTATTGTGAGGTATTCTCTTTGTTGCCAAAACTTCTCTTGTAAAGAGTGAGTCTTGATTAAGCTTTGGATAGAAAACTCAATTGGTTTGTAAGGTTTCCTCCTAATCCGAGAAAAGGGGAAGAATTTCTATTGAAATTGGTTGAAAATCCTTAGTGGGAGCTAAGGTAGTGGATGTAGAGCTTGTTCTAAGCTTGAACCATTATAAATCTTTTGTGCCTTCAATTTTTATTTTACCAATTTCCTTCCTCAAATTTTTAAAAGCCAATTCACCCCCTCTTGGTCATTTGTTCATCGATTGATCCAAACAACATAACTTTCCCCTAAGTTTCTTTATTCACATGATAATATCAATTTAATATGATAGTAGAATAAAAAGTATTATATTTAACAAATAAAATAGTATTTTTCACTCTTGTGATGCCATCAAGAGAGATATGAAATTGTTGAATATGACCATCTTGATTATATCTCCCAAGAACTTTCTTACGGGTAAGTTCTAGGGTGAGGCGCCTTAAAATAAGGCTAAATTGAGGTGCAACCGAAATTCTTACAAAAATTGTAAGAATTTGGGTATCGATTTTTCGGTATATACCGAATTTCTTACAAAATTTGTAAGAATTTCGGTATATATCGATTTTCTTACAAAAATATTAAAATTTTCGAAAGGGTAAGAATTTCGGTATACTTTTTGTATGAAATTCGGTATATACCAAAAAGTCGATACCATAATTCTTACAATTTTTGTAAGAAATTTGGTTGCGCCTTTTTTAGCTTCATTTTAAGGCGCCTCACGTTAGAAAACCCCCTTCCCTAAGATGTTGCTCGTTTTGGATAGTTTTCACTTTTTTTAATAAAATAATGGATAAACTGCATTATTCACCACTCAACTTTTTTTGTCACTCATATTTTGATCAATGAAGTACAAAATTTTTCAATTTAATAACTCAATTTTTAAATTGTTTCTATTTTGGTCACTCTTCAATGACATGAGTTTTTATCACGGGAGAGGAAAAATGTCAATCCCTATTTTTAAATTATTCTTCTTGATTGAGAGATTGTCACGAAGAATAGAAATGATTTTGTCGTTGTTCAAACTTTACATTGTTGTATAATATAATATAATATAATACCAAAAAGAATCCGTTGAAGATTAAGTGGATAGTTTGTTAGTGAAAACATGTAAAGATTGTGTGTAATTGTTGGATTTTGTTGTCTCAAACTTTCTATTAGATTTGTGTTTTTTATATTTATGGTTAGGATTGTGTAAAATCAGGTTTGACCAGTCTTTAAAAAAATATTTTGGTTAATTGATAAATTTAGATTATTCAATTCTTGTTCTTATATTGTACCACTTAAATCAGATGATTATTTGACCAGTTAACCAGAATATTTAATTTGGGTTATGATTTTTTTTTAGTTTGCTTATTAAAATAACAAATATGATAATATAATGAATTTAATAATTGTTCGATTGTGATAAAAGTGTAAAAACAACTAGAAAGTCAAAATTGAGAGTTCACACCTAGTAATCCTACCAAAAACCAAAAAGTCTTTAAAAAATCATAATGAATCAAAATCACTAGACTATAAGATATTTCAATGCATAAAATATATAAATATTAAATATATATAACTTGATCCGTTAATCGATTTTGCTTGAAACTGTAAAATGTAATAGAATTGAAATAATTTATTTGAAAAACATGTACCAAAATTAAAATTTTCAATTTGTATAACCATGTCATTCGAGAGTGACCAAAATAGGAACAATTCGAAAGTTGAGTTAATAAATTGAAAATGTTTACACTTCATTGACAAAATATGAATGAGAAGAAAGTTGAGTGGTGAACAATATAGTTTACCCATTATTTTATTCAGAAAAAATGAAAACTAATATGACACATCAGCCGCTTCTAACAGAAGGGATCATAATGAAAGCAAACTAAAAGTACAATGACTATAACACAAGTTTTAAAAAGTTTAGTGGTCAAAATGAAAGTGTCTTAAAAATTTGGTGACCATTTATATAATTTGCCCTAAAAATAGGTACAATGATGAGAAAACATGTATGAGAGCCGGTGTTGTGTAACATTAAGCCTTTTCTTGTCTCTAACAGGATAATATAGACCACTTTTGCCAATGATTACTTTTGCAAATCCTAAAATTATCATACAAAAAAGAAAGAGGTAGTTTAGCTACCTAAATTTGTTTATTCATGAATTTTATAATTTTATTTTACAAGAATTTTTCTGTTCTTTAATTGTTGACCTAGAGATAAACAATTCAACAATTTTATTTCTGATAAATCAGAAAAAACTTAACAGTTCAACAATGTTTATTAGCAAAAAAAGAAAAAAAAACAATTCGTGTTCATATATGTACTAAGAATTAAACTAACTTCTTATTTTATTAAGTACAAAGATCAAATTCTAAAAAAACTAAAATATAAAAATTAATTGTTCAATTTGCACAAAGTATAAGGATGGAATTCATAGTCAGATCGTTTACTTGACCAGATAGTAAACTTATATAAATTAAGAAACTACGAAAAAAGATAAACGCGAGAAAATGTCATATTATATGCAATTTGCCAGTTTGAATGATTATGCACCGATCATCACTCAATAATCTTTTCATTCTTATTTTGGTCACTCAACTTTCAAGTTTAAATTTTTAATAATTGAACTTTAACATTCAACGTTTTTGGTCACTCACGAATATTTTATTATTATTTTCAATTTTTTTCATATTACTAAATATAAAAATAATTTAAAATAATATTTTATTATTATTAAATTTTAAAAATATTTAAAATAAAATAACTGCCCCCGATTGTCATCACCGTCTACCACCGGCGGCCTTCAAAATCGGTGGCCGTTTGACCCCAAATTGCACCAGGCGACTTGTTCTGACACGTTGAGTCCGAATCCGGTAGTTCTTTCACCGGAACATACCCTGAAACTTGCGGATCTCGATATAAACATTTGGGTTTCCTTACTATCGATCTCTTTTTCACGAATTTCGGAGCACTTTCAGGTAAAATGGAGGCCAGATTCAGACTCATGAGAGTGAGATAAAGTGACCGGTGAAATATGAGACCGAACGACCACCATCTATGGTGGTCGACGGTGGCGGCGAATGGTGGCCGGCAGATAATTTAATTTTTCTTTTAAATTATTTTTATATTAAATAATAATAATAATAATAATAATAATAATAAATGTTATGTCATTCAAAAATAATAATAAAATATTTGTGAATAACAAAAACGTTGAATGTTAAAGTTCAATTATTAAAAATTCAAAATTAAAAGTTGTGTGATTAAAATAGGAATGAGAAGATTATTAAATGATGATATGTGGAATTTTCCTTTTTCAATATAGTTGGCGGGGGAGGGGTCCCAGGTGGGCAAAATATTGAATGAGATTTATTAGATAATAATTGGGTTTAGGGATCCATCTGAACATTCTGGACGAATATCTACCGTACAATAAGGTTAGAGTGTGGACCACCACTAAAACTCTAGCACTAGAAGATAAGAAAGTGGGATGGTCACTGTCTAAGTTTGTGTCTATCCATTGGGACATGCATGAGACATAGGAACCAACCATTATTCATCCTTGTTAAAGTGATGTGAATTTTGTTTTTATTATTATTTGATTAAATGCTTCAGATCACGTAAGCTTGTGTTCTTCTCTGTGATTAGAGGTGGCCAACGAGATATTTTGGGTCTAATTACATTCAGTTTAAATTTGATTCAGGTCTGGTTTGATTTAAGTTTGAGTCTATGGTGTTTTTGGTTTGAGTATCAGGTCGGTTCGGTTGATATCGGCTTCGGGTCGGGTCAATATCAAGTTAATAGGATATCAATCGGCTTCAGTCGGATTTTCAGGCCGAGTTAAGTTTTTACACCCTATATATTTTTTTGATCGGCTTTTACACTCTATATATGACTTTATATAGCTTGTATAATTGGCTTTTTGGTGAGCTGTGCAACAGTTCACATCTCATCTTTTTTTTCTCTCTCTTTATTTTAATATCTTTTATTTACTCCGGGTTGTCTTTAGTTTGAGTTGCTTTCGGTTCGGGTCCATTTTCGGTTCAACTTAAATTTGAGTCGATTTCGGGTCTCATGTCAAGTTTGCCAAGTGTATCTGTTCCCCACACTAAAAGACTATGTTAAGGGTTAGGGTTTAAGAAATTAGGGGTATGGTGTATTTGTTAAGGTTTATGGTTTAAAATTTAGGGTTAAGGCTTAGAATTTAATTTTTTAGTGTTTAGACATAAGAAAGGCAACCAAAAGGGATCGAAAAATTTTTATCTTAAAAAATCCAGGCAACCGTATTCAATAACAATAAATTTACATATTAGTCAGATGCTTAAGGTTATTATTGTTATTATTTTAAAATGCAAACCATCACTTTGATGATATAAAAACTAACAATGTTATAATTTGGATCTATTAGTAACATTATAAAAGTAAAATATCAAATTATGTCAGATTAAAGTATATGGATTAAATCCTATATTTTAATATACTACTGGGACTAAAATTATAATTAAACTTAAATGTTGTCTATCTTGACCAAATTTTTTAAGGTAAAATACACCATTCATTACTCAACTATTTTCTCACTCCTATTTTGGTCAGTCAACTTTCAAAATTTTTAATTTACTAATTGAACTTTCAGATTGCTCTTGTTTTGGCCACTCTAGAATATTTTGTTATTATTTTCAAAAATTTTAATATTATTAAATATAAATATAATTTAAAATAAATAATAAAATCATATTTTTATTATTATTAAATTTAAAGATACGAAAAATAATAATCATCATCGACCATCGTTGGTCTCAGAATCGACGACCGTTTAATCCCAAATTGAACCGATGAACTCGTTTTGACACGCTGAGTTCGAATCTGGTGTTTGTTTTACCGAAAAATGTCTCGAAACCCATAAATCTCGTTTAAAACCTTTTGGTTTCGTAACTTTTGATCTCTTTTTTTGTGGACTTTAGAGTACTTTCCGGCAAAATGAAGGTTGAATTCAGACTCAGTGGGCTGAGATGAAGCGGTTAGTGAAATTTGGGACTAAACGGCCACCATCTACGGCCGCCGACGGTGGCGTCTGACAATGACGAATGATGGCTGACGAATAGTTAGATTTAAATTTATATTTTAAATTATTTTTATATTAAATAATAATAATAAAAGCCAATAATTTGAAAATAATAATAAAATAATTGAGAGTGACCAAAATAGGACCAATACGAAAGTTTAGTTAGTAAATTGAAAAGTTTGAAACTTGAGTGACCAAAATAAGAGATAGAAGATAGTTGAGTGATGATATGTGTATCTTAGTTGGTTCGAGGAAACCCCGAGGTAGTTTAGGTGTTTTTTGTAAGGTGTCTAGTGAGTACATGCCCTTAAATTAAGTTTGTACTACTTAAGACTGGAATCCTGATGGTGCATCCAATGTTGCGTCGCTAAGATGGTTACGATCATGGTCGAGAGTGTAACACCCCCTTCCCGGTCCGGTTCTTGATCGGGCCGGAGCGTGTTACTAGTGAGCGATGCGGTGATCGGCATAATAAATTTACATTCCAATTTCAACACTTAGACAATATTACACAACAAAACTTTACCAGATGTATATCTTAGTCCAATTCACTCATTGGAAAACAGTAATTAATTAATTAGGACCAATTTATAACTTTTATAATTTCTTAAGGACTATTTTGTAAATCTTACAAATTAGAGGTCCTCTGATGCAACAAACAATACCACAATGAAATTCAGTGCATTATTAGCTAACTTGTAAAATTTCATACAATTTGTAGTACATTAACTCATTCAATTTAATCTTTCAAAATACAGTGACCAGACTGTAAACAATGCAAACCTTTAGATTATGTCTTTTAACCAATTTAACTAACCCTGTATCGAAACACTCATACGAGTGGACAATGGTCAACCCATGTTGACTTTTCCTCTTTGACTGTATCGATACGGGCAAGCCCTGTATCGGTACAAGTTGACTTCCTTTGACTTTGACCCATTTCGATACGCTATGAACCCGTATCGAAATGAGAGATTCCAGTAACAAAATGTTTTAGTATGACCCTAACCCGTTTCGGTACGCTCTGTTTTCTTAGGTTCAATTATGCTTACCTGTATCGAAACGCCATCACCCGTTTCGATACGGACCGACCTGTAATGACGGTTTCTTGCTAGCTTTTATTCATTTTAACTTATCAAACAGTGTCCAAATGCAGTGAAACTTTGCACACAACATTATGACCATAAATTCTACTTTCATGTCAAATTTAGAGCCATATGGATCCATTTACCCGGTTTATACCTTTTAGTTCTAAAACATGCATTTAAGGCCATTTATTACTATATAGAAAACTCATCTTAAACATATCACTCCTATTCCACTTGACCAAAACATATGCACATCAAAAGAGACTTAATAAACTTGTACATAGACCTTGCCACCAACTAGGAGTTCAAAAGGGTCGATATACATTACTTATAGCTTGATTGTGACTTGTGCAACACTTCAACTCCTCCGATCTTGATCCCAAAACTTGACTAACCTGAAATAGATGCAATGGAATGCATTAGGCATACTTTGCCTAGTGAGGTAGTCACAATTACAATGGATGAACATGGTATGCCCTATAATATGCTTCAATGATAAACATAATATTAAATATGAAATAAACATGGCATGCTCCTTATTCATAATAAAAACATAGTATCATGTCATCAATGACAATATCATGATTTCATAGCAAAACAATATCAATAACCAATAGTCCCCTTGGATCGATTCATGGTATATGGATACACAAATTCCACCTCCTCGCCAAATCAATAAATGGTCAACCCGCCGACATCGCCAATAAGACCAATACACAATACATCCCTCCGCCTCGCCAAATCAATATAGGCCGTAGCCCTAGGACCGTAGTCCACCCGTACACTGAGCTTCAATGATTTCAATGACTACAATAACAATGTTACAGACGATAATTCGATGCTATACTCACCAAAACTTACCAATATGGCTTACAATAATGCTTCATGCAAATCCCTTAAAATCAATGGTTAGTAAATCAATAGACAATGATTCGAGATGGCACCTAGCCACTCCCGAGACTCCAACCACACTCACCTCGATAATTCGAAGCTTCTAAGGCTCTTAGATGGCAATACCCTTATCCCTAGCTTTTGATGGATGCAATGGATTAATCTTTTCCACTTCTTGAGCTAGGAAAAACAATAAGGGATTATTAAAATCAGTATGACAATATCGATACTTGAATAGCCATTAGCTATTTGAAAAAGCTTGTAATGCCCTGGTTTTGGGCCTAGATGTTTTAGACATCGGATCGGGCCGGTCGGGTACGGTTTGAATCGTATTAGGTGGTTTAGGGAGATCAAGGTTTGGGATAGGATAAAAATATGACAAAATTGCTAAAATCCTCTAAAATCATTTTTAAGAGGTTGGTCAAATCAATTTTACAAAATGAGTTTTGGAAGAGGTACATTTTGGGTAGTGACCAAAATGTAAAGTTCTAAAATTGTGGAAATGCAAATTTCAAAAGAGGAGTCAAAATCATAGAATCTTTACGGATATTTTGTGCAATTATACCTTTCCTTAAATTGACATATGTTTCAAATGATTTTTTAGAAGATTAATTAAAAAGATATTTTATTTTATTCAATTGTTAAAATAGGAAATTGAGAAGTTTTTGACGTAACTAACTTTTCCTTTCTCATTTTCAGCAAAAACCATTTCTAAAACCATTTCTCCAGATTTCTTTTCTCCCAAACACTCTCTCTTTGATTTCTAAATCATTTCCAAGAATTCTCTTCAATTTCTTCAAGATTTGTGAAGCTAAAACTTGTCAATCATTAAGGAAGGCATGGATCGGAGGTAAATCCCGTTCTCAACCTCTAATATAGGTTCTTTATTAAAATTCCTAAGATTATTGACTCCTAATTGTTGTTTTTAACTGAGTTTTGATTTAATATCATAATCTTGCAAAATAAAGGTTTTAATCTTGATTTTCGGAGTGTTGTTGATGAGCTCTGTTTTAGATTGATTCTAATTGAGTTTGAGATGATTATGATATTTAAAAAGTGTTTTAATAATATTGATCCCAAAATCCTTGAGATCCTTGAGTTTCATGATAGTTTTAGTGAGTTTTTGAAGTGTTTTGATGGTGTTGTGTTTGCTGGAGGTATAAGGAAGAGTTTAGGTTGTTTTTAGATGTGTTTTGATGATTATTAATGGTTAGAAGTGATGTTTATTGGTTGGGCTTGATTTAGGAAGCAATCGATTGAGTTCTCGGTTGTTTCGGATGGGTAAATTGGTGTAGTTTTGCTAGGCAATGAGTTTGTGTTTAGTTGCTGGTCTTGGAATGCATTTTAATGCATTTGGATCTCTGTTTTGATGCTTTAAAAACAAGGAATCTTGATCCGGAACCAAGCGAAGCATTTTTGGTGGCTTTGGGCGAGTGATCTTCGCGTCGGCAAGCGATGTTTCGCGTATCGGTGAGTGGAAAAGGATTTTTCAGCTTTGAAACGTTTTGAACGTGGTTTTGGGAGCTTAGTGTAAGTTTGAAACACTTAGCTAAGCTCAAGAGTAAGTAAAGCGAAAGTCTCTCCCGGATTGTGCTATGTTTTGGATTAAAAATGCACTTGATTTAAATGCGGTTTGATTACTATTTTAAAGCATGTTTTGAGCAATGATGTTGCTGGTTTTAAATACCATTTTGTTAAGGATGCACATGGTAAGTGATTCTTGGGTTCATACGATATATGCATTTGGTTTTAAGCATGTTAATACTTGTGAAAGTGGCATTGTGGTTTATGCTTGTAAAATAGTGAAATGTGTTGGTAAATGATTATATTGGAAAGTGATGGTAAATGGTTTTGGTTACGTTAATCATATATAGTTAGCCGGCTAAAGGATTGGGTGCACCGTGAACAAAGTCGCCTTTGATGTCGAGGGTTTGTGATTGTACCGTACACTCTATCCAAGTACCCTAACGATTGAGATTAAGGTCACAACTATTGATGGTCTAATCCCATGTGCGGATCTTGTGGTTTGTGTCATGTGCTCTCGTTAGTGGAATTATACAACTATCGATGAGTGGTGTTGAGGGGTTGTGATTGTAACGCCCCGGTTTTGGGCTTAGAAGTCTTGGGTGTTGACCGGATGGTCAAAGTGCTGTTCGAATCGTAAGTGGTTAAATTAGGAAAACCTAGTTCGGGTTGCATTAAAAATATGGAAAAATGTTCTAAAATCATCTTTTAATATAAATTGATGAACTGTGAAAACAATTTTGGAAAATGAGTTTTGGAAGGTTGACATTTTGGCTAGTGACCAAAATGTAATTTTCGCAAATTTGGTGGCTGTTTTAAAAAGGATTGAAACTTTGAATCTTTAAGGAGCTATTTGCCCAAAAGTGAATTCTCCAGATTTTTCTAAGATATTTTAATCCTAAAATCTGATTTTAAAGGTTTGATAAAAGGAGGGAAACTCATTTTACCATTTTTCTTTCCTAACTTCCTATTTTCTCTTCTCCTTTTCTCTCCAACCAAACATCACCATTTTCAGAGATTTTGATCTGATTTCTTCACCTAAATTCATCTTTTCAACTCACAATTGTTAGCAAATCATTGTGTAATCAAAACCTACTCAATTGCTACAAGTTTCAACAAAGTTTTCATTCCAAAAAGTGGAGAAATCACAAGTTTGGAGGTATGAACGATTCTCCTCTGAACTTTAAGTTCTTTAATGAAATTCCTAAAGTTTTCAATCCTAAATGTATGTTTAATTAAAGGTTTTCAAGTAGATTTATGGATCTTGGCTAATTATGCAAGATTTTGATGTTTTCATTTGATTTTCGTTTGATCTGTTAAATCTGAGTTTTGAGAAGTGTTTTTGATGATAAATGATCATTAAATTGATGTGGAAGTGAGTCTTGATTAATGCAATCCCGGATAGGTTGTGTTTCCTAAGTTTAGCTTGTGTTTTAAGGTTGTTTTTGAGGTGATTTTGGTGTTCTGGTGTTGCTGGAGGTATAAGGTTGCTTTTAGGTTGTTTTTAGATGTGGTTTGATGTTAATAGATGTGAGGTTTTGCTGGTTTATGGCTGGGCTTTGTTTGGAAGTGTTTTGGATGCAATTTCGGTTGTGTTTGGTGGCCGAAATTGGAGGTTGATTGAGAGCAGCGAGTTTAGGTGCTTTCATTGAAGCAATTAATGCAAGATGATGCATTAATCCTCTGCTTTGATGTGTTGAAACAGGGGAAGCTTCTTTGGATTCAAGTTCGGTTGTTTTGGAGGCTTGATTTGGTGCTTAGGCTTGAAGCTAAGTGGATTTTGGTGAGTGCAACTTTGGAATTGGATTTTCAGCTTTTTAAACAAAGGTTTGAAGGTTATGGGAGTTTAGTTTAAGTCTAAACAACTTTGCTAAGCTCAAGTGTAAGTTTCCGGATTTTCTCTCTAGTGGTGGCCATGACTTGATATTTTGCTAAATGATGATTTGCATGTTTTACTTACTGTTTTGAAAGCATGTTTTAGCATGGATTATGCTGTTGATTTAAGCCATGTGTTGAAGGTAACTCTAGGTAGGAGTTCCTTGATTTGTACATTGTTTAAATGTGGATTTGATGCATGAAATGCATGACGAAATGGCTTGGTTTAAATGCTTTAAAACAGTGGATATTATGATGAAATTGATGCATATTGGCAAGTGATGGTTTTGAAAAAGTGGAGGTCACTAAGGTGGTTAAAAGTCCTTGAGTGAGCCTTGTTACATGAACATCAAGGTGGTTAAAAGTCCTTCGATGTTGCGGACTCTAAGGTGGTTAAAAGTCCTTAGGTGCTCCTTTCCATGGTGGTTAAAAGTCCATGGGGCCAAGGTGTTTAAAAGTCCTTGGGGCCAAGGTGTTTAAAAGTCCTTGGGATGATTCAAGCTACGGACACAAAGGTGGTTAAAAGTCCTTGTGTGGTCCATTCATGGTGTTTAAAAGTCCATGGCCAAGGTGTTTAAAAGTCCTTGGGGTCAAGGTGTTTAAAAGTCCTTGAGAAAGATGATGATCTTGTTTTCCAAAATGGAATTTGTCACTTGTGCCAATATGACATGGAAAGTATGTAAGAAGCATGTGATGCTTGGTTTGATTATGTTATAAGCATGTGGTTACATGGTTTTAAGAATGCTTTGAACTTATGCATGGATTGATTTAAAGCATGTTTTGTAAATGGTTTTAATAGCATTATTGAATTGTTTTAAATGAGCATGCCTCACTAAGCTTTTGCTTACGCTCTCTACGTTTTCTTAATTCAATAATGCAGAGAATTAGAGTATCTTGTGGGCTGCAAGGGAGGGCAAGCAATCAAGTTCTACTTAAGCTCAATGTATGAGGTTTTACAAGCACTTTTAGCTTTTTGGTTGATTT
This sequence comes from Hibiscus tridactylites, assembly GCA_958450335.1. Classification (NCBI taxonomy): domain Eukaryota; kingdom Viridiplantae; phylum Streptophyta; class Magnoliopsida; order Malvales; family Malvaceae; genus Hibiscus; species Hibiscus tridactylites. The sequence goes on along the minus strand of OY288279.1, from coordinate 57,126,365 downwards.
GGCAATGGGGGACCAATGTATATGTTTTGGGAGGTGTTTAAGACTCCCTAAGTCTGTTAAATGTTGTTGAGAATGTTGGTTTTTGATTTGGAACCTTATATGCTTGTTTTGCAAGTTTGGAGTTGAATGGATAGCTTAACTAGGAAGCATGCCATATAAATTGGGGTTTTTCTTATGTGATGTTAATGTGTTAAATTGATGATGCAATTGAGGTCCTTGCATGTTGGTTGACTTTGTGTAATGGTTTGGTGATGTTAATTTGATGTTTGAAGCATGTTTGATGCTGTTTTGGAGTTGTCTGCAGACAGGGGTATCGATACTTGGGCTTGGGGTATCGATACACTTGAGCCAAATTTGCAAGTTTCAGGCCAGGGGTATCGATACCTGAAGAACAAGTATCGATACCATATGAATGGAGTATCGATACTGGGGGGAGGGTATCGATACCCTTGCTTGAATTTGGTTACTGCCTTCCCCGAGTATCGATACGACACGTGGCGTATCGATACCGGACCGTTAAAATCAGTTAAAAGAATCCTTGAATGTTTTGTTTTGTTTACGTTTTGGTCCTGAATCTTGTATGATCAATTGTATGAGCTGTGGATGTCCTTCTGAGCTGAAATTTCACAGAGATGCATGTAACCTGACTAATTTCAAGTTGGTAACCTTAATTTGGGTTAAGTCCTTTAATTTATCAGAAATTACAATTTGGTCCCTAAAGTTGTAATTTGTTCAATTGGGTCCTTGTTTGATCTCTGATGGATGTAATCTTTTAACATGTTGTTTGTATGGTCACACATAGGAGTAATGTGCATCTAGATAAGATTAAAAAGAAAAAAAAAGGGTCGTTAATCAAGGTTGACTTTCGGGTTGACTTTGGTTTTCCCCGTGTAATCTCCGTAGTTCGGGTCGGGCGTCTAGGCCGGGCTACGGGGGTTACAGTGATTGTACCGTTAAAATCCATCACGGGTGCCACAACGGTTGATGGTCTAATCCCGTGTGTGAGCCTTGAGGGTACGATAGGGTGTATGAAGCATTTGGGACAACTCTTGTAATCCGTGTATCTGATTGTGTCAATTGTGTTGATTTTGATAATATTCATGTATTGATCACTTGCGAGCCAATATAATGATGTTGATATAATGAATTAATGATGAACATTTATTTTGAGAAAGCATGAGATGCTTGAGAGATGTGCTTGAGTGCATATGATGCTTGGTTTAAGCATGAGCAAAGGTTTTTGCTGTTGTAATTAATGATGCTTTGAGCATGTTGTTTTGGAAGTGGAAAAGATGTTTTAAAGTGCATGTTTTAAAGGAAGGTATATGTTTACAAAGAATGATGTTTTGGTTTTATAAAATGCATTGATGAATGTTTTGTTGATAGCGGTCCTTACTAAGCATTATGCTTACGCTCATTTGTTTCATCAATGCAGAGAATTGAGAAAGGAAGGAGAATCCAAGTAATTTTAGCTAAGCAAAGTATGTGCTTTCACTTTAGTGTAATAAGAGGCAATGGGAGGGATTTCTACTCATGGATTTGTATGGTGATGTTAAACACCTTGAGCATGTTTTATTTGTTTCTTTGGACTTGTAAATGGTCACTATATGGTTTATGGTCTTACCTTTGGCATTTTGGCTATTCTATGGTTTATGTATAAAAGCATGCTTAGGTAGTTCTATACCCTTCATGGTATGCTATGCTTAATGCTTGTCTTGTGAGTGGATGTTGATGCATAAGAGTATGAAATGTTGGATATAACATGTATGAATGTTTTAAACATATTTAGATGTTGTTAAATGTGATTTGAGAGTCGTGGAATGTGATTTTCTAGTATGTGTATCGATACTCGGGGTTGAGTATCGATACACTAAGGCATTTTTTAGGTAAATCAAAACAGGGGTATCGATACGAGTTGCCTGCGTATCGATACACCTAGGCAAAGTTTGAAGGTCGTACCGTTACGCGGGGAAGCGTATCGATACCTTTTTCCCAATATTGGCTACTGCCTTCCCGCGTATCGATACGGGCTAGAGTGTATCGATACCGAGCCGTTAATTTCTGTTAAAAGTATCTTTTAAAGTTCTGAAATGTTGCATTATGGTCCCTGAATGTTGCTTGTTCAATTGGTCGAGTTTGGATGATCCGTTTGTGATGAAATTTGACATAGAAGTATGTTACATGACTAATTAAGGATTGGTAATCTTAACATTGGGCTAGTATCTGTATTTTTAGAAATTATAGTTTAGTCCTTAAAATTTAAATGTATGCAATTGAACCCCTAATCGAACTCCGATCGTTGTGCCGTTTTCTTCTAAGTGTGTTACTGATCACATATGATCTTAATGTGCATCAAAAGAAGATAAAAAGAAAAAAGGGGTCGTTAATCGAAGTCGGCTTTAACGAGTTAGCTTTGGTTTTCCCCATGTAATCTTCTTATTTCCGGTCGGGCGTCTAGGCCGGGCTAAGGGGGTTACAAAGCTTATCTTTAAAGCTTGAAATTAGCCATTCAATAATGAAGATAATCGATGATTGACTTAAGGCTTTCACTTACCCGATCGATAGCTATGACTTGGTGTACTTAAATTAAGAAAGCTTAAGCTCAAGGTTCTCAAATTGAGAGGTGTGAGTGTTGAGTGTGTAAAAGTTCTATTATTTACACCCTTTTTAACCCATATTTCTGCTGCATTCAAGCATCATTGCATTGCATTTAGGATAGTTTTCAATTAAATATCACAATTATATAAAAGGCACGGATTCTACTAAAAGATGGTGTATTTTGCAGGTAGCTGCCAAGGTTGACGATGAAGGCAGGCGAAGGGCAGATAAGCAGGAAGGCGAAACTGAACAAGCAACTGAAGATGACGAACCTGCCATGGACCCGTCACGACAGCATGGTGACAGCAGATTATTGTAAAGGAAAAATGAAGTGGACATCGATAGATAGAGAAAAATCTGCTCGTCTGTCGTGTGGCAGCCAAATAATTTTCCAAGCCCCGGATCAAAAGATATGTCAAGCCAAAGCTCAAAGGAGAGGAAATCCCTAAAAGCAAGGAGGCGGCTAGAAAGTAGGATACCTTAGAGATTTAATCTTTATTAGAATCTTACTTTTAATTAAAGTTGTAATCCTTGTTACCTTAGATAACTTGAGCCCAAAGCTTATATAAAGGGAATAGATTAAACCTAGGGCATAGCCGACCACCCCATAATCGAAACCAAAACCCTGCCGTCCACCCGTCACCGACATGTTCTAAATTCCCCCTAGGGTCACGGGTTGTTTTGTAAAGTAGTTGCAAGGGTTGCTTTGTTTTAGGATTTTTCAGTTTCAATAAAATAAACTTCAAGTTCTTTTATCTTGGTTCTAATATCTTGCAAGAGCATCGGGAGAGCATTGTGAGATTATCCATTTACTTAGCATCGGGAGAGTTAAGTATACGAAAGGGATAGAAGCGCGTTCTCTAGTTTATAGTTGAACCATCTCGTGCTTAGGGATAAGGCGAGGTTAAGTGGCTAAGGAAGAATTCATACACATCGGTGTTCATCCTTCGACTCACGCCGGGAGGTATCGTCAAAGACGTGTTCATCGACAGACTTGTGCCTAGGGATAGGGCAAGACAGATCTGGGATTCTTGCCAAGCTTGAAGTACTGAGTTAGTGTCTGCTGCCGCGACAACTAACGGACAGACGCCGCGACAGGTGCTGTCGGCGACGGGAGCGACGACAGAACTGGAGATCCTAAGCAATTCAATACCTGCACTACCGAGCAATTCAATACCGGCCCATTCTCTCTATCTTGATCTTTTTAATCCTTTTATTTCCGTTTTACTTATTTATTCGTGACAACTCTCTAAAAGAATCCTTTTACTTTGTGCAGTAAATCAAGGTGAAGTCATTAGCCCAATCCCTGTGGAGACGATATCCGATACTTAGTATCACTTTATTACTTGCGACGTGTTCACTTGCACTGCAATTGCGATAGACTATTTTACACGCAACAAGTTTTTGGCGCCGTTGCCGGGGATTGGCAACATAACTACATCTTTATTTTATTGCACTTTTTGTTTTTATTTTTATTTTTATTTTTGTTTTTCATTTTTAGTTTTTCTTTAATTTTTATTTTTGTTTTTCAACTCTTGCTTTTCACAAGGTTCTCTTGTTTATGCGCAGATCGAAAAGAGGCGAAGATCCTGAGTATAAGTTAGATCCGGAAATCGAACGATCATTCAATCTCAAGAAACAGATTCGCCATCTTTTGGACAGGAACGAATACCTTGAAGAACAGCTAGAGCAGATGGCCCGTAACCAACCTGCTGGAGGAGATATACCGCCTGTCGGCGATCCGCCTGGGGCAGGTGGACGACGGTCATGTCGTGACTACATGCTGAATGACCATGTAGAGCTGGAGACCACACTGCCGGATATTGATGTTGATAACTTTGAACTTAAACCTGTCATGTTTAGCATGATCAACAACGCCGGACAGTTTAGTGGTTCTGCGACAGAAGATGCTAGGGAGCATCTCAAAACGTTCCAGGAGATCTGTGGTTCGTTTAGGCTACCAGGAGTTAGTCCGGAGATACTGAGGCTTCGGTTATTCCCTCATTCATTAAGGGATAGAGCTAAAACTTGGTGGAATAAACTTACACCGGGTTCTATTATGACTTGGGCAGACCTAACTCGTGAATTCTTATCTCGTTTTAATCCTTCACATTTATCTGAGCGATTACGTAACGAAATTGCTACTTTTCAACAGGAAGATGACGAGCCGATGCACGAGGCCTGGGACAGATTTACTACTCTTCTACGGAACTGCCCAATGCATGGATTCCCCGTCTGGAATCAGGTAACTAAGTTTTATAATGCTGCTAACTTACAAACTCGCATTCGCATTGATTCTGCAGCAAATGGACTATTATTGGATAAAGATCCGGACGAGGCACTACAAGTTCTGAAGAATCTAGCTAAGAATGAGGAGCAGTTTCCGACAGCTAGAAGAGGGGGTAAACGGGTACTTGCTGTCAAAGACTATGAGGCTGACAGCACTATGAAATCACAGGTAGCATTCCTCACTAAAGCCATGAAACACTTATTGAGTGAAGAGGAAGTACGAGGGTTTGCTGTCGAGGAAATTTGTGCCACTTGTGAGGGAAATCATAGTAGGGATGAGTGCCCTATAAACGTAGAAGAAGGGAAATATGTTGGAAATTACAAGCCAAACTACAATTCCAACAATTACAACCCTAATTGGAGAAAGGATCCCAAATTTTCCTGGAGTAATCCTAACAATGCCCTGAATCCGCAAGCATATAATCAGAATCAGGGGGGTCCTAGATTGTTGACGAGACAGCAACTGCAGCCGCAGAACCTGCCGCAGAACCTGCCGCCTCAACAACAACAGCAGCCACCACCTGCCACGAGTAGTGTATTGGAGCAGACTTTGGCTACCTTTATGTCTCAGACTGGCACTTATATGGAAAATATTAATCAGTTTGTCAAAAAGACGGAAAATTTTATGGACAAGACTAAGATGAGAATGACAAACCATGAGGCCACCTTGAAATCTCTAGAGACACAAATGGGTCAAGTGTCGCAGCATATTAAACCGAGGCAGAATGGAGGTTTCCCTAGCAATACTGAAAACGCTAGACCACCCCCTCATGAGCAATGTAAGGCAATTACTACTAGGAGTGGGAAAAAGTTACCAGGGCCGGAACAAGAAGTTGATACAGAAAAGGACCCTGCTTTGAATAAACCTGCCGAGGAAGCTGCTCCGACAGGTGACAAACAGACTGCTGCCGATGATCCTGTCACGACAGCAGAAGCGACAGAGGAGAAAAAGGAAGATCATCGTCCTCAGATTCGCATGCAGTGGGAAGGACGCATAGCTGATTATCGTCCTCCACCACCTTTTCCTCAACGGATACAACAAGCTAAGAATGAATCTCAACTCAAAAAAATTTATGACATTTTTAAACAGGTTCATATTAACATTCCGTTGTTAGATGCTGTTAGGGAGATGCCAGGTTACGCTAAATTCCTCAAGGATGTAATGTCAAAAAAATCTAAACTTGGGGAATTTGAAACGGTAAGGATGCAAGAGGGTTGCATGAGTATTCTTCATCGACAACCACCCCAGAAAAAGAAGGATCCAGGGAGCTTCCTTATACCTTGCGTAATCGGTGATAAATTTGTGGGTAAGGCACTTTGTGATCTTGGTGCTAGTGTTAATCTAATGCCCAAATCTGTTTTTCAGAAACTAGGTATTGGCAAGGCGCGGCCCACGACAGTTACCCTACAGCTAGCCGACCGCTCTTACGTTCACCCCGAGGGAAAAATTGAAGATATTTTGGTAAGAGTGGATAAACTTATTTTTCCTGCTGACTTTCTTATTTTAGATTGTGAGACAGATGAGAACGCACCAGTCATCCTAGGACGACCTTTCTTAGCCACGGGAAGATCGTTGATTGATGTGGAAAAAGGAGAACTCACCATGCGCGTGAACGATCAAGAAATTAAGTTGAATGTTCTCCAAGCAATGAAACATGCCGATGTGGACGAGGAATGCAAAGCCATCATCGAGGTGACCTTTGATTACCCCTGCATCAGGTCAGGCTGCCGAGATATTAAATTTGGTCACTGCTGCGACAACCATCTACCAACCTGTCACGACAGTGACGACGACAGCAACGACGGCAGCACAGACGACAGTGACCCCTCTGAAACCGATACATCTGATACTGAAGGTCATGAGGAGGTAAACTGGTTAGACCATCGTCCAGGTAAGTTATTCGAACCCTTAAATTACACTTCGGATAACCATTTAATCCAAAAGCCCTCCACTGTTGAACCACCTGTCTTAGAACTTAAGCCCCTGCCAGGGCAGCTTAAATATGCTTATCTTGGTTGTGATAACACACTGCCTGTAATCATCTCTGCTAAGCTGCCGCAGGAACAGGAACGACAGCTGATCGACATGTTGAGGCAGCATAAAAGGGCGATAGGATGGACGATAGCAGATATTCAGGGCATTAGTCCGGCAATCTGTATGCACAAAATCCTCTTAGAGGAAGACCATAAGCCGACTATTGATGCCCAAAGGCGGTTAAACCTAGCAATGAAGGAGGTAGTGCGTAAAGAAATAATTAAATGGTTAGATGCTGGTATTATTTACGCCATCTCCGACAGCAAATGGGTAAGCCCGGTGCAATGTGTTCCCAAGAAAGGAGGCATGACCGTGATAACCAACGAAAACAATGAGTTAATCCCAACCAGGACTGTGACCGGTTGGAGGGTTTGTATGGACTATCGGAAGCTTAACAAAGCTACCCGAAAGGACCACTTTCCTTTACCCTTTATTGATCAAATGCTTGATAGATTAGCGGGTAAATCTTATTATTGTTTTCTTGATGGTTATTCAGGTTACAACCAAATTGCTATTGCACCGGAGGACCAAGAGAAAACGACTTTCACATGCCCCTACGGAACATTTGCATTCAGGAGGATGCCATTCGGCCTCTGTAACGCACCTGCCACCTTCCAAAGGTGCATGATGGCAATATTCTCCGACATGGTAGAAGACTTCCTTGAGATCTTCATGGATGATTTTTCCGTCTTTGGAGACGATTTTGAGAGCTGCCTCGGCAACCTTCAAAAGGTACTTGAAAGATGTGAAAAGGCTAATCTTGTTCTTAATTGGGAAAAATGTCATTTTATGGTAGATGAAGGGATAGTTTTAGGCCATAAGATTAGCTGCCGTGGGATAGAAGTCGACAGGGCAAAAATAGAAGTCATAGAGAAGCTGCCGCCGCCAACAACAGTCAAGGGCATTAGGAGCTTTTTAGGGCATGCTGGTTTTTATAGGAGATTTATTGCCAATTTCTCAAAAATCACGAAACCCCTATGTCATCTCCTAGAGCAGAACCGACCCTTTGACTTTAATGAAGAATGTACTGAAGCATTCAAGGTTCTGAAGGAAAAGTTAGTGACAGCCCCCATAGTACAGCCACCAGACTGGACGCAACCGTTTGAAATTATGTGTGATGCTAGTGACTATGCTGTCGGAGCAGCACTTGGGCAGCGCAAGGACAGGCTATTTCATGTCATATATTATGCCAGCAAAACATTGAATGATGCCCAAGTGAATTATACCACCACGGAAAAGGAGCTGTTAGCTGTGGTGTTTTCCATCGACAAGTTTCGTTCTTACATACTTGGAACGAAGGTTATAATCCACACCGACCACTCTGCCCTCAAGTATCTATTTGCAAAAAAAAGATGCTAAACCTAGGTTGATACGATGGATATTACTATTACAAGAGTTCGACCTTGAGATAAAAGATAAAAAGGGGACAGAAAATCAGGTGGCAGATCACTTGTCGAGGTTGGAAACGGGACAGAGTCTACCGCCAGATGAGACACACATATTGGAGACCTTCCCAGATGAGCAGCTCTTTGCTGCCGCACTAGCTGTCGCGACAGCCATGGCGGCAGGTAAGTCTTCTAACCTTCCCTGGTATGCTGATTTCGTTAATTTTATAGTTAGCGGAATATTACCTTCTGATCTTACTTACCAAGCCAGGAAGAGGTTTCAAAATGATGTTAAACATTATTATTGGGACGAACCTCTTCTTTTCAAAATGTGCGCAGATCAGGTTATAAGGAGATGCATACCACAAGAAGAACAAGAAGACATTCTCCATCACTGTCATGCTTCACAATATGGAGGACACTTAGGAGGAAATAAAACTGCTGCCAAGGTGCTGCAGTCAGGGTTCTACTGGCCGACACTGTATAAGGACGCACAGGAATTTTACAAAAACTGTGACAGGTGCCAGCGGACAGGTAACATCTCGAGGAGAAACGAGATGCCACTGCAGAATATCTTAGAAGTCGAAATCTTCGACGTTTGGGGGATTGATTTTATGGGACCTTTCCCATCTTCTTGTGGAAATCTTTACATCCTCCTAGCAGTGGATTATGTCTCCAAGTGGGTAGAAGCAATCGCAACCCAACGGAATGATGCCAAAACAGTCCAAAAGTTTTTACACAAAAACATCTTTTCTAGATTCGGCATCCCTAGGGCGATTATCAGTGATGAAGGGAGACATTTTGACAACAAGGTAATTGCTGCCGCCTTGAGAAAATATGGTGTCAAGCACAGGATCGCGACAGCATACCACCCACAGACCAATGGACAGGCCGAGATATCCAATAGGGAAGTAAAGAACATTCTTGAAAAAATGGTTAAACCAACTAGGAAAGATTGGTCTTTACTTCTGAATGATGCATTATGGGCATACAGAACAGCCTTCAAGACTCCATTGGGCATGTCTCCATACCGTTTGATTTATGGGAAAACCTGTCATCTGCCTGTCGAGATCGAACACAAGGCATATTGGGCGATCAAGGCAGTAAACATGGACTTGGACAAGGCAGGCCAGAAAAGGTTGTTGGATTTGAATGAGATCGATGAAATACGGACAATGGCCTACGACAATGCAAGGATTTACAAGGAAAAAACTAAAAAGTGGCATGACAAGAAGTTGCTGCCACGACAGTTCTGCCCAGGGCAGCTTGTGTTGTTGTTCAATTCTAGATTGAAACTCTTTCCAGGGAAGCTCAAATCTAGATGGTCTGGCCCATTCCAAGTAGTTCAAGTTTTTCCCCATGGTGCCATTACAATTCAATCACTAAAGGACGGGCACCAATTCAAAGTCAATGGACAACGCCTCAAGCACTATCAAGGGACTGAAGCCCCAGGAATACAGGAAGTGGTTACTTTAGGTGATGCCCCACAAGGCATCCCTAATTTAACCTAATTCTTTTCTTTTTATTTTTATTATTATTAATATTAATTATTAGGAATTAGATTTATTTTAATAATGTTTTGCTTTTTAATTTCAGTTTTTAGGAAATAGAGGAGGCAAGTGAGAAAGAAGAAGTGGCCCAAGCCCACCGCCCATCCATCAGCCCAAATAAAATCCATTTATAATAACCTGTCGTTTCGGCTGCCGGCGCATACGGAGTTGACAGGCTGTCAACAGACGCACAACAGACGAAGAATCGTGCGGCAGACGCAGCATTAATGTCCGTCAGACGTGTCAGACGCAACATTCAATCTCCCGCTCCGTTATTCCCGCCTGCCGTTGCGGCATTAAATGGGCAGCCCCCGACAGCTATATAAACCCCTTGTCCTTTTCATTTTTCCTCACTTCAGATTTTCTCTCTTGCTATTCTCTTCTACTTTGATCTCTTTTCTTTCATTTTCAGCCCTTGCAACCAAATATGTCTTCACGACAAACCCGACAGAACGCTGCTGCCGCCTCCTCTTCCGCAGCAGCATCTCCGTTCGCTAACAAGGAACTGTGGGAAGAGCGCAGCTTCATCTACAACAGAGATGCCCCTCTGTTGGGACTCCGGCCGTTCATCATGCAAGCCATTACAGCCCAACTGTGGGAAGACTTCGCCGAGCAGCCGGCAGAACTTAACGACACCCTAGTCAGGGAGTTCTATGCGGCGATTGAGAGCAAGACGGCAACATCTGTCTCCGTCAAGGGAGTGACAGTACCTTTTACCGCCAGCAGCATCAACCATGTCTTCGGCCTCTTCTTTGGCCCCAACGATGATGCCCATCAACAGTTTTGGGACACCCTCGACGCTGCCGGCCATGATGCTGTCATGAGGGAGTTGACAGAAGCGGGAACGACGTGGAGCACGAGCAAGAAGAACCCCCATTCTGTCAATAGGGGGCAGCTCCTACCTGAGTCAAAGTTATGGAACGCTTTTATCAAAAAGCGTATCCTGCCCTCGTCCCACCATACGACAGTAAACAGGCAGAGACTGGCCCTCATCCACTCTATCATGCACAACAGGCCCATCAATGTGGGCAGGTACATGAGGGACAGCATTCTTGATTGCGCCTTCCGCTCGGACTCACGGCTCTGCCTGCCCTGCACCATAACCGCCCTCTGCCGCTGCGCTGCCGTACCGGAGGAAGCCTCAGACAACATCAAGAAAGGCAGCGGCTGGACACACAACAACATCTCCAGCCTCATGGAGCTAGTAGTCGTATCACCCCTCAACGCCTTCGATCCCAACGCCCCTCCTGCCGAGTCGGATGATGAGCCTGCCACCCAGCCTGCCACTGAGCCTGCCCCAGAAGCTGCCACCAACACCGCTCCGGCAGATCAGAACGCCCACATCCTTGCTGCCGTCCTGCGGATCGAGGAACGCCAGATGGGCTTAATGACATTCATCCGAGACTTCTCCAATGCCACGGTAAACTTTATTACCAACAGTTTGAATTTTTCGGATGTCTTTTTCCCTACCTTCCCCGCCCATTATTTCAATATCCCATCCCCTACTCCCACACCACCTGTCTCTCCCCATGGAGAATCTGCCTCCTCCACACCTTCCCCGACGGCAGCCGGCAGCCCACCGGCAGACACCTCCCCTCGAGGAACAAAGCGAGCTGCCACTGACGACAGCCCCCTTGTCCGGAGGAACTTGGACAGCGCCTTCACACGGGTGAAGCGTATCAAGCATGTGGCAGACAAGAGAAAGCTGTCCAAGGCCATCATGTCCACCAGCTGGGACAGCAGCAGCAGCAGTTCTGATGTCAGGCTAGTGGAGTCATCTGCCCTTCCACCTGCTGACGATCCTATCCCCCAACCGGAGGAAGATCCTGCCCCTCAACAGGCTGACGAAGCTGTCGATCAACCTGCCCCGGAACCTGCCCAGCCACCTCCTCAACGCAGACGCTACCATCAGATCCGCGTCAGCAGCAGCAGCGAGGACAGCGCATAAAATTTAAGTTTTTATTTCTTTTTTTTTCTCTCCTCTTATTGCTGCCTGCCCTTATATAATTGTGATGTACTTTTTCTTGTTTTTCTTTATCTGTTTTTATGTTGTTTTGCATTGAGGGCAATGCAACCCTTGAGTTTGGGGGTGGCAACCCTCCATATTTAATGGCATCTTTAGCACATCTTTTGTTTAACTGTTGTGTCTTTTTATTTGCCTTTATCTTAAAAAAAAATCAGAAAATTAAACTGTTGGCTTAAAACTGTGAAGTTAGCTTACCTGTCATGACGGCTCTGTCGTGGCAGCATCTTTAGGACAGGTTAAGGAAAAGTTTAGAGCCTTTCTATAGTTCTGAAAAACTTAAACACTTTTGTGACTGTTATATTGCTTAGATTTCTTTTAGCCAAACTAGAATAGGAAGCTTAAAACTTGGATAGCCCCTAGAGGTGCCTAACACTGGCTCTAGGAAAGAAGTTTAGTAAAAGAAAATCAAAAACCTAGAGGTGCCCGAAACCGGCTCTAGGAAGCTAACTAGAGGTGCCCAAAACTGGCTCTAGAAAAATTTTAGCTTGAAAATAGAAGAAAAAGAAGCATGAAAATGTGCCTTCTAAAAAAAATAAACTTCGCCATAAAAATTCGAGTTAAGGAGTTGAATATTCTAGTGAAACTAAGAGAGTCTTAGCATATAACTGTTCACAAGCATGCACACACTGCACGAGAACTATAGGGAGATTCCGGACAGATCCTAGCCCTTCCGACAGGTTGCTGCTGCCATAGAGAATGAGCGACAGGTAAGGGACAGTTCACTGTTTGAAAGCCAACACAAAAATTTTCATTTTTCTTTAGGTTTAATTGCTTGAGGGCAAGCAAAGACTTGAGTTTGGGGGTGTGTTGAGTGTGTAAAAGTTCTATTATTTACACCCTTTTTAACCCATATTTCTGCTGCATTCAAGCATCATTGCATTGCATTTAGGATAGTTTTCAATTAAATATCACAATTATATAAAAGGCACGGATTCTACTAAAAGATGGTGTATTTTGCAGGTAGCTGCCAAGGTTGACGATGAAGGCAGGCGAAGGGCAGATAAGAAGGAAGGCGAAACTGAACAAGCAGCTGAAGATGACGAACCTGCCATGGACCCGTCACGACAGCATGGTGACAGCAGATTATTGTAAAGGAAAAATGAAGTGGACATCGATAGATAGAGAAAAATCTGCTCGTCTGTCGTGTGGCAGCCAAATAATTTTCCAAGCCCCGGATCAAAAGATATGTCAAGCCAAAGCTCAAAGGAGAGGAAATCCCTAAAAGCAAGGAGGCGGCTAGAAAGTAGGATACCTTAGAGATTTAATCTTTATTAGAATCTTACTTTTAATTAAAGTTGTAATCCTTGTTACCTTAGATAACTTGAGCCCAAAGCTTATATAAAGGGAATAGATTAAACCTAGGGCATAGCCGACCACCCCATAATCGAAACCAAAACCCTGCCGTCCACCCGTCACCGACATGTTCTAAATTCCCCCTAGGGTCACGGGTTGTTTTGTAAAGTAGTTGCAAGGGTTGCTTTGTTTTAGGATTTTTCAGTTTCAATAAAATAAACTTCAAGTTCTTTTATCTTGGTTCTAATATCTTGCAAGAGCATCGGGAGAGCATTGTGAGATTATCCATTTACTTAGCATCGGGAGAGTTAAGTATACGAAAGGGATAGAAGCGCGTTCTCTAGTTTATAGTTGAACCATCTCGTGCTTAGGGATAAGGCGAGGTTAAGTGGCTAAGGAAGAATTCATACACATCGATGTTCATCCTTCGACTCACGCCGGGAGGTATCGTCAAAGACGTGTTCATCGACAGACTTGTGCCTAGGGATAGGGCAAGGCAGATCTGGGATTCTTGCCAAGCTTGAAGTACTGAGTTAGTGTCTGCTGCCGCGACAACTAACGGACAGACGCCGCGACAGGTGCTGTCGGCGACGGGAGCGACGACAGAACTGGAGATCCTAAGCAATTCAATACCTGCACTACCGAGCAATTCAATACCGGCCCATTCTCTCTATCTTGATCTTTTTAATCCTTTTATTTCCGTTTTACTTATTTATTCGTGACAACTCTCTAAAAGAATCCTTTTACTTTGTGCAGTAAATCAAGGTGAAGTCATTAGCCCAATCCCTGTGGAGACGATATCCGATACTTAGTATCACTTTATTACTTGCGACGTGTTCACTTGCACTGCAATTGCGATAGACTATTTTACACGCAACAGTGAGCTTGGGAGCTCAAAGTTGAAGACAATGGAGGTGTGTGCTTAATAACTCAAAGATAAAAGATAGGAATGGGTCTCGGTGAAGCTAAACAAATATGAGTGCTTTCTTTTTGTTCATTTTAGGGAATTACAACTTAATTATTTCCCACCTCTCAAGGGTCCAATAAGAAGATTTCCTTCATCCAAGGGAAATGTAACGCCCCGATTTTGGCCTTAAATGTTTTGGGTGAGTCGAGTTGGACCGGTGGAACTGGTGCCGGTTGTTCGAACCGTTAAAAGGTGGTTTAGGGAGATCAGAGTTCGAGATAGGATAAAAATATGGTAAAAATCCTCTAAAATCATATATAAGGGCTTGGTAACGCCAATTTCACAAAATGGGTTTTGGAAGTTGTACATTTTGGCCAGTGACAAAAAAGTAAAGTTTTAAAAATGTGGCAAAAGTGTAATTTTTAAAAGAGGAGTCAAATCTTAGAATCTTTAGGGAGATTTAATAGAATTAAGTATTTTCTTTTATTTGGCATGGGTTTAAAATGTTTTAATTAAAATGAGAGGGAAACTGAAAGAAAAAGGGAGAGTTTGTAACCCCCTTAGCCCGACCTGGACGATTGAGCCGAACTACGAAGATTACACAGGGAAAACCAAAGTCAACCCGAAAGTCAACCTTGATTCACGACCTTTTTTTTCATTTTAGTCTTGTCTAGATACTTGTTAACCCTAAGTGAGTACTCACGGAACACGATTGAGAAAGGTACATCGATAGGATAACATATAGGGACTCAATTGCACTTCACACAAGATTAGGGACCAAAATGTAATTTCTGTAAATTAGATGGACTTCAATGGTGTTAAAGTTACCATCTTGAAATTAGTCATGTTACATGCTTCTCTGCCAAATTTCAACTTAGAAGGACATCTCAAGCTCAAGCAATTGCAATCTCAACATTTAGAACTAAAATGTAAAGCATGCAATCATCAAATAGTTCAAATCTACGTCCAACGGTAACCTGTTTTGAAACGCCTACTCACCGTACCGAAACGCTGTATCGGAACGTCGTTGACCGTTTCGGTAAGCGGGTATGTTCTAAGACCAGTTCCGAAACATATAGCTCCAGTAGCCAAAATATATCGAAACAGATCCTTTCGTTTCAAAACGCCAAGGCCATTTCAGGAACCCGTTCCGAAACACCATGGGGCGTTTCGATACACCCTGCCCAGAAATAGCAGAATTTGCTGGTTTTTCATTCAAACATCTACTCAAACATGCCCCAAAGACTCTCTAACCATACCAACAAGTCATCATACATGTAAGGAACATATTTGGGACATTCAAGCACAATCATGGCATCAAACACGAAGTTTCATTATTCTAAAGGCATGCTTCCTAATCTCAAAACCCAAATATGCAATCCAACCTCAAAACAAGCAATTAAGGCCATTTACAATCCAAACAAGCTAAAACAAACATGCCACAACCTTAGGGAGTTTAACACATCTCCCATATAAAATTCTTGGTTTCCCATTGCCAATCTATCAAAACTAAAGTGTACGAAAACTTCACCATACATGAGCTTGGACTTCCTTGGATGAACTTAGCTTCCTTGATGCCCGAAAACACCTCAATTATCTACATTATTGGTAAAAGAGAGAGCGTAAGCTTGAATGCTTAGTGAGGCATGCTCTAAAGAAAACCAACCCAATAATGCACAACATGAAAACACTTTCATTAAAAACTTTTAAACCACATGTTCATTTCTATCTCATGCTTGGAAACCTTTCAAAGCAATTTCTCCTTGAAACCACATGTACTTTCATTCTATCTCATGCATTTAAATCAATGCAAAACTCTTGGCAAGGCCAAATTCATGCTTGTACTCTAAAGCATTTCATAAACAAACCACATATGCATTTCTCATAGCATAAACCATTACATCAAAGGTACATGTGAATCAAAAACAATAACATATTTTATATTGGCATTTCACATCTATTTATTACTCGGATATGCAGACATCTCACTACACACTTCCGGTGGCATCTCTCGTCACCGTACTCACTCGTCTAGCAACATAGTTTCTGGTTGAATCTCACATCACCGTACTCACATGGTGGAATCTCTCATCGCCACAAAGCTTGGGTATTTCACCAAGTCCTACCCGATGGAATGCCCATCATCGGTTCTCTCTCTTTGGCTTAACCAAAGAGAACGTACGAATTTTTAGTTTATAGTGCACTCTCATCCTATTGATCGATCAATTATATCTGGTAAGTATCAAAAACCGGTCTAGTCGAAATTAGGTTCTGATGACCGAGTATTTTATATCGGTTCTATAAGTTATTCGATCTTATTAGGATATTCGGGTCAATTTATAAATTCGGGGTCAAGTTCCAGCAATCGAATATTTTTGTTTCGATTATAAGTTGGTTTGATCTTGTTTCTAATTCAAAATAATAGGTATTCGTATTGGTTTTTTATTATTATTATTATTATTATTTAAAAAATGGTTGTGGGACCCACGGCCAATTCCTTCAATTGAAGGAATTTGGCTGTGATTTCCCACGTAAGGGAAACACACGTCAATAGCCAAATCAAAGGTGGCAAATGGCCACTACGTGGATTGCCTAAGGACCATTATCACCTTAATGTATGCCACGACCCTAGGACCACGTGGAGCTTGGAGAATTCAACAAGGGAGGATGGCTTTGAGTATAAATAGGTAGATGATACACGGGAATACACACGAAAATTAAGGATAATAAGGGAAATCAAAATGGCCATGTAAAGCCATTCGTGGGGCATTAGGGACTCGGTCCTCAATTATAAATAGGGGAGGGGGATTCGTATTGTGCAATAGAAAATTTAGGAAGAAACAAATAATACGGTCCAATGTTCGATTGGTGATCCGATAAATTCGATATAACAATATCGAATCTCTACCGACGTCGGGGTAAGCTCAAATCTTTGGTTGGTCTAAGTTTCGATATCGAGTCTGCTTAATATTTTATATTTATTCGATATTGCCTTATCGATTTTAATTAATTTTTATTAATTATCGTAGTACACGAGGTCGATTATGAAAAACCGTCAAGCCCAAGAAATAAAAATAAAGCACCGGTCTGTCAAGGTGAGTGTAGTTGTGTCAAGGGATAGGTTCGGTGTCGTCCCGTTGCATTATTTATGATTATGTTTTTATTTTTTAATGGTTCACGTAGAGCAACTATGTTCGAATGGCAAATTTGGTAAATGTCTTGCATCACTTTGATATGTTTGAATATGACTATGATATGCTACATGTATGTGAAAATAATATGAAATGCTACCTGATATGGAGCTACGGCTCATCTTGTTATTTGATATGATATGATCTGAAAATCATGGACTATGTGAATTTGTGTATTTATGGACATTGGATACAATTGGCATGCCATAGGATTATTCGAGCTCACCATATAAGGGAGGACTACGGTCCAGGGCTACGACCTATATGTGGGAGATAAAAGGATGGATGTGTAAGGGATATATGGAGCTACGGTTCATTTCCGATCCATGATATGGTGTACAGGGAATCCGCGTATCCAATGGTACCAATATATGTGTTTGATATGTTATGCCATGCCATGCTCATGATAGAATACATGATTATATTATGCCTATGATATGGATATCTAATTATGTTATGCATATACCGTTATAGAAACATGCAAATAAGTTAGATTAATTTATATTTAATCATGTTCATCTATGTCTCTATTTTTGATCTAACAAAAAGGGGGAGAGGGAACAAGCTCACTTAAAAATCTTTAACTTATATTTTACCTAGCAAATATTAGAGGGCAGTTGTTTTGCAAAGCTTTTCAAAAGTCTTAAAATTTTCAAGTTTTGGTTTTGTTATATCAAAAAGGGGGAGATTGTAAACCTATGTTTGATTTTGATATAACAAGGTGTTTTAAGGATTAAATTGAAAACTTGAAAAATATTTTTAAGTCCTTCAAAAGGTTTCAAATCAACAAGGCTTTAACCAAGTTTGAAAAACTCAAACTTCAAAATATTTTCTAAGTGTTCCAAGGCCATACTATTGAAAATCGCATATGCGTATCGATACGCTTCTAGCCGTATCGATACCTTTTTACCAAAATTAGCCATTGGAGAAACGCGTTTCGATACGCCTCTTACCGTATCGAAACAGCATATCGAAACAGATTGAATCTGCATCGATACGCTCTCTCTGTAAAAACTGAAGGAGTTTGAATGGCGTACCGATACGGTGTCCCCCGTATCGATACGAATTTAATGGAATTTTAAATTTGAAAGCCTTAAATGTTTTTGACCGTTGTTGTCAGTTGTTAGGTAACAGATTTTTAAAGTGATGGGTGTCCCGTACCGATACGCCCTTTGCCGTATCAATACGAAATCTTCCAGTGAGCTTTTATGAAATAATTGTTTCGATACGGTCTTACACGTACCGAAACACTACCTTAACTCGTACCGATATGCCTACACGCGTATCGGTACGCTCCTCTTAAATTTTGCAACGGTTCTTTCTGTTTTGAGACATGTATCGATACAGATCCACGTGTACCGATACGGTAGGCTGCAGAAGTGCATTTATGGTGGAAAGAGAGTGTCCCAACGGCTATATTCAATACTCTAACCACCTAAACGGCTAGAATTAACGGAGAAGGTATAAAATGAAGCCAATTGAAGACTAGCAACAACCATTGCATCCAAAAGAAACATCTTTACAAAAATCCAAGCTAGTGTCTAATTTCTTATCTCTTGTAAAATCCTAAATTGTGTTGTGTTTAATTCCTATCTTGTATTCAAATTTGGGTTGAGTGTTTGTATTTAAAGGAGCAAACTTGTATTGAGAGATATCTTTCTTGCCTTAAATTCTTCTTTGTATCTTGTGAGGGGTTGGTCAAATTTTGGGTAGAAAATTTGACCGGTATTGTAAAGGTTACCTCCTAAGCCTTGAAAAGGGGAAGAGCAATTAGTGGATTGTTGGAAAATCCTTAGTGGTAGCTAAGGTAGTGGATGTAGAGTTCATTTGGAACTTGAACCACTCTAAATTGCTTTGTTCTTCATTTTTAGCTATTCCACTTTCACTCCAAATTTTAAAAACCCATTTCACCCCCTCTTGGCTTTGATCAATCCATTGATCCACTCAACACATTTTCGGCAGCCAAATTGGAAAACGAAGGGCACCAACGTGTTCATCGATGTTGGGACAGTGGGACGAGAGCTCGCCGCCACCGTCTGACCATCAGAGCACCTATCACGAGCCGCTCATGCGCATGGGCGATGTACAGCTGCAATGTGCAACTATAACCGGCTTGGGCAGAGTCGTTTGGTCTGGTTGCTGAGCCAGCCGATTGAGTCGATCTGGTGACCTAGTCTGAGTCGGTTTGGGGAGTTGAGACGAAACAGTCCATCAAGCTGAGTTGTTGGCCGAGCTATTGATCGTTGAACGAGCCATTGACTTTTTATGAGGACCTTACCTGGTGATTTCTCGATGTTCTAAGTCTGTTGGCATAGTTCGTTCCACCGAATTTGAAATTGTTAAGCCGTTTTATGCGTTTGACCTTATAAATTAGTTAGTGAATGGATGAAATTAATATATCTTGTATTCGTAATTGTATGAGGGTTGTTCGGGATCAAATATTGGATTTAAATAGACATTCGGAGGAGCTTGGTTGAGGATTTATCCCCTTGGCTTAAGGTTAGTACACCTCGAACTCTTATTGTTTCATGAGCATCATAAATGTGATTGTTTTGCGTGTTAGTATCTGCCAAATAGGTAGACGATGAATAAGTATGTTTAGAGACAGATAGTACGAGACGTGTTATCTGTGTTACGCATGATGATGTTGTAAATATGATGAGACTCATAGAGACTTAAGAGATCGTGTAGGTTTGTTTGTGATGCTCGTATAATTACTAGATGATTGTTTGATTGATTGGTAATCGTGATGCCTTGTATGCTTGTTCGAATAGATTGAAATGAATTGATGGAAATTATGCTTAAAGGATAAATACTCTATTAAATGATTATGAAGTTGATAATTAATATTACTTCATTGATTTTGTTAGTAAACAAACCCTAATGATTGTCATAAGCTTTAGAGATGGAATAAAGCATTGTAAATTGTAATCCAAGGAAATGGTACAAACCCGTGAGTAAGGTATCGGAATGAGCTTTGGTCGTACTGGTACGCGATTGGGGGTCGTATCGGTACAGGTCGACCCATAACGGTACTTGTGGAAATTTAGGATTTCTAGTAAGCAATGCCAGTATCAGTGCGTGTCAAAACTATTTTTTAACAGATGTGAAAATAGCTCGATGATTTATCTTTAAAATTCGGGTTTTGCCTTTTAACTCATTTAATTTTGAAAATTAGGTTTTTATCATATTAAAATAGATTTTGCAATTAAATCATGAAAATAGGGTCTTTCCTTTTTACTTAATCTTAAAAAAAAATTATTTTTTAATCTTGAAAAAAAAAACTTTCCTTTTAAATCAAATTAATCTATTTTTAAATCAAATTTTTATCCTTTTATTTACCGTTGAAAAACATTTAGAGTCGCCACCGGTCACTTTGGTAGACCAAACACCATAAAAACAACCAGAGATTCATTATTTTGAAATTTAGGTTCGAGAGTTGGTTACGTGTGGGGAAGGGTTAGCACCCCACAAATGCCCGTTATCGGTACCTTTTAATTTTGCGTGGCATTTTGACATTTCGAATGATATTTTGAATTTAATTTAACCCTTAATTATTGACTGAATTTAAATTCTAAATGGAGATATTCCTTTTATAAGGAAATATATTTTTTTATCCGAATATGAGATTAAAAGCACCCTTTTACATTCGAGGCACCCACATTCATATTCAAAAAATATATTTCCAACGTAAAAGGTTCTAATGCATGATTTGTTATTGTCTTGTCTATTTTAAGTTCAAACTTAAACATGCTCTAATTAATTAAATTGTTTAGACTATGAATATTATTAAATTTAAAAGCTTTATGAGATATCACTAATTTCTTGAGCACCATCCATATCAAAACCCCTAAATTTCTAATAATATTCACTAATGAATTGTTACAATGTTACTCTAAATATTTAAAGTAATAGTCCTAATTAAAGCTCTAATTAATTAACTAAAATATTTATTAATTTCTAGTATTCTAATAAGTACGAAGTATTCCACATAAAAGATAATGTTGAATAACAACTCAATAAGATGACATCACCCAAATTTGAACTCCAAATTTTCCTACTTAATACACATTAACTTACTACAATTGCCTCGCTTAATTAATTATTAAATCCTAATTAAAGAACCTAAAGTCTAGGGATCTAATAATTTAGGGTAAACTATCTGAATGACCACCAATCTATTGGGAAAGTTTTAAAATGACCACCATAAAAAAAACGCGTCATTTGACTACCCAAACTATTAAAATGAGATCAATTTGACCACCGGCCGTTAAGTGTCTAACGGAAGGTGACGTGGCAGTTAAAAAATTAAAGGTATAATCACACATTTGGTCCTTACTATTTACACATTTTTTCAATTTAGTCCTAATTTTAAACTAATAAAATAAATTAATTAGGTGATGACACGTGTCAACACCTTATTTGAGGAATTTAATTATTTATATTTGATTAATAAATTATTTTCCTCCTCCAATCAAGTGGTGACACGTGTCACCACCTATTTAGAGGAGAAAAACAAAGTTTAGCACAAATGCCATCCAGGGGAATTGAACCTGGGTGGTGTAGGTGCAAAAGCAGTGGCTAAGCCATTGCACAAAGCACAATTTTGTGCTTTAAAACACCAAATTCAATATATATCTTTTTCCAATTAGTGTTCTCCGCCCTTCCCTGGGTTCTCATTGTCTTCATCTTCATCATCTCAGTATTCAACTTTTACTGGGACTAAGCATCCAGAAAATGTGTTTTTGTTCAATATGCTCTGCAAACATGAAAAAGATAATCAATTTTCCCCTCTTTTTTAGAGGAAGCAACATTTAAACTCACCATCTTTTGCATACTGATGACTGTACGTGAAATGCCCGACTTGTATATCGAAATCGATGGTTTCATGATAAGGAGATTTGTTAGTAAAGCAGAAACTGTAAACCCCTTTCTTGTGGACGACAAACTCGTACTTCTCACTTATTTTGTTACGAAAATCATGAATCTGGTCCCCGGTTGGTCCCCTTATCTGCTCATCTCACCATAATTAACAGTGTTAATATTCGAACATTCGACAACGAACACAAAACCGATAACCAATCGGTCTAATGAAACGATTCGAACCCGAGAAAAACGAAAAAGAGAAGGGTTAGTAGTACCATACCACAAGATCGATGCCTTCGTTGCTAAAATGCCAAGGCGCATCGGCCTTAATTACAACGAAAGAGACATGAACAGTGTCACCCTCGTACTTGACATCATGGGATACACATTCTTCTCTGTCTATCACGAATCTCACTCATTCTGCCATTTTTAAGGTCCATAGAAAAAACCCCATTGCTAGCCATGCAAGTTCAACGCTTCCCGCCATATCTACGAAACAAAAACACAACCCTGCAGTTTAGATCATGGATTTAATATATATGTTTTAACTATATTGATTGAATTGAATTGGAGAGTTGCCTGTTTTAGAAACCGGATGAACAGAACAGAAAGGAAAAGAAAGTCCAATTGCCAATGTGTTTTGGAGGAAACACGTGATTGTTGTTGGTTAGTTTGACCGCGAATTTGTGTGTCTTCTCACTTCTGCCATCCAGAAAATGTTGAATACTGAGATGATGAAGATGAAGACAATGAGAACCCAGGGAAGGGCGGAGAACACTGATTGGAAAAAGATATATATTGAATTTGGTGTATTAAAGCACAAAATTGTGCTTGGTGCAGTGGCTACCCTGGATGGCATTTGTGCTAAACTTTGTTTTCCTC
Organism: Hibiscus tridactylites; assembly: GCA_958450335.1. Lineage (NCBI taxonomy): Eukaryota > Viridiplantae > Streptophyta > Magnoliopsida > Malvales > Malvaceae > Hibiscus > Hibiscus tridactylites. The sequence continues at coordinate 57,103,343 of OY288279.1, read as the reverse complement.
CTCTAAATAGGTGGTGACAAGTGTCACCACCTGATTAGAGGAGGAAAATAATTTATTAATCAAATATAAATAATTAAATTCCTCCAATAAGGTGTTGACACGTGTCACCACCTAATTAATTTATTTTATTAGTTTAAAATTAGGACTAAATTGAAAAAATGTGTAAATAGTAAGGACCAAATGTATGATTATACCTTTAATTTTTTAACTGCCACGTCACCTTCCGTTAGACACTTAACGACCGGTGGTCAAATTGATCCCATTTTAATAGTTTGGGTAGTCAAATGACGCGTTTTTTTATGGTGGTCATTTTAAAACTTTCCCAATAAATTGGTGGTCATTCAAATAGTTTACCCAATAATTTAATAAGACTAACTATTTTAATTAATTATATAACATTTACTACATGCATTGATTTAAAAACATGTACGGGTCAAACAATAATTAAAGCATTTAAATAAAATTGAACAATTAAAGAAACTGAAATTGGAAAGGAAACAAACTTTAATTGTGATTTTTATTGAGAATAGTGACCAAATTGAATTTCAACACGAATATATAAGAACTTAAACCTGTATTAAATCAAATCATCAAAAATTCATGAATTTTTTGTCTGACCCGAAAGTTTGTACACAGACCTTCTATACCCGGTGCCAAAACGGCACCGTATCGCCATGGTTATAAAAGCCCTTTTTACCCAAAGCCGTCATAATCTGATAGCCCATTTTCTCTATTCATTCTCTCCCTCCTCAATTCTTTTTGAACATAAACACTACTTACCCAGAATTGCCCGAAAACAAAGATCAAAATGCTTTGTTCTTCCTATATTCAAACATTGTTCTTCAACTTTCTACCATTTGATCCATCCTAACCCACATCAGGCCGAGTTCCGCCTTTTGGCGGCCACCATGGGTGACGCTGGCCGCCACCACCACAACTCTGGTCGTCCCCTTCTTTATTCCGACAACCGTTTACCCTCGGTCAGTCACCGCTCTGGCCGACTTGCTCCGTCGTCGTTTGAAGCTAAAATACTAAAAAAAAGTTTTTTTCCCGATTATAATCCCTAAATCTAGCTCCGGCTCAACTAAGCCACCCTTCTCTGCCACCTAAATACCACTCTACCCATCCTGACACTCTTTTTCGACTCAACCACTCTCAGCCACCACAAAAATAAGTGTTCCACCACTGTTTCTTTTGATTTTTGGTTTATTTGATTCTGTAGCTTTAAGATTTTTGTTTTTTTGCAGGTCAATGAAACAAAGAAGGTATTACCTTCTCGGCCGTGAAACGAAGATTCCGTTCTCCAATTCCGGCGATTGTTCGTTGCTCTGGTGGCTTTTCGATCTCTGTGGCGGTTCGACTTCCAGTGGTGTCTCAGCTTCCCGAGGTGGTAAGCTTGTCTCTCCTTTAATTATTATTATTATTAGTTTATTTATTATTTTATATATTTTTAATGATTGGTATTAACGACGAACAATTTCTCTCTCACGGATATTTACAGGGATAGTGCGGTGTGGCGTCGTTGATGATGTCAATCGTGACAGCTGGCTCCAGATAAACCAAGATCCGCGAGTATTTGATTTCAGCCAATAGGAGCTTGTCATATGGTATTTTTTTGGGCGGAAAATGGGTTTATCAAATTTATTTCTGTTTGTTTGGAGCTAAAATTATCAGAAATGTGAGGGAAAACTTGTTTAGAAGAGGGTTTTGGACTGTAAAAGGAATTTGGGCTTTGAACACATGTAAATGGACATTGAAAGTTTTATTTGGACTATTTATTATCATTTTATCTATGGGTTTTATCATATTTATTTAAGAATATAGTATATATACCCATACTCGGATAAAATTAAGGTATTATAGTACGCATATGAGTACTGATATCCAGGGTACCGTATCGATACTCGTGTTCGAGTACCAATATCCACTGAAGTAAATAATATATATTACTTATAAAAGGATGGAAAATAACATGGGATATTAATGAGATAATATGGATTAATACATATAAATAATGAAGATGATTAATGTAAACTTTCATAACGTATTAACAAGTTGGTAAACTTAATTGGGTGATTGTTATAATAGTAACCATATGAGATCCTTGCTGGATCGAGTAATGTTGTGTGTTGTATTGTAGTTATATCTATATTGTGCGATGTTTGAACACTTGGTTTGTTGAATCGCCTTTGATTGTTGGGATCCAGATATCGAGTGAGAGAAAGAGTGTGTTGCAACACCATGGTCAGAGATTGCCAAATGTACATTCTCGGGGCAATGTGACATCAGGCCTCACTCTAGGTTTGTGGTTATGACTTTGTGTGCTTTAACTCGGATGATCTAGTTAGATCCTAAGTATGGTTGGGCCTTATGTGCCTTGTATGATGTTTTGCTATGTTGACAACATGTGTTTAGGCAACTAGTGGTAGTAGTGCCATGTGTTTATCTCTTATTATTGCTCATACTAGCTTGCATGCTTATGTTTGTGATTAGCATGAAGTATAGTGGAGTAGATGTGTACCACTGAGCTTTGTAAGCTCAACGCTTAGAATTGTTGTTTTTGTGCGTAGGTTGATCGTCGGATCGTGGGATAGATGAGCACTATCAGTATGAGATTCCAGCATGTGGTGATTTTTAGAGCACGGTACTTATGTTTGGTGGGTTATGTATTCATAAGACCTTACGTGATGGAGTCTGTAATCCTTATTTTTGAAAGGGTAAACTACATTGGCAGTCACCAAACTTTTAGGATGCTTTCAATATGGTCATCGTACTTTTAAAACTTTCATTACAGTCACTCAACTTTTAATTCGCTTCCAATAAGGTCACTGGCATCGACCACCGTTAAAAAAAGCTAATGTTGCATGTTAAATTTAAAGGTAAAATACATTGTTAGTCACTGAACTTTTAGGGCACTTTCAATATGGTCACTGAACTTTTAAAACTTTCATTACCATCACTCAACTTTTAATTCGCTTTCATTACCGTTAAAAAAGTTGATGTGGCACGTTAAGTTTAAAAATAAACGTTTTCCCACCATATTTTATCTCCATGTCTTATTTTCTTCCATACAAACATGTCTATCTTTTAGATACATTAATATTTTCCTTTGAACTCCTCACTATCCATTGCATGACTCAGTAAAGGTCGGGCCTGTAGCATAAAAAGGATTTTTATGAGCAAAATTTTAGTTATTTCTTTAGCATTCCATCCTCGGATGTCTCCCAATATTTTTCTTGTTCTCACACGTCGCATGCATGTCTAGATACATTAATATTTTCCTTGATGTGTTACTAGATAAGTAACAACCTTCACCAAAAAATTACAGTTTGATTCATATGGAAGAAAGAGACAAGTTTGGATGGAAGACAATAAGAGGGGAGAGAAAATATGGTGGGTGAAACGTTTATTTTTAAACTTAACGTATCACATCAACTTTTTTTAACTATAATGAAAGTGAATTAAAAGTTGAGTGATAGTAATAAAAGTTTTAAAAGTTTGGTGACCATATTGAAAGCCTCCTAAAAGTTTAGTGACTAACAATATATTTTACCCTTAAATTTAAGGGTAAACTAACCCAATGACCACCATACTATGGTAAATGTATTAAAATGACCACATTAAAAAAATTGACTCAATTGACCACCCAAACTATTGAAATTGGATCAATGTGACCACCGGCCATTAATGGGCTAACAGAAGGTGACGTGACAGTTAAAAAATTAAAGGTATAATCACACATTTGGTCCTTATTATTTACACATTCTTTCAATTTAGTCCTAATTTTAAACTAATAAAATAAATTAATTTAGTCCTTTAGCCCATTAACGGCTGGTGGTCACATTGATCCAATTTCAATAGTTTGGGTGGTCAATTGAGTCGATTTTTTTAATGTGGTCATTTTAATACATTTACCATAGTATGGTGGTCATTGGGTTAGTTTACCCTAAATTTAACATACCACGTCAGTTTTTTTAACAGTGGTTGACGGTAGTGGCCTTATTGAAAGCGAACTAAAGGTTGGGTGACTGTAATGAAAGTTTTAAAAGTTGGGTGACCTTATTGAAAGCACCCTAAGAGTTCAGTGACTACCAGTGTAGTTTACCCTTTTTGAAATTTTATTAATCAAATCGAATGTTCAAATGTTTTAAATTAAATTGGAGCTACTTTGTAAAACTTTGATTATTTATCTATATTTTCAACTATTGACTTTAAATGTTTTTGAAAAATATCTTGTTGGGCTAAACCCAGTTTGAGAAATTTTATGGTAACAGGTTTGAGATTAAAGCTCAAATGTGACATCTCAGTCTAGGATGTTATAGTAGCTGTTAATTTTTTTTGTATAATGACACATTTGGTTTCTGTTGATCACATATCATATCAATTTGGTCCTAATTTAAATATATAATATGAATCCATGAAATTAGGACTCCAACATCGTGTGTTTGAGATTTCACTGGCCAATGTTCATGGTGGTGATGAGGATCATTCTTACAGAAAGATCCTTGTGAGAGCTGAAGATGTTCAAGGAAAAAAATGTTTTGACAAACTTCTGGGTATGTAAATATAAATATCCTTATTCACTTCATTACCCCGGCTGTTCCAGCAATAGAAATTAGAAGTTTTGATTTGTTTTCCTTTTCAAATTTTCAGGGAATGAACTTGAGGTCTTTGGTGCGTAAATGGCAAACTCTGACTGAAGCTCATGTGGATTTGAAGACAACTGACAACTAAACTTTGAGAATGTTCTGCATTGGATTCATTAAGAGACGACCTAACCGGGTTAAAAGGACTTGCTACACACAGTCCAGCCAGATTAGACAGGTAATTCACCCTATTTACTACAAATCATTTTCTTGACTCACATACCATTATGCATTTTACAACGTCAAAGATTTGTTTATTCACGTGTGCTTTATGGGAATTCATCAATCCCATAAGACCGAGTGAAGTAAGTTATGATTTTCCAGAAACGCAAAAAGATGAGGGAGATCATGACTGCCTAGTGTCACGGACTAATTCTCTCAAATCCGATTCGTGCGGCGTTAGCAAGTCTCGATGATGCTAACCAGCCTTGATCCTTCACGCAACGCAATGGCTAATAAAGAACACAAGAAAAGGCTAAGAGTTTACAAGTAAGAAACTTGTATTGAACTAAGAATGAAGCTTTACAAAGTATACTTTACAAGAAGGCTTAAGTGGCTAATTGCTTGAGTGATTACAAAATGAGGGGGTGGCCCTATTTATAGGCTCCCTCCTCCCTAATGGATGGCTAAGATCGTTTTGATCCAACGGTCACAGATTCGCCTCCCAAAATATCTAGCTTAGATCTACATCTTTCTAGATTAATCTACATGTATCTATACATGTTTATTCACATATACATCTATCCAAAATGTTCTAGAGAGCTCTAGGGTCTTCTGGAGTTGTCCCGAGCCTTCCCGAGCTTTCTCGGGTCTTCTAGGTCCTCCCTGGTGTGTCTAAACTTGGAGAGAACGTCCCGAACCTTTCTAGAACGCTATGGACCCTTCAAGACAAGTGCTGGCCGTCCTAGATGCTTCTACTGCCCTCCTTGGTGCTAGTTTAATTCAAAAGTGTCCAAGGGGTGGCAAGAACCTCGGTTTGGATTTTAGGGAAGAATGGCGGGGTGTGACATTCTCCCCCACCTAAGCTCGCGACACCCTCGTCGCGCCTTCGTTGAACTCTCGGAGTTGGTCCTTGAATTGCCAAAGGGCTTCTTCAGTCTCCCAACTCGCCTCGGCAATAGGCAGACCCTTCCACTTGATGAAGTATTCCTTATAAGCTGGCACGCCCCTTCGCCTAATCAGTCGATCGGCTAGCACTTCTTCAACTTCCTTGTCGAAGGAAGAGACCACGGTTGTGGGTGCTCTAGTGGAGACTCCCCTCGATGGATCTTCCAAGTCTTCATGATAAGGCTTCAACAAAATCACATGAAAGACTGGATGAATCTTGAGCCTTGGTGGAAGCTGAAGTTGGTAAGACACCTTGCCAACTCTCTTGATCACTGGGAATGGTCCCTCGTACTTGCGGACTAGTCCCTTGTGCACCCTTCGTAGGGTCTTGAACTGCTGGGGTAGGAGCTTGAGCATGACAAGGTCTCATTCCTTGAACTCTAGGGGCCTTCTTTTCTTGTCTGCCCATTTCTTCATCCTCTTAGCAGCCTTGTGTAAGGATGCTCGAGCAAGCTCATTCTGCTCGTGCCATGACTTGGCAATCTTGTAGTCTGCGGGGCTCTTCCCTTCATAGCGCATGGCAAGGGAGAGCGGTGTGGTCGGTTGGTGTCCCTAGACAATCTCGAAGGGACTTCGGTTGGTGGCTTCGCTCCTCTGTAGGTTGTAGAAGAACTGAGCAACGTCGAGAAGCTTGGTCCAATCTCTTTAATTAGCACTAACGTAGTGCCTTAAGTATAGCTCCAAGAGAGCATTGATGCGTTCGGTTTGCCCGTCGCTCTGGGGGTGGAAGCTTGTTGAGAAGTTAAGGTCGGACCCTAGCATCTTGAAAAGTTCGGTCCAAAACCTCCATGTGAACCTTGGGTCCCGATCGCTCACAATGTTTCTTGGTACACCCCACAACTTGACCACGTTGTGGAGAAAGAGCCTTGATGCCTCGTCGGCTGTGCAATCAGGGGATGCTGCAATGAAGGTGGCATACTTGCTGAATCGGTCCACCACGACCATTATGCTTCCAAACCCTTCTGACTTGGGGAGACAAGTGATAAAGTCCATAGAGACACTCTCCCAAGGCTTGTCGGGTACATGCAAAGGATCTAAGAGCCCTCATGGTTGTTGTTGAACAACCT